>JADRCH010000066.1:1012007-1026932 GCA_019843965.1 Rhynchomys soricoides | reverse complement strand
GGGGGTGGGGCAGGAAATAGCAATAAAAAGAAGCTGTCTTACAAGCTATTTGTGTTGTTTTGACACATTTAGGTTGTATGACTTGGTAGAGCACATTATATAGAGCTATTAAACAGATGGTGCTCAAAATTTTTGAGGCGGGAAAATAAAGCATAACTTTACAACCCAGTTTCATACACATCTACCGGCTTGGGGTCTTAGCCTCCCCTTCTCTACCACAGATGTGATAATAGCAAGAATGATACAGACTTGCTCACGTGTTCACATGACCATGGGATCTGAATGAGGTGGGACCTGCCTGCAAACCCCAGGAGACTGAGAGACTAAGGTCAGGGGATAGTTTGAGCCCAGGATCCACAAAGACCTCAGGGAGAGCTGGATTCTGGAACTTTCTAATCACTTAACAAATATTTATACATGAATTAATGGTGGATGGATGGAGGGAGGAAGGAGGAGAGGGAGAGAGGTTGAGGGGAGGGGAGGGGAGAGGAGAGAGTGGAAGAGGGAGGGAGGCACTTGCTATGGGTTCTTGTAAAAATCGAATCCCAGAAATTGCTCCCTACATCTGGAATGTATAGATGCATGAAATTCCTGTAGGGGTTTTGCACAGAATTGTTCTCTCTAAAGAACTCTTGACAAAGTGTGGCCAGTGCTCTGAAGCACTGACTGCATGTGCTACTCTACAGCTTAAGTTCCTTAGGGAATAGTTTACTACAGTATCAGGAATAATAGTGACACCTAGTGACACTTCCAGTTATTGTCTCTAAACAATTGCACTTGACAACTGTGTTTTGGTTTTTGGTTTTTTTGTATTTAAAGAAAGCTCCACTGAAACCAAGGACAAAGGTGACAAGTGTAACCGTTGATTTCGCCCTTTCTTTAAAACTGTGGTAGGTGGGCCAGCCTGGTCTATAGAGTGAGTTCCAGGACAGCCTGTCTTAAAACACTGTCTTTAAAAAAACAAAAACAAAAACAAAAAAACAACTAAACTAACAAAAGAAAAGAAAAAACTGCAGTCTGTGATAAACCTTCATATTCTCGTTCAGTTTCTGAATGACATTCTCATGAGATCTCTCCACACCAGGTTCTTCAGCAGTATCTACATCCATATTTCAAAGCTTATGCTCATACTGTAATGCATAACCTTTTTAAAAGTTTAGTATTATTTTACTTACCAGTTTGGGTGGTTTGTCTGCATGTATGTCTGTTCACCATCTGCATACCTGGTGCCCAAGGAGGCCAGAAGAGGGAGTTAGATCACCCAGAACTGGGGTTACAACAGTTATGAGCATCCATGTGTGGGCCTGAGTGCTGAAGGCTTTCCACAGGGATCTCTGGCCAAGCCAAGTGAGAAGGTTCAGGCAAAAGGGAGAGTGCAAGCCCTCCACCTCGGTCTCCGGTCTCTGCAGTTGCTGCCTTGGTTGCTCCAAGATGCTGCACCCACAGCCCTGTGCTTAGTCAGACTTGGGCTGAGCCCTAGAGAGGCCAGCTAGCCCGGGAGAGTGCGGGAAGCTTCTGGCTTCCGTGGCTTCTGGAGAGCAGACCTTTTCCCAAGCGGGAGTGTTACAACTCTTATGATAGAAGCTCTCAGACGACGGAGTAGTTCTCACACCTTTATTTCTTCTGGATGGGCTCTCTCATATACAGTTTGGAATGGGCCAGGGGTCTGACAACAGGTACTTCCCATTGGCTTGGCCTGAGAGTTTAGGGTTACCTTATCTGCATGTGGGAGGGCTATGTGACAGACCTTTCTACAGGGGGTGTGGGGGTTGTAGCTACTTGACAGGAGCCAAGGGCTTCCTGGGAGTGTCAGCAAAACACTTTCTGGTCCTTTGCAGGGCAAGCCCCACTGGGTAGCCCTGCGTTAAGCCTGTGTTCCACCAGGGGCCAGGCTGCTTATCACAGTCCACCGCCTCACATCCATGTGTGCTGGGAATTAAACCTCCATCCTCTGAAAGAGTGACAAATGCTCTTAACCCGGAGCCATCTCTTCAGCCCCCTTAAGGCATAACATTGATTAGAATTACTTATCAGGCTAAACTGTAATACATGCATGGATCATGCTAGACCTCGAAACACTCATAAACACCTCACTGTGTTGTGCTTAAGAATGCTGCCTGATCACGAAAGGCAGGGGCAAGCTGAGGTTTGTCTGAAGAACGCCTGAGAGCACTCTAGGAAAGATCTGAGTCCAGGAAAAGAGGCTAAAGGTCCATACTGAGCCGGAGCAGCTTTTTGCTCCAGGCTGTCACCTATTCCTCCCTGAAAGATTTTATCAGTACAAGATAATTTTTGTCTGTCATAGATTTTCTCCCTGAAGCCTTCCAAAACCTCCTGCTCCCTCCCATCCGTCAGCCCCTGTTCAGATTAAGATGATAACTGCCTGGCCTTGAGTCTCCTCTGAGGCTGCAGATAGATTTGTTAAATTTTCTTTCTGTTTGTCTATTGTGAGCCTAGCCCAGTGTCCTGGCTAGTTTTATGTCAACTTGATACAAGGTGGTCATCAGGGAGGAGAGGGAACCTCAATTGAGAAAATGACTCCATAATATCAGGCTGTAGCAAGCTTGTAGGACCTTTTCTTAATTGGTGACTGATGGGAGAGAACCCAGCCCATTTGTGGGTGGTGCCACACCTGGGTTTTGGTCCTAGGTTTATAAGCAGGCTGAGCAAGTCAGTAAGCAGCACCCTCTGTGGCCTCTGCATCAGCTCCTGCCTCCAGGTTCCTGCACTGTTTGAGTTCCAGCCTTCGCTACTTTTGACAATTAACTGTTGCATGGAACTGTGAACAAAATAAACCCTTTACTTCCCAAGATGCTCTTTTGTCATAGTGCTTCATCAAAGCAATAGAAACACTAAGACACCCAGTGACTTACATTGTTGAGCCTTTAAAGAGAGGAGGATATTTCAACATCCCTCTAACTGAAAAGCACCTTGATCAGGCTATAGGTACCAATTATTTAATTAGGAAGTTGTAGGCTTAATGTTTTTTGTCAGAAAGCTCAGAAGCTAGATTCTGTCTAGTGAGGTAAAGTGGAGCAAGCTGAGTAACTTCTGTAGTTCGGTCTTCTTACCTAGAAAATGAGGTAACAATGCATATATTATCCAGGACCTAGAGTTTTGAGAACAAAATGTAATGTCAAAGGCTTTTATAATTTCTGTATGAAGATAACAAACAGCTGGTGTCTTTTCTGATCATCACTTTCCTGGGTCACACCAGCTGTGCTCAGATTACAACCCTGATGCTTACTAGCTAGCTGTGTTACCCCGAGACCCCACTCCCACGCCTTAATTCCTCTTCCGGACAAATAAAACAATGAAAATACCAGCCTCAGAGGGCAGTAGTGCATCATGCTTAGTACAGTGTGATACCAGAGGAACTGGAGTCCATTCTTGGGGCTCTCAGTTTTGTTAATAAAAGGATTTAAGAGCAGATTCATAGGAGAGCTTAAGGACTTTATTAGAGTTTAATATAAATACCCAAGAGAAGCAAGCTGCAAACCTCGACAGCTGTCTGGAAGAGGTTAGAGAAGAGAAAAAGGACAGGTCACGTGAGTTGAAGACCGCATGGGGGTGAGCCCCATGGAGGACAAGCAGCCACAGGGCAGAGAGGGGAGCTTTAGAGAAAGGGTAAGAACACCAAAGCCCCAGCAAAAGCACCTGGGCTCTGGCCAGATCCAAAAGGGGACAGAAGGGAAGAAAAAGAAAAGCTTGTGCTTTCCTGAGAGCCAGGACTGAGGAAAAGCAGGCAGACACAACAGAGCCTCATGACAGCTCAGGAGCAGCAGCAGAGCGAGGGGATTCAGGACAGGAAAAGTACAGCATCTCACAGTATTTACCTCTTTAGCACAGATTAGGGTGGGCCTGCCTTCCTGAGGGTTGACCTGCCCAACTGGATTAACTTGTTTGTGTCTGAGACAGGGTCTCACCTATGTAGCCTGGGCTTGCCTAGAAGTGACTATGTGGACCAGGCTGGCCTAGAACTTGAAGTGATTCTACTTCCTTTACCTCCTGAGTGCTGGAATTAAAGGCCTTTGACATCACCCCTGACTCTGTATTAACTCTTGGGACTTTTTATTTATGTGTCTCTGTGTGCATATATCTACGGAGGCCAAAAGTGGGTATAAGGCCCCTGAAGTTGGAGTTACAGGCATTTGTGAACCACCTGATGTTGGTGCTAGGGACTAGACCCCAAGAGCAGCAAGCATTCCAAACCATCTCTCCAGCACCCTGGATTAACTCTTAAAGACAGGAGACAGTAAGTGTTGGAGGTGATCAGCTTTAATACTAGTATTAGGGGAGGCAGATTCCTGAATTCAAAGCCACTTTGGTCTACAGAGCAAGTTCTAGGACAGCCAGGGCTACACAGAGAAATCATCTAAAAAAAAACATCCACCCATAAGGTGGTGGTGGTGGTGGTGGTGGTGGTGGTGGTGGTGGTGGTGGTGCAGCTGGATGGATGGCCCAATGGTTAGGAACACTGTTTGTTCTTCCAGAGGACCCACGTTCAATCCCAGCACCCACATGGCAGCTTGCAACCATGTCTAACTCTAGCTCCAGAGGATTCAACAATCTCACATACATGCATGCAGGCAAAACACCAAATGCACATAAAACAAAACATCTAAAATCATTTAAAAAAAAAAAACAAAAGGAAACAATGGCACGTGTCCACCTAACAATAAGAAAATGCCCAGAACATTTTATTTATTGAGACAGGGTGTAGCCCAGGCTAGCCTCTAATACTATATACCCAAGGTGAGCTTCAACTTCAGATCCTCCTGTCTCCCCTTCCCCAGTGCAGGGGTCACAGGCTTGTGCTGCCACAGTTGTATATTTACGAGGTGTTGGAGATAGAACCTGAGGCCTCGAGTAAATACCAGGCAATAACTCTACCAATGAGCCACATCCTCAGGCCCCTCCACACCGTTTAGGAGGTCTGTATACATACACACACTAACAGCCATAGGATCTCAAAGAGGACAGTGTCAGATTTTTTTTTTTTCCAACACCAAGGTTATTTATTGGACATTTATTTTGCTTTGTCTTAAACATTGAAAGTACCTCCTGGTACCCTACCCCAGTCTTTCCAATCTGGTCATAACAAGGCACAGCTAGACTGGAGGTCAGTGGGCCAAGGACAGCCGTGTCTGCACTAGCCGGAGCCAAGTGACTGCGTCTCTGGATGCTACGCTTCCCTAGGTGGCTTTACTTCTTTGTTGTCTCTCTGTTCTACAGGACACAGCAACAATGGGTTTTTCAAGCACAAACCATGCTTTTCTCCTACCTACAGCATGGGATTCCCTAACTGGATTCTACATCGATGACATACTTGAGGACAATCTTCATGTTGTTACTGCCACTGTGCCTCTGGAGGAGTTGACTCCTGTGAGTCGGCCTTTGCACAGGGACCCCTTCTTGTCAAGCAGACTTCAGCCGGGCTGTACCTCCTAGGGATTTCTGTCCACTTTCCACCAGTGTTCTTCGTCACCACACAGTGTTTACATGGCCTTGCCTCTCCTGTGTGTCCTGGTCTTTAGTCAGCAAGAGCATGCTGGGTAACGGGTACTAAATAAATGGCTTGGTGTCTATTTCTGCCTAGTCGTATTCACATGACAAGCCACTTGTGACACTTTGTGGTGAAAACTGGAGACGGGAATGCCTCTTACGAATGCATCCATGGTTCTAGATGGGAGCTTTGGCCTTTCTCAGCTTCTACAGTGAGAAGTAGTAATTGCTCCTTTGGCAGTGTGAACACCCATCCGACTGCAGAACAATGTTCATGTCTCCCCTGAGCTCATTTAGAAGATGTCAGAAGAGCCCAGCAAGAGAAAGCAGACCAGCGTGGCACACCGAGCTACAAGGCACAGGCAGTGAGCAATGCACATGACTTTAGGCAACACATTTAGAAGGAAAAATAGTTGTCACATGTCACCAGGCTCCCGTCCTAACAGTCTTTCTCTCCTTCCCCAAATCTACAGGGAGTGGCTGTCTTCAAGCATATCTGTATTTCTTCAACAAGGTTTGAACACTGGACCTCACACATGCTGTTTATAATCTGTCTCTTGCTTTCTCCGAGTCAGGATTTTCTGAAAGAATTTTCAATGGTTTTACTCCAAGATGATTTTCAGATGTCAACAATGACTACTGAATTCTGCCCCAGTGTGATGGAAATGTGTTGGCACGTTCACCTTTTGGCAGACTTTGGCTCCAGTACTGTGAGTTCTGGAATTTGTAAGACAGAAGGCAACTCTCACCAAAATTCTGCTTCTCTGAGCTCAGCACTCACTCCCACACACTTTACAGAACAGGCTGGGGGTGTGGCTCTAATACAGCATGCTGAGAGCCCTGGGTTCAATCCACAGCAACCACTCCCACCTCCAGTTCGAGTTGGCGACAATCAATCTCCTCAAACTCTTAAGAACCATGAAGATTCCATGCTGCACAGTACACCTTCACTTATCCAGAATTATGTATGTTCTCCCAACGTTAGATCAATGAAATATCTGTTTTCCTAGAAGGCACTCAATACTTAGCATTCAACAGGCATTGCCCTAGAAGTGGCAAGATAAAGATCAAAAGTGTAACTAGCTCTTAAAGATACTAGGGTGTATTTAAAAGTTCTGAAGGTGTGAATGTTATAAAGTCTGAATTTTACAAAGCTGGAAACCTGAAGAAAGGAGTATCCCAAACTATCGCTCATTTGTTTTATACTCCACTTGAGTCAGCATAATCTTTATTTCAAAATAACATTTTTATTATATGAAAATGTAAAAAAATCCAGCAAAACCAGAAATACGGATGTATTTTCCTAGGCTTTCACATTGGTTGATTTTTATTTGCATCTCATTTTCAGTACAGTTTACAACATTGTCCCCATTCCAGTCTGATTATACATGTGCTAAGTGACAGGGTCTGGAATAAATACATTAAAAAAGAGGAAAGGCTGTGAAACTAAGTGGCACGAAGTAGGTCCTATGTGGGGGGAGTGTCTGAGAACTAGGTGGCACACAGTAGGTCCTATGGGGTGTGTCTGAGACAGGAAGTGAGTAAGGAAACGCAGCAGGAGTATCAGCTGCAGCTCTTCAGTCATCTTTGTCTTTGGCTCCGTGCTTGAGGATTCGTGTGAACTCAATGTAGTTGAAATTCCCCTTTTTGTCAATGGGGGCCTCCCTGTACAGCTCATCCACTTCCTCGTCTGTGAAGCGGTCGCCCATGGTGGTCAGCAGCTCCCTCAGGTAATCCTCCTGGATGGTGCCTGGAGGGCAACAAAGGGCGGGCTCATGGCACAACTGGATAAACCATTAGCATCAGTGATTGAGCATTGTCTCCAGCTACCACACGCCTCTGCTTCCCAGCCACTCCAGAGCATTTTATTAATTAATACTAAATGATTTTAAAAGTCAAAATGGAAAGATGGCTCAGTGGTTAAGAGCACAGGCTGCTCTCTTCAAGGACCCGGGGTTTGATTCCCAGCACCCACAGAGTCTCACAACCATTTGTAACTTCAGTTCCAAGGAGCTTATGCCCTCTTCTGTCCCCTGAAGGCACCAGGCTTGCATGTGGTACATACACATAGCCAAAATATTTATACACAGAAAAGAAAAACTAAACTTTGTAAAAAAACACAGTATAGAAACGCAAAGTCAAAATTAAGAGGTGGGTGCCCTGAAGAAGAGGCAGTGTCACCTTGAGCCAGTGCAGGGACAGCCATGTGCCAGGACTGAGGGAGGGAGATACTAAGGTGATGTGTGAGACCCAGCAGGGGTTAGTGCGGAAGAAAAGGAGAAATGACAGAAGAAGGAGGGGATGAGGAGAGGAAGGTGAAACTGGCTGGTTCTGTGTCAACGTGACCCAAGCTGCAGTTACCACAGGGAAAGGAGCCTCCCTTGAGGAAATGCCTCCATGAGATCCAGCTGTAAGGCGTTTTCTCAGTTAGTGATCAAGGGTGGGGCGGTACCCCACATTGTGAGTGGTACCATCTGTGGGCTGATAGTCCTGGGCTCTATAAGGAAGCAGGCTGAGCAAGCCAGGAGAAGCAAGCCAGTAAGTTACATCCCTATAGCCTCTGCATCAGCTCCTGCCTCCAAGTTTCTGCTCTGTGTGAGTTCCCGTCCTGACCTCCTTTGGTGAGGAACAGCAATGTGGAAGTGTAAGCTGAATAAACCCTTTCCTCCCCAACCTGCTTCTTGGTCATGATGTTTGTGCAGGAATAGGAACCCTGACTAAGACAAAGGTGAAAACTGGGACGGCTTTTCACACTGAAATGTGCTTCTAAAGAGGGGCAGGAAAATGGAGACAAAAAGAGAGCAAAACCCCAGGTAGCCCAGAGACTCAGAACACTCCCAGTGCTCACTCCATATAAACTATGATTTTCGGAGAAGCCAGGGGTCTCGGAAAAGACAGCTTTTGTTGTCCAAGATTATCTAACGGACCCTAAACACTTAGGATTTTATTAGGAAGTTTGAAGCCAGATTCAAAGGTGAACAGGACAGGTGAAGCCGTTCCATGACCTACAATAGATCTATGGCCAAGCCATATCTGATTCTACTTCATATTTTAAAATAACAGGATTGGTTAGCTTGGTTTTGTTTTAACTATAATAATAATAATAATAATAATAATAATAATAACAACAACAACAACAACACATTAAAAAATGTCCTAAAATTTTAGGGTACGCTCCAGGTACCCTAAAGTGAGGTCAGATGGACACACACACATACACAAACACACACATTCAGAAACACACAAGCAACATTACCTGTGGCTTCCTCATCGAAGCAAGCGAAGGCGTTTCTGATGACGTCCTCAGGGTCAGTGCCGTTCAGCTTCTCTCCAAACATGGTGAGGAACATGGTGAAATTGATGGGGCCTGGGGCCTCGTTCATCATGGCGTCCAGGTAGGCGTCGGTGGGGTTCTTCCCTGTGAGGGCACACATTGGAACAGAGGAAAAAAACCCACTTCAGTCTGGATCATTTGGCTATTGCCATGCTACCACACATATTTTTTAAAAAAGGTTTTTATTATATGTACATGTGATATTCATGATATCACATGTGTGGGGGTCTGAGGACAACTTTCAGGAGTTGGTTCTCTGCTTCCACAAAGTTTCTGGGCTTAACCCCTCAGGCTTAAGACAAAAGCACCTTTCAGTGCTGAACCATCTTGCCAGCTTCTTCATCACTTTTCATTAAAACAACAACAAAAACCCAAACTCTCAGACTTTGACAGGAAACACCACACTATCACAGGCTGAATATTGATTCCACATTGGCTCATCAAGGGTTGTCTCAATACCAGCTATTAAAAGACAAATCAGCATTAATGTTTCTAGTTATGATACAGTTGCCTGCGAATTGGTATGCTTCAAAACTACCTATAAGCTGAACATCTGAGTTCAAACTATTAGGTCAGCTTGGGACTGGCAGCTTACAACAATACTACAGAAAGCACTGTCAGCCCAAGTGCAAACTCTCCTGCCTCATCCTCCTGTGTGCTGACAGATGAGCCAGCAGGGCTGGACTTGAACTGGAGAGCTCACAGTAAAGAGAAACCTTCATTTTAGTTCCCATCGAAAACAAATCTTAGGACATCATCAGCCAGAGAATTCCCTGACAGTGGGGGGGGGGGGGGGGGGGGGGGGAGAGGGAGACATCTGCAGAGCTCTCCACAGGAAAGGTCTCTGGGAAGGGGTTTGAAAATCAGTTCACCTACTGGCCTGGAGACCTGGAACTGAAACCCAGCATTCCAGACACCGAGTTTAAGGCCATCTGCCCTAAACAGCCTCCTGTGAAAAGGACTGGCTGAGGTCAGTGTCTCAAAGGCCCCTTCAGACATGGAGTTGATACATACAAAAAGCATGTGTTGATTGCATCTTCAGATCTAAGGAAACCTTTCAAGAACTAAACCAGACTAAAAAAGCTAATGGGTGAAATTTAAATGACACAGGGATAGCTATTCCACCCACTCCACCCGCTCAACTCACCTGTACTGACAGAGCCACTGAGCAAGTGAAACCAGGTAAAAGAAAAAACACAAAACAAAAAAACCACTTTCCCACGTGCAGATCTAACCCAACTCTCCCGTAGCACTCTGGGAAAGAGGAGGAGAGGATGACTGTAACCCAGAGATTCAAGAGAGTTCTGAGTGAAACAGGAATCTAAAGATGGATTGTGTGTGTGTGTGGTGTCTGGTGTGTGTAAATGAGTGTGTGTGGTGTGTGTAATCAGTGCTGTGAAGCACATGTAGAGGACTGAGAACAACTTCCAGGAGCCAGGCTCACTTCCTGAGGCTCACACTGAGGTCACAAGGCTTGGCAGCATGCACCTTTACCTGACGAGACATCTTCCATTTATGGTTTTTAGATAAAATTAACCTCCCTCCCTCCCCCATAAAGAGCTTTATTACGGAAAAGTCTCTCTTTCATATGTTCCGTATATGGAACAAGGGTTAAATTACTACACAAATGATCCAGAGATGGATTATCACGGGGAGAATGCACACAAAGGCTACCCAGAGAAGCCAGCATGTCATGTAAGTCCTCCTTGTCAATGAAGCCATCCCGGTTCTGGTCGATCATGTTGAAGGCCTCTTTGAACTCTTGGATCTGGGACTGGTCAAACATGGCGAACACATTGGATGTTGCACGCTGAGGGCGCTTCTTGGTGGTCTTGGTCTTCGCTTTTTTGCTCGACATGGTGGCGGTTCAAATCTGAAAATAAACAAACGAAAACAATGCATAATACGTAAAGCAAGACGGGTATACACACACCTAAAATTAATAAATAATAAAAAATCTTTCTTTTTTTTTTTTTAAAACAGGGGTCTCATTGTGTAAACCCTGGCTGGCCTGGAATTCACAAAGATCTTCCTGTCTCTGATTGCCAAGTGCTGGGAACTAGAGTAAGAATATCTTAATAAGGAAATTTGCTTCGAGAGGGTGAGTGTAAGGACATCCAAGCATTGTTTTCAATGTGACAGTTAAAGTGGATTTTATTATTATCATTTTTGTTTTTGTTTTTTTGTTTTTTTTCGAGACAATGGTTTCTCTGTGTAGCCCTGGCTGTCCTGGAACTCACTCTGTAGACCAGGCTGGCCTCGAACTCAGAAACCCGCCTGCCTCTGCCTCCCGAGTGCTGGGATTAAAGGTGTGCGCCACCACTGCCAGGCGTTAAAGTGGATTTTAAATAACAGAATTTATCAATGAGTTTTCCATCATGTTTCTCAAGACTAATTTCTTTGTTTGTTTTGTTTTGGAGACAGGGTGTCCTCTGTGGAGCCCTGTCTGTCCTGGAACTCACACTGCCTATGAGTGCCAGGGTTAAAGGTGTGGGCCACCACTTCATAGCAAGACTAATTTAAGATTTAGCTTTTATTTTTAATTATCTGGGTATATGTACATGTGTGCAGGTGCCCAGGGAGACCAGAGGAGGGCACTGGAGCCCTGGAGTTGCAGTTACAGGCAGCTGTAAATATTCCCAAGACTAATTTTTATCCATTGGGAGTTTATAGAAACGTAAAATATCTATCATAATGCATGGTGAGCCCTCAGTGGATACTGCAGACAGGACTAGGGTAGTCAGATATGGTGTTCACCTTTAAAATATATCATCTAGACCCACTCTCCCCTTAGACTTCCGAGCTGTCTCGGATTTCCCCCCTCTGACAACTTCCCAGTCACCCCTGGACACTCCGTAAGCGGCTTGGGTGTGACCCTCGACTCTGCTGACAGCCATCAGCAGTTTAACTGGCAAACAGAATGCATTTTATTATTTTTAACCCCAACCCTTTAAAAACAGTAGGGCCTCATGTATTTCCGGCTGGTCTTGGATTCATCGTAAGGTGGGTCATCACGGGTGACCTGTAACCCTTGGTCCTCTTACCTGTCTTTTGGGTGCTGGGATTACAGGCACGGTTCGTGCCCTGGCTGCATTTTAAACAATATCAGTACATGCATCATAATGTTTTGGTTGACGACAGATAACATATACAATGGTGTATTCCACACTGCCTTGGTCTGCAGCAAACTATTCTATCTGGTTTTGTGTGACTAACTGTATGCTGTCTGCAGAGCAATGAGACTACCCAACAATGCCATTCTTAGAATCTATCCCTATTACTAGGCAATGCACCACTGCAAATAGAACACAATAATGTCAGCTTTGGAGTTAGAAGCCAAGCTAAAATCTAAGTCACAGATGACTACCTAGGCATCGTTTGAAATCTCACAAATATCAAGCTGTTTGTTTTTTTTAACAAATACGTTTGAGCTTGTATTATTTTTATATGTATGAATGTTTGCCTTCATGTAGGTCTGTATACATGTGTGCAGGGCCAATGGAGACCAGAAGAGGGTGCTGGATCCTCTGGGACTGGATCTATAGGTGGATGTGTCTCCAGGTAGTTGGGAGGGGTGCTGCTTACAGGCTTGCTCATTACGGCTTGCTCATCCTGCTTTCTTGTAGAACCAGGGACCACCAGCCCAGGGATGGCCCCACTCACCACGAGCTGGGCCCTCCCACATCAATCACTAATTAAGAATATGTCCTACGGGCTTGCCCACCACCTGATCTTATGGAGGCATTTCTCAGTTGAAGTTCCCTCCTCTCTGATGACTGTAGCTTATGAAAAGTTTAATAAAACTGACCAAAACAGGTTTAACTCCAGGTTCTCATGCACGTTATAGTATGCTCTCCAATGAGCTACACCCCCAGCTGTCAGATAAAAGGTTTTCTTGTGTGAGAGATACTCATTTTATTTCAAGATTTAATAGGTATTAGTAGTCTAAAGGCACAGATAAGTTCTATCAGCCGACCATTTTTCAAACTTACTGAAGAGTAACATTTTATTTAACAAATAACTTGTCAGTTGTATCATGCTGAGTGTCAAAAACTCCTAAACTAAACATTTTAATTAAGAGTTCTTCAAGAAGTCAATGATGAGATAACACCAAATGCAAAGATTTGGTTAGGGAGCATGGCTAGTGAGAAAGAACTGGGGTGGGGGAGGAGGGGAACACCACAAAGCCTCAGCTGGTGCAGGCAGCAGCTGGTCCCCAATGAGGGGAAAGGGGAAAGGGGAAGGAGGCTGATAGGTGAGAACACAATCACTCACGGGACTTTATCAAAACATGCTGCAGAGCAAGCAGCTGACTGGAACAGCACTCCATCTTGAGTTGTTCTGGCATAGCTCTCTCCCGAGAAACCCACAGCTACTTCCCAAGTGTGTGCTGACAGTTTCCTGAGCACTCCTCCCTGAATGCTTGCGTTTGTGTTTCTATTAAAGGTGTCTTTGTTTACGTGTATGCATGTATGTGGAGGTGCAGAGGCCGACAGTGGGCATCTCCCTCAGATGCTTTCCACTCTAATTTTTCTTAAGATTTATTTATGTATTTACTATGCATACAGCATTCTGCCTGCGTGTATGTCTGCAGGCCAGAAGAGGGCACCAGATGTCATTATAGATGTAAGCTACCATACGGTTGCTGGGAGTTGAACTCAAGTCCTCTGGAAGAGCAGACAGTGCTCTTAACCTCTCAGCCATCTCTCCAGACCCCTCCACTCTAATTTTTGAGGCAGGGTCTCTCACTGCACCTGGAGAGCTCACCAGGTGGCTGTTCAACCAATGAGCTCCTGTCCCTCTGCCCGGCCAGAACTGGGATTTTAGGTGCCAGTTTTATATGTGGGTGCTAGGATCTGAATGCAGAGACTCACACTTGCATGGTCAAGCACTTTACTGACTGGGTCATTTACCCAGCCCTAAAACTGTTTAAGAAACCCAACTTTGAGCCGGGCAGTGGTGGTGCACGCCTTTAATCCCAGCACCTGGGAGGGCAGAGGCAGGTGGATTTCTGAGTTCGGGGCCAGCCTGGTCTACAGAGTGAGTTCCAGGTCATCTAGGGCTACACAGAGAAACCCTGTCTTGAAAAATCAAAAAAAAAAAAAAAAAAAAAAAAAGAAACCCAACTTTGGGCTGAGCATGGTGGTATACATCTTTAATCCAAGCATGGTCTACAGAGTGAGTTCTGGGACAGCTGGAGAAGATAGTAAGAACCTGCCTCAAACCACAACAAAAAAGGAAACCCATTTTTGTTATTCACACACGTGCATGCATGTGAACACACACATATGTCGTCTAGGTTTTATGTTTTAGCCCAGCTGGTCTTGCATTTATGATCCTCTTGGCTCTGTGTCCTAAGTGTTGGGAGTTTAAGATTTTTAGGGTTGGGGATTCACTCAGTGGTAGAGTACTTGTCTGTTCAAGGTCCTGTGTTCCATCTCCAAAAGCACAAAACCAAAAACCACTTCATATACACAAATGCATATGGTACCCATAACGTACATATCGGCTGAAAATCGAGCAAAGGTGTATCAAAACCAACAGTCTGATGAGAAGTCTGGTCCAGAGAAAACAGCCCCTCCCACTAGCTTTCTGAGAGAACTATCTTGGCTTCCTCTACTTTCTCACCTCTGAGGTGGAAACTTATGGTTTCTTTGGAAAGTCAGTTGTGTTGGATGGTATCTTGCTGGGGCAGACACTTGAAGGAGTGTTTTCCTGAAGCAGACAGAGGTGAGAGGATGCTCTGCTAAAGCAAGCACATCAAAGGACCTAAAATGAGGGATTCTTTGCGAACAACACACGTGCATTGTTTCTCCTTACATTGCGTAGCTGAGCTCCATTTGTCATGACTCCATACAGAGAAAGACACCAAAACATTTCTGATGGTGTTCTGGTGGCTTCCTGCCGCTTCTGTGGACTCGGGCCAATTGGCAGAGTGATATCAGCTGATACAGATTCACGTGCTGAGGTAAGACCCATGGAGGACACGTGGTGTTTGCAGGCAGAATAAATAAGGCTTTGTGGACAGTGGTGGAAGGTTTGTTCTCATAGCTAGCTTTGCAATGCTTCGTTGGTCTTCATCTTTG
>JADRCH010000066.1:985433-1011997 GCA_019843965.1 Rhynchomys soricoides | reverse complement strand
TTGTTTTCATAGCTAGCTTTGCAATGCTTCGTTGGTCTTCATCTTTGCTGATCTTCACTCCGTTAAGAGAGGCAAAGAACTTCTCCTGGAGCCCCTGATGGCCCTAAGTGAGACCTGGCTGTTTCTGCCGGGTCGTGCCACCTCTGCTGACTTGTGTTTGCTATCCTGACACTACTGAACTGGACTGTTGATATATTTGTGATATATTGTGAGTGTGTTGAATCCTGTGAAGTGAACTGATTTCCTTGACAATGCAGATGGGGTTTGCTCCAAAGAACAATTTCTAAACAGGTCCATGTCCCCCATGTCCTAAATAACTTTTCTCTTCCACTACCTCTGGTGGGTGGTGGGCTAGAGGAGAGGTTGAACCCTTATTAAAGGAGGTTGAGAAAAATGTATGCCTGCTCACCTCCCACTCACTCCTCAGCCCACAGCAACTGCCTCAAGCTGACAACCTCAGGAAGTCTTTCTTCAGGGCCTGCACTGTACTTGACACTGTTGTGGGCTGAGGTGTGGGAAGGCTGCCCTCCACTGCAGCCTCAGTTCTTCTACTTCCAGGATTGGCCCACCTGGATTTCTTCTTCCGTTTCTACCTCCTCTCAAACACCCTGGTTTCTCATGTCCTGGCATTTCTGACAAGGTTGCACTATGCATCCCAGGCTGCTATAGAATCCCCCTGCCTCCGCAGTGTTCTGGCTCCAGGGCCCACACCTCCCGGCTTGCACTTCACCTTGAGCTGCAGATTCACATCCAGCTGTCTAGGCAACAGGCTCATTTTGGACAGCCCACAGACAACAGCAAAAATCAGCATGCTGGGAACGGAATCCATTATCTCAACTTCCCTAGCTATTCCCCCCCCAAACCCCCCACCCCTCACCCCCCACCCCCCACTCTCCCAGCCAGGAACCTAGGAGTCAGCTCTCTAAATCTCTCCCTCGTACATCAGTCCTCAGATGCGTTCCTCTGCCTCTTTCCTGTCACCACAGGACAGCCCACCCTCATCACTTGAGACAGCTTCCTCAGAGCCTACCTCTCCAGTGCCAGTATCACAAGCATGTACTACCATACTTGGCTTCATTTAAAAAAAATTTTTTTTTTTTAAAACTATGTGCGTGACCACACATGCATATGTACATTGAGAATTTGAACCCACCACATGGGTTCAAACACAGGCTGTCTGTCAGACTTGGCAGAAATGGCCTTTATATAGAGACATTTCATCAGTCTTGTGGACACCTATTACACAATGTATTGCATACATACACACACACTCACTCTCGGGAGAAAAAGAGTCACCAGTGGAGAAAGTCTAAATAGCTGGCATTAAATGAAGCTGCCTGCCTTCGAACCGATGCAGCTGAAAACCAGACATTAAATAACTCCCCAAGTCAGGTATACTCAAACCCTAGTAGAGGTAATCTTTCTATACACACACACACACACACACACACACACACACACACACCGCCTCTTTCCCCATAACCTCCCTTCTAGTTATTGCAGCTTACTTAAAATTTTTCAAAGTTCCCAACAGATGTGAACATGGGTTTCTGAGCGGCGATTCTCTGCATTCAGATCACAGACAGGTGGAGTTTTGATGTAAGTCCAAACTACAGCTGAGAAACCACATGGACAGTCCGACTGAACCGGGAGCGACTGACGGGGAGAAGCCCAAGCCTGGATTGATTATGCATTGTAGCAGGTCAGACGGGGTTGACAAGTGGCAGCACCTTCTGTTAGCCATGATTTAACAGAGAAACCTTTATGCTCAATTATTAATTTAAGTACTTTGGGGGAGGCTTACCCAAGCCTCTACCCTAGACTACAGTCATTACAGTCACAGATGAAAGTATTCACAATAAATCATAGCCCAGAATGTAAATTACCTTTAACTAAAAACAAAAGGCATTTCCTCCTCAAACACTTCAGTATTTCTCTGTATCCCTAATGCAGTGAACTAAGAGTTCTTGTGTGGCCAGCTCACACTGTGGGCAGGGATGCAGGAAGCTGGCTTTCTGAGTGATGTAAATGTCTGATATCCAAGTCATAAACCAGCAGAAACCTGTGAGTTTCATCCTGTCTGCCTGGCTTTCTCAGGCTTGGAAAGATGCTCAGAGCACATGCTGCTGCCACCGCTGCGGCCCAAGGATTCCAATGTCCCTTTGATGATTCCCCAAGTACCTGTCGCCATCACAAGGCAATAAACACTGCTCTCCCAGCCTTGTGCGCCAGCCATCTCTGAAGTTTATAAAAAAAAAAATGATGCCCGAGTCTTAGTCTAGCCTAACAGAAAGGGAATGCTGGGAGTGGAGGCCAATTTAGTTTTAAAGATGCACCAGGTGGGAACTGGAAGTCAGTTCACTGATTAAGAACACTTGTTGCTCTTAAGGACGACCTGGGTTTGATTCCTAGCACTCACACAAAGGCTCACAACTGTCTGTAACTCTAGGCCCAGGGGACCCGACACCCTCTTCTGATCTCCAGATTCCAGGCATGCACATGATGCATAGACATACTCAACACAACACATTCATAAGCATGAAATAAATAAATGTTCATAAATGCACTAGGGAACTCCAGTGTACAGCTAAGGTTGAAACCACTTAGTCCACACTGGCTATGCGTGTCCAGTTTCCCCTGGCTTTTCATCGTTGGTTGGGTAAATGGAGATACAGGAGGCCTGGATTCTAATTCTAGTTCTGACACAGGCAGCTGTTTGACTTTTGGCTATTTTAGCTACCTCATTCTCCTCACTCATGTAAGAGGTGAATCATGGGCTAGGAAGACAGCTCAGCTGCTGCTTAGCCTTTGAGCATGAGGACTTTAGTTGGAGCTGAGAATTCATGTCTGGTGATACATGCAGGCCAGCAGGGACTATGTCTCAAAAAGAAGGCAAACACACCTAAGGGAAGACACCAGGGATTGTCCTATAGCCTCCAATGTATGTGTACACTTACATACATACTTAGAGGCAACACACAGCCAATAAATTGGCAGCTAGCAAATTATTTGCAGTCTGCAGGAAGGTTTGTTTAGCAGCCCTCAAGATGACCTTTAAAACATTTCTTCAAAAATTAGCTGTTAAAATTTTATTTATTTACTTATCTATTTATTTAATGTATGTGAGTACACTGTCTCTTTCTTCAGACAGACTGGTAGAGGGTAACAGATCCCATTATACATGGTTTGGGAATTGAACTCAGGACCTCTGGGAGAGCAGTCAGTGCTCTTAGCGGATGAACCATCTCTCCAACCCTTGTCAAGGTTGGGCTCCAAGGTGACCCTCAACATCTGTCACTGTGCAGCCACCCAGAAGTGAAGAGTGGAGAGCAGACCCGAGTAAGCAGAGCACATTGTGTAATGATGTTGGTTGACTGTTACAACAGACATTGCATCCCCTGCTTGCTCTGTTGTGAGTCAATCCGCAGATGCGAGCACCAGATAGCAGGGAACTGAGGCCTCCTGCAAAAGCCAGCAGCAACAGGCCATCCATGTGAGTCAGCCATACTGGACACGATTCCTTCAGATGAGGACAACCATGCAAGACTAAACTGCTTGGGGATTCCTGGGTTTTAAAGACTGGAATTTATTGGCCAGGTGTGGTGGGACACACCTCTGATCCCAGCAATCTGGAGGCAGAGGTAGGAAGAGCACTTTAAGTTCAAGGCCAGCCTGGTATACTTAAGCTCCTGGATAGTCAGAACCACAAAGACCTGGTCTCAAAACCAAACCAACAGCAAACCCCCGGTGTTATAGGTGTTGATAACAAAGTTAGGAGCACGTTATCCATGGGAAAGTAGCAAGGCCCTTGTTCTATGAATTCTGAGTGACAGGAGGAAACATCTTTGTTTCAGGCTTAGAGCCATAGAAGTCTAGAAAGCTCAAAAGGACCACTTGTCAGGTGACTGGGGAATTTCCTATTTCTGGTAAAAGAACCCCACTCCAGTTTGTTAGGCTCTCTCAGATGCCTCTTCTCCCACACCTGACCACCATCCTATCTCACATGCCTCTACTGCTCTGCAGGTTTTTCTGGCTTTCTAATGACTGCTTTCTTCAAAGTTCTACCCTTCGTCTTGCTTAATTGCTGGTTGAAAAACTTGTATCTCAAAAGTACCACTCAAGCTGGGTGCTGCTCTCTCCATGCTGGGGCAAGAGGGTTGCCCCAGGTTCGAGGCCAGCCTGGTTACGTACAGAGTGAGGGTTTTGTTTCAAAAAACTGAATGGAAGAACACAAGCCATAAAACCTAAAAACAAAACTCAGCAGCCGGTCAGTGGTGACGCACGCCTTTAATCCCAGCACTTGGGAGGGCAGAGGCAGGTGGATTTCTGAGTTCGAGGCCAGCCTGGTCTACAGAGTGAGTTCCAGGACAGCCAGGACTATTCAGAGAAACCCTGTCTCGAAAAACCAACCAAACAAACAAACAAAAAAACACAAAACCTCAGCACCGATTGTCAGTAGATTAAGGAAAAAAAGGTGGAACTGGTTCTGTGGGCAAAGGAGCCATAAAGAAATCAAAGTTCAGGGACTGGAGAGATGGCTAGACAAGAATGTTCACTGAACTTGCAGAGGACCAAGATGGATGCTCAGGGTGGGTGGGGAAATCACAACCACCAGTAACTCCAGCTCCTTGGGATCCAATACCTCACACACGCACACGCCCCACCCCATACACATAATTAAAAAATAAATCTTTACAGAAAGAATTCTCGTTCTCGCCCAGCTACACTACAAAGGCAGCTGAGATGCCAAGGTAGGGGGCTGTGCAGTGAGGGAGTTTTGATTTGTGAGCAGATTCACAGGAGGAGCCATTGAAGGTCGAAAGCACAGACAGGCTCCAGGACCAAAACTAAGGTCTTTTAAATTCAATTTTGTCTTTTCCGATATCTGTCAGAATCTAGAAATTTCACACGAGTTCTCCCATAATCACCGGGGACAAGACTACTTATTGTTGAATGACCAGATGCAAGACAGCAATCAGAAAGGGAATTCCATAATCAAATTAAAATGCTTCACAAAATTAACCTCATACGCTTAATGACATATAATTGGTTTTTATGTTACATAGGTTGTTTTTTTTTTTTAAAGTTCCATAATTATCTTTCTTTTAAAGAGCTCAACACAATTTTTACAACTTCCCTTCACATCGGGCAAGCTTGCTGGATACACGTATTTTCATACCACAGAAACTGTACTGTTGTTCTCTCTTTGCCCGTACGGGTGTTCTGGGCGTCCCTGCCAGTCAGCTCCCTACCTCGAGTACCTAATCACTTGTGTAACAGTGTACACCCATGTAATAAGTAAGTTATAAATGCTGACATCACTCCAGAAAGTCCCGGAAGTTAACTATGTACCTCAACCCCCCCCCTTCCCCGGCAAATCCCCCCCCTTCCCCGGCAAATCTTTAGATTTCTTTTCCCTTTCCTTCCTTTTTTTGGACACAAAGCCTTTACTACATAGCCCAGGCTGACTTCAAACTCAGAAGCCTCCTGCCTCAGCTTCCAGAGTGCTAGGATTAGAAGTACTCAACAACCCCGGGCTGCTCTGAGTTTCTTAAGTCAAATGACGAATGTATGCTTGCTGAGGCCTGACCTTTTTAAATGGAATTTTCTGAGACTGACCCACTGTGTTCAGTTGACAAGGGTCCGCTGCCTCTTTTAAAAACGGTTTTTGAGTGTGTGGGGATCAAACCCAGGCCCTCAAACATGTTAGTCAGTGCCATACACCGGCCCTTTATTCTCTTCTGCTAATGAGTACGATTATATTGCCTTTCTACTCAGATAAGAGTCTAAGAAGACTACTTGCACATGGCAGGTGCCAAATAAATACTCTGTAAGCAGCACCATACATATAATAAATTTCTTCCCATCGCAAACAATACTGCCTTCACAAATGTTCATGGTAAGGTGTTGGATTTGAGCACCCCTAAAATATGGCTTTTTCCCCCTAGAGTCTACCCATGAGTCAGCACACACTCAACCCCTTCACAAAACCCACCAGCTAGTTACCCCTTGCTCAGTACCTGGAAGGAACGTCATCAACACAGGAACAGGTGTATCAGGCACGGGGGTAAGCATGTCACACGCACTAATCATTAATTCTCATATCAGCTTACAACATGGGCTTTGCTGTTACACCAAAGCTAGGAAGTGGCAGAAGGAATACCTAGGGAATCCAGCCACAGGGCATGTCCCACCAACCCCGTCTCCTTTGTATCAGCAGCTACAAGAGCCCATCATGAAAATGTCAATTGAAGCCGTTGGCAAGGCTGATGTGTTCCTTGAGGTGAATGTTAAGTATGATGCTTGCCATGCTAAGGACACAGAACCAAAGAGGCACCTTTATGGTCTCTCTGGCCTTCCTTTCTCTTCCAAAGTCCAAGGACCTGACCATGGGAAACACACCCATAGAGAATGGAGTAGCTATGGCTACCTCCCTCAAATGTCTGGAAACAAGTCCAGAGGTTACACCACACCCAGAGCCCGAAGGGACTGTCCTGGATATCATGTTTTCCAAGCCAGTTTACTCCTCTAAGAATCATATAATCTTCCTCAAAAAATATCCACACTGCCCCCCCCCCCAAATAAAGAGGGTAAGAAGCTTGCTAAGGCTCATTTGCTTACCTGTCTTTCTCCCTCCCTTGAACATAATGAGTTCTGATACCCTTTTCTCCTGTTATCTGGCTTGTGCCAGGAAAGGGGGAGTCAGTGATCAAGCTTCAGAGGGAGGAACAGAAATCTGCTTTGCTCGCTGTGTCAAACTTGTCAGAGAACAATCAAAGACGCTGGTAACCAGGGTATATGAAAGTCATCCCTACAGAGAGGCCTTGGGGGAATGGGGATACTGGCCCCATTCTTGGCTTTCCTAACTCTGGCCAACCATCACTTGGGGATCTGTCCTTCTGAAGCTGCAGTTCAGTAAAGTCAGCCTCACTGAAGCATAAATGAGTACAGAAGCAGCCATCACAGACTTTATTTTATTTAGCCTAGTATCCAGACAGGAAGAGTGATCAGGTGCTTCTTTCCCCCAACCCCCGTGTGTGTATGTATGTATGTATGTGTGTGTGTTTAAGAGAGACAGAGACAGAGACAGAGACAGAGCGAGCTCACAGGAAAAAATTGGTGGCATCATATGAATTCCTCAAGTGACCCCAGGCAGATGACATCACCTCTCTGGGTATCACTTTCTACAATCATAAACTAAAAGGGTTTTAGGAGACACACTGTCAGGGTTCATTAAATCAGAAAATGCTGTGATATTTCTCTAACACACAGGACTACAGACAAACCATCTTTAACAAAATGTTACTTCCTTGTCGAGGGATCCAAGTGACTCCCAAAATCCTCTTACATCATTTTTCACTTCTCATCGAGTTTTCAATACACCCACCAAGAGGCGTAGGGTCTAGCCCAGGGCCGTGTATACAATAGTCCTACTCTACCTACCTTCCTCTTTCCCAGCTAGTATTCGTTATTGTTCTGCTCCCCGCGGGCTGACCTCCCGAGCTTCCTGTACACATAAGATGCCCCCTTTTAAGCTTGGCCACCTTTTGAGCTTTTGCGAGCAGAGATCCATCAGTTCATCTTGGATCCCTGGCTCAGTAAGTTCTCTATTGCTTCCAGTTTTCTTTGAATTGTCCTTCTCTAACAAAGAACTAAATTTTTGCAAGACCTAAGACGCAGTAAGAATTTATGCAAATCGGCCCATTTTACCATTTGCTAACCACGAACTCTATCTAGTACCGGTTCCTGGTTTCCTCGGGCAGGAACCGTGCACTAGCGGGCTTCTCCTCCCCCAAAGCATCTAGAACGGATGCGCGTAGTTGTGCTAACATGCAGCTTGGACCTGCAGCCTACCGCCGCGGCAGGTGCGGGCAGCAGGGCACTAGGTGTCAGTCATCGGATGTCGCAGGCCCTGTGCACACGGTCCGGGGGCCTCGCTCGGCCAGGGTTCGCCAGCACAGGAACCGCTCAGGGCCGCGAACCGAGCCGCCTCCGCTCCGCCAGCCGACGGTCCCGCCGCCCGCAGGCTCCAGGCGCGGTCACTCAGCACGAAGGACAGACGCGGCCGGGGAATGCCCCGCGGGGCGGAGAGTCACTCACCTGACCTGATGCTACACGCACAAGAGGACCAAACAGGCGACTGCGATCAGCAAAGACTGCGGAGAGACGGTGGCGGCGCCGCACTTCCGGCCCGGGGGCGGGGCGGAAGAAGCACCGGCGAGCCCGGCGCAACCAACCGCGGCAGGGGGATGCTGCGAGCGGTTTCCAAGACCCCGGGGCTCGGCAGCCAGCAGCGACAGCTAGCCTGGCTGCGCGGCCGGACGAGCTCATCCCGGATAGCCGCGAGTATGGATTCCTCAGCTCACTCGCACGGCATCCCCCTGCCGCAGCCGCTCCAACCCGCCGGCCTCCCCGGTTCCCCGTGCAGATCCCGCGGCCCTTCCGCATTCCCTGGCCGAGGGCGGAGCGCCAGCGCTGGAATTTGACTCGGGTGGGCTGGGAGCCGCCCTGATTTGGGGGTCCCCTGGCGCCGGCAGCGGGCAGTCGGAGGTTGCCTGATTTAGCAGAGGGCAGTTGGCCTGGTTAAGCTGAGTTTTAGGTAAACATTTGTTCAAGAGAAGGAATGTAATCCGGAAGAGGGTGGCGGCTGAGCACTCTCCAGAGAGCTCCAGAAACACCCTCGCTTCTTTGAAATTGCACTCCAGCCTGTGGCCTTTACTTTCTCCCGCCGTCAAGAGTTCATATTCTAGAAGTCTGATCCGAAATTCCATATCAGACGCTGGTGGCAACACCTTTGATTCCAGCACTTAGGAGGCAGAGGCAGGTTTCTCTGTGAGTTGAAGGTTTGGGAGCCTGGTCTACAGAACTAGTTCCAGTACAGCCAAGCTACACAGAGAAACCCGGTCTCGAACCACCTCCCTTCTTACCCCACCCCCACACCCCCAAAGAAATTACTACAAGCACTGAGTTTCAGTGAACTATTGTACACCAGTTCGTACAAAACAAATACAACTTAGGGGCCAGCAAGATGGATCAGGAGGTAAAGGTGCCTGTCATCAAGCTTGATCCTCAGGGCCCACAGAGAACAACCAACTCCTGCAATTTGTTCTCTGAGCTCCGAATGCAGGCACCAGGGAAGGTGCGGCCTCCTCCCCCAAAGTAGAAGATAGAATGTAAAATAAAACATACACACCCGAATAAATTAAGGGTGGATTTAAACCTGTGCTTGAAAATCTGGGACTGGAACTGCATCGGTCAGAGGTGGAGAATAATTTGTGTTTTTAATAGGCGCCAGGTGATGCTGATGCTGCATCTGGTCAGGAGTATTCTTTCCCTTCGATCCCATTTGTTCTCAAAAGCCATTGCTTAAATAATTGTTTCTTACAAGATTATGGTTCTTTTAGAGTTTGTTACAGAAGTCTACCACCATTTCCTAGATCCTCACTTTAGGCAATGTAAGATCAGTTAATGAGCAGATTTGGTGGCACATGCCTTTAATCCTGGCATCCCATTGGCAGGGAAACAGGCAAACTTAACACAGAAAAAGTCCCTCAAAAAACCAGAGAGTGTGGCCAGGGGGGTGGGTCAGTGGCTAAGAGTACTTGGTATGCCCAAGTTTGAAGTCCCAGAAGGGCAAGGCTCTCCCTGTATACAAGACTTCATCTCTAAGGATAGGCCTTTGTGCCTCATCTTCCCTTCAGGATTCTTTCCAAGGATCCGCAAATGAGCAAAACAAGAATAACTACAATTTGAATATCGGCTGCATACACACACACCCCTTTTCCACATTTCCAATTTTTGTAGCAAACTTAGAAGGAAGCGCCCCTATTTCAGATGAGGAAGATGAACTGGCCACCACGTGAGGGTGCAGATCTATTTGGGTACCAAGTGGGGTTTATTCAACCACACCCAGCTCCAGGTAGATGCTTTTAATCAGAAAGGTGCCATTATGAACAGCATTAATTCATTTTATAAATGAATAAATAGGTCAACAAAGAATAAGTAGTTTGCCTAAGGCCATAAAGTCATGATGCAGCAAAATTGGGACTTGAAAATGCTGAAAGGTCTGGCTGGGTGGTGGCAGCAGCTCAGGCCTTTAATCACTGCACTAAGGAGACAAAAGCAGGCAGGGGCCAGCCTGGAGTTCCAGGACAGCCAGGGCTGCACAAAGAAACCCTGGGGGAGGGGAGGTAGTGGAAAACATGACTGCCAGAGCCCCAGGCATGCCAAATCCCGTGGGCTCCTTTACACTTCCCTACACCTCTGGGTGACTTGGTACTCTCTTCCCTCCTAAAAACGTTTTCTATAACTCTCTTTGTGGCCTGTACCCCCGAAGCTCTCTAGTCAGTGTTCACCCAATCCTAAACTTCCTGTTGGTTCTCAGTCTCCTCACATTTGGTAGAAAGCGGTTCCCTTTTCAGAACCTAAGCTTCCACCTCTCTTTTATGCAGCCACATTCATGCGTGGTCTTTAAGTCTCAGGTTCCTTGATCAAATTCAGTTTGGGCACCGGAGTCCAGTGGCAACAAAACCAGAAAGCACGTGGGTGAGCTGCTGTCCACTGGAGTGTTGGGCTGGAGCTTTGAAGCTGGAGGGCTAACCCTGAGGTTCTTCTCATCACAGAAACTTCAGAGATCCATTCTGCTTTCAAGCCCACTGCTAGAGGAGATTCCTAGAGCTTTTTATTGGCAGCCAGTCTTGCTTAAGCAAAGCCCAGCTTTGAGAAAGCCTGAGCAGAGAATCCTACTAGCAAGTTAAGAGACTTAATTCATACAGGATCGACCACCTACTGTTCCCAACAGCTATTTAAGGGGTTGCCTAGATGGAAATGGATGTCACAAGAGAGAATTTTAGTAGTATTTTTTTTTTACCTACAGTAGAAATAACTTTATTCCTCATTGAAGATTCGTTAGCAAAACAGAGATGATAGGCTCACCCCCTTCAGTAAAAGTGGAAAATTCAACAAACAAGACTCTAACAAGGAGTGGATAAGCTGAAAGAAAAAAAAAGTATTTTGCTTAAAAATCTAACGGAATTCAAGCAGAAAATTAGGGCAGATTTCTCTGATTCTAATCTTGAAGGAAGCAAACAGTAGGTGTTACTAGTTAGTGCCCCTTCCCCCACTCCCATTCTGCAGGACTGGCATCACTCGGTTAAAGCCTCTGGCTCTATGACCTGCTGCTCAAAGGCATTCTGTAATTGTTATCAAATGAGGCAATGGCTTCCCTCAAGGACAGTCTTTCAATAGCATAAAGGTTTGAAGCGCGCACACACACACACACACACACACACACACTTCAAACCTTCTCACACTTAGGACTTTTTGAAACATTAGAAACTAAACAGAACAAAAGTGTTTTCCACTCCCTAATTGACAAGGCAACAGTTCTCAATTTATCAAAAATAAGCCAAGTTATTTTTAGGGTCGAAACAATGACCTCACTTTCCCAGGCATGCGGTCACAGCTGTTCTGACTGTGGGTAGGTCAGGAATGTCTAATATTCACTTATGGACGTATGAGGAACCTCTGCACAAACAAACATGGTCTTTTAATAGGGACTGTTACAATAAGGACAGACTGTATACAACAAAAATACTGTGTGTATCTCCAACAGCTGGAAACAGAGAACCGTCCTTTTTGTTAAAAGCATGCCAAAGACCCTTTAGAGCTGAAAAAGTTTTTAAATAGAACAAATGAAAATGAGTATGCTCAGCGGCCTTCTCTTATTTTAGTGGCAGGAAGTAATGCACAGACAAGGTAAAGCAGGACTGTCAAACTCCAGAGTCTGAGCTACTCCGGGGACCACACTTCTACAGGAATTATTTTCCAAACTGGAAGACAAAGTCAAGGGCACCCGACAAAGGCTTAATCAGACTTCCATGAAGGGAGAAAGAAACAGGAGCAGAGGAAACCAGGATTGCTTTAAAAACACAACTGGAAGGAGTCGGGGCAAACCCTGACAGGACTGTCACTCACCTCATCTACCATGCTTAGAAGGACGAAGTAAAACTAAAAGTCAAGTAGGAAATAAGGCTAAACAACTAAGTATTTTATCAGAAAGTTTAATTATCATTCAGAAAAAATTGAGTGGATAACTTTCTCTGAAAAAATATATTGACTCTGTGGGCTGTAGTTATTACAAGGGACAAGACTGCCTGTAAGTTAAGTTACCTTACTTTCTCATCGGATAATGACAGAAAGTCCCATTTCCAGTCTGATTATAAAGGTACATGTGGCCCCAAATGGCTGAGAATAAATATAAAACAAGAAAGGCAAAAAGCAGTAAAGCTAGGGCATGCAATGGGCTCCAGGAGAAAATCTCAGAAATACCCCAGTGGCAACGGGGAACATCTGGCTGGAAGCCACCGCTCTTCAGTCATCTTTGTCTTTGGCTCCGTGCTTGAGGATGCGTGTGAACTCAATGTAGTTGAAATTCCCCTTTTTGTCAATGGGGGCCTCCCTGTACAGCTCATCCACTTCCTCGTCTGTGAAGCGGTCGCCCATGGTGGTCAGCAGCTCCCTCAGGTAATCCTCCTGGATGGTGCCTGGAGAATAAAGAATGGAGGATCGGAACACCCATAGTCAACTTCACAGCCTATGTACTTCCACCAGCCCTGGAAAGCCGGGTGGAGACAAGCAGATACTTAGTACGGTTACTCTGCTCCATCTGTCTGCCCCACACCCTTGCTGTGGCTTGGTGACCAGCACAAGGCTGTACCTATCATTCAAGCCAATACAACAGGTGCCTTGTAACCCGCCACCTGACATCGCCTTCATAAAACCCACAAGCCGAAAACCGGTCAGTACTCGCAGACCAGAAACAGAACCCTGTGTCAGCCCTCAATTCTTTTCCAGTACAATGATTGAGAACCTTTATACGCTATAGGTCGAAAATAGACACAGAGGTTTAACCATAAAGCAAGAAAGAATAGACTCTGACAACTTCCTGGTGTGTGAAATTAACATACTAAGAATACAGTTTCCACAAAGTGAGCTCGACAAACAAAATAAGATTAGAAAAGAAACTTCAATCCTACATAATAAAAAAAAAGATCCCTAAAATCTTAGAAGTGTAGCGTTGTAGGAATAAATCATCGACTGCAGCCAACTCACTTGATTGGCACTTAAATCAACTGTGATTGGGAATAAGCATATAACTAAAATATATCAATCATGCATGTGTCAAGAGGTAGACACAAAAAGCTTGGTGCATGGAAAGAAAGGAATGACTTACTGTTTTTAGGAGCCAAGAGAAAATTCTATTTAAAAAAAAAAAAAAACAAACCACTCTCGAGTGTGCTCATGTGAGTCTCTTTTGAGGGTGAGGGGCCACGTATGTGAAAATTACGTGACAGCCATACTGTGGAGAGCCCTGAGAGCCAGAGCGAGGAGCAGCTGCCAGTGACAAGCCCTGGCATTTAAGACTAGCCTAGGTAAGGCAGGTATAAATAATCAGGTGTCTTCCCTCTCTACACATACTTGCTGAGCCACAAGGTAGAAATCTTGGAAAATGTACCCATGTGCTTTCTCTTCTGCTTCTGCCAAAGGACTGGGCATTCCTGTAGGTACCCTTTTTGTTTGTTTAATGGTTTGTTTGTTTTGTTTTTTTTTTGAGATATAGTTTTCTTACTAGATAGCCCAAACGCCCAATTAATTCCTAGCTCTACCTGATTCTCATCTGATCCCCACAACAGCCCTGTGGAATGGATCATATTACAGTTAGTTTCATTAAAAAATAAAAACATAACAGAACTTACCAAAGTAACCTGCCCAGAATTACGCAGCTATGACACAGCAGCACAGAGTTCTGAAATCAGGTAGCCTGATCCCAGCGAGAGTCTAAGCTCTTCTCCGTGTATTTACTGTGCTGTGGTCTACAGCAATTTATGAGGTTGCTCTGGTCAGTTACTCATTTCACACAGTACTGACAGCCAGGACCTTGGGGAATTAACTTTTAAGAGAGTAAATATGTTTCCCAAAAAGGTTTCAAATGAATCTCTGAAAACCACTGATACTTAGGTAAGGTGAGTGAGCACAGGCAAGAAAGCTGCAAAGGAAACCTCCAAACAGTGCCCAGTGTTGATTTACTACACTTAAAGTCACTAATATCCTGCTACATAACTAAAAACAACTTTGTGATTAAAGTTTACCCGGCTTACCGATCGCTTCCTCGTCGAAGCAAGCGAAGGCGTTTCTGATGACGTCCTCAGGGTCGGTGCCGTTCAGCTTCTCTCCAAACATGGTGAGGAACATGGTGAAATTGATGGGGCCTGGGGCCTCGTTCATCATGGCGTCCAGGTATTCATCAGTTGGATTTTTTCCTGAATAAAAGGATCCACATTCATAATCAATTGGGAAATATCAATTATTAATCACAGTAAACATTCTAGCAGGAAATAAAATCATTTGGGTTCGTGACAGCAAAACTAGGGAGTTTGTGACAGCAAAACTAGGGAGGGTGGCATGTGCACGTTGAGTGGAGGTGACCACAGAATCCAAGGGAGCTGGCATCTCCCTGCAGCTGGAGTTAGAGGAAACTGTGAGTGCTGGGCACCAAGCCCAAATCCTATGCAATCAGTATACACTCCTATCTCTCAGCAATCTCTTCAGCCCTCACTTTCTCAAACACCAACCCACATACATGTAGGAACGCAGATACACACAGCCCTACAGTCCAATCCAGAGATAGGTACAGGAATATTCATGTGCCCAGTAGGAGACACTGCTTCATGAAAAATATGAAAGAAATTCTATGCAATACATCAGCATTGCATGTGGACATTACCCATTGAAGCCAGCATGTCATGTAAGTCCTCCTTGTCAATGAAGCCATCCCGGTTCTGGTCGATCATGTTGAAGGCCTCTTTGAACTCTTGGATCTGGGACTGGTCAAACATGGCGAACACATTGGATGTTGCGCGCTGAGGGCGCTTCTTGGTGGTCTTGGTCTTTGCCCTTTTGCTCGACATGGTGGCGGTTAAATCCTAATTAAACAAGAATTCAAGGGAAATAAAATCAGTACCAACAATTACTAAGTATGAATCACAATAATGATTAACAAAAATAAGTGGAATTGTCTTTATATACTCTTAAGACTAACTACTCAGTCAATGCCATGTTTCACTGGCATAGCAACCAAACTAAAAGGGAAAACCCAGTCTTGAGCTCTGAGTTCACTCACCCTTAAAAATTGAAAGTTTTTTTTTTTTTTTTAAAGGATTCTTATCAACAGCAAGGCAAAGCAAACAGCACATCAAGATTACATCTCCCCACTACCACCATAGAGCTTAACAGCAAAAGGAAAATAAAAACCAAGGAGAAGGTGTGCTTGGGTTGGGTGAGGTTAGATACATAGGAAATAGCAGTTCTCATACAGGGCACTATGGGGCTGCTAGGAAACACTAATTCATCTTCAGAACCCTTATCCTTCTGTAGCTCACACCTAAGTTAGTCAATCCACTCGGTCAGAGAAGGGAAGTGGCAAGGATGACTGACTGAACAAGTCTCCCCTCCTACTCTCTAAGACAAAAGTCATTCTTTCACATTCAAGTAACATTTCAGATGGTACCCACACCTCAGGGGTCAATGTCACTCAAGAACATTTTGATGAAAGGCTAACATAAAAGCATAGAATGTGAAGTTAATTCACCAAGAGCTAAGTCTTACACACTTTATAGTACTTAGAGACTTAGCAGCCCTTTATACAGACCTGTTCTGCGAACTGTAGCTACACTCATCCACTAGATATAACTAAAGCTTCTCTTTTGAAATCAGAGCACAAATTGTAAAGCAATTTCACTTAAAGAACACTGTAAAATCATAGATACTATCTTTGCTCTCTAATAAATTTATCCCTGTAAAACTTAAAAATAAAAATATAATTTTTCCCGTGAACACTCAACTTTAAAACAATATAAAATGTCTGGAGTGGAGAATCCCATAGTTATCAGATAATAAAACCCTGGCATACCATTCTTCAGAAGTGAGGTGGAGATGACAGAGTACGGAGTCCTGATCAGCAGGACTAAGACACTCCGGGGTTATATTCTCCAGGCAGGGCTAAAACAGGCACTACTGACTTCACTCTCTGACCAAGATAACAGTTTTAAAGCTTACGTTCTGAAAACAACATTCAGCCATGATTCGGCAAAGCACCATGCCCTTGCTCTAAAAATAAGACTGTGGACTGCAAAGAATGAACCGCTACCTAGATTCCAGCACCCGAAGTGACCCTTAGAATGTTTCCTACGAGTTAAAAAAACAAAACAAAACCAATTTCTTACATTCTTTCCTTAGTTACAACACAGCAATAGACTAAAATTATGGAAACAACTAGAAAAGCTCCGTTCACTTTGCCTTTATCTGAATCGAGCTTCAGATTTGAGAGGGATCCTAAAAGGACAGCCAGTCACAGCCCCAGTTGTCTACCACAGAGTTAGGCAGTACAGTTCAAAGATTCTGGAAAGATGCCATGCAAGGCAATTATGTAGTTTCAAAGTTCTACTTTCATTTATCCTTTGAGACCGTCTTTTATAACCTACTGTAACCATTCATGAGTGTGTATTTTCAATCTAATGTCCCCTGGAGGATGTACACTTCATTTACTACACAACCTTGTATTCCTCCCTTTTGAGCTAAATGGTTTAACCACCAGGCCACATGGAGAACATCATCACTGTCTCTTCAATGTGCTCAAGAATGTGCAGACAGTACACATATGTACTAGTCCACATCTCTTCAATATTTTAAGCACAGCCTGCCTTTGCAAGTCAAAAATCAGCTTCAAAAACATCCTGTTTCGGATGACAATACTGTCTTCCTTCTCCCAATGACCCCGGAATGTCAATTATTTGAAAAATTGATGAGAATCACAGGTCAAACAGCTGACAAAGGTGAATTTTTTAATCTATGAAATTCTCATGTAAAACTACATTTGATGGAGGTACTCTTAAAATTTCTTTATAAAAATGCTTAAAATGTTAAAAGTAACATGCAATTTTTAATAATATAGTCTCTATTATTTAAAGCATGCATTTAAAAATTAGTAAATGCATTATAAAACAGTTGAAAAGATGTTTCATTTAGCATTAACAATAGCTTCACACAGAACTTTAGCTCATCCCATACTTAATTCAATTGTATTAAGACCAGCTAATTATATTAATGTATATCAAATGTCATTAGCATTGAACACTAGTCAAAAGTTTAAAAGTGTAAAGCACTTAAAGAAGTTAAAACACAGCAGGAGAGGAATGCAGTGCAAGGACTGGTTTAACTTAGGCAATGGGCTACATACTTCCCATTCCAGAGGAATGACTCTCAAGTTAAAACAATGCATAAAGGTAATGAAAAAGTGAAGCGGGTGGTGGTGAGTGCTTTAATCCCAACATTGGGAGGCAGCCAAGGATACATGGTGGGACCCTATCAGTAAACACTTGAGAGGTCAGAATGGTCCCCTTACTTCTACAGGATCAGAGAGGAAACTAAAAACCCAATGCATAATATCACTTGGAAGTGATATTATCACTATCTTTCTAATTAAGATCAGATGTTCGTCTTACTTCAAGAAGTTAATTCTGTCCATATCTGGTAATGTGATGTTGAGCAAGTTACTCCCTGGGCCTCAACTCTTTCAAGATGACATTGATTCACAGGTCTCCCCCACAGAAACCTGGAGCTTTCACAGCCGTGGCATAGCCAAATACCCATCCACACAAAATAACACCAAACTACAGGCATGGTGGGAATAAGCTCAGGTAAAGGAGCACATGTGAATGGGGCTACGATGACATCAGAGAGAATCTTTGAGAATGGCAGTATCCTCTTTGCTGTGGTTCTAAAAAAGTGAAGCTGTACAATATAATGCTCAAGTTAGTTTAAAAAGTTAGAGCAAGCTGGGCAATGGTGGCGCACGCCTTTAATCCCAGCACTCGGAGGGCAGAGGCAGGCGGATTTCTGAGTTCGAGGCCAGCCTGGTCTACAGAGTGAGTTCCAGGACAGCCAGGGCTACACAGAGAAACCCTGTCTTGAAAAACCAAAAAAAAAAAAACAAAAAAAAAACAAAAAAAACAAATTAGAGCAAAATAAAACTACAAATATTTTATGATAGTTGTAAGTATTTTAAATTAGTGTGTATGGCAGGATCACCTGAGATCCTCACTTTGAAAACCTAAGAAGCAGGAGGATTTGCCAGCTGGCCTTCTAGAGAACAGCAAAAGTTTCAGAGCATCAGAAAGAGAAGAAAGGGCACAGGTGGTCAAGATGGCTTCTGTTTACAAATGGAAAGGAGTATAACCTTGTTTTAATCAAGACAGTGTTGTAGCAATTCATGTTGTATGGTGCGGTTGTTTGTTTTGCAGTTCTACCTCGTGTATGCTAGGTAAGCACTCTGCCACTGAGTCCGTCCTCACCCAAGAAGTTTCGTGTTTTAGCAGTTTACTAAATGGGAGCCTCATGTTTAAGGAAGACGTCAGACTGTGAAGACAGTCCTGAAGAGGCTTTCATGCCAAGGGCAACCAGATTTTACAGAATCTTTAGAAATGTAGACTTCATAGAAGCTATGGTACCTAAGTTTTGAAAAAGCTAGAGCTGTATGTGATAGCTCATAACTGGGCTTACAATCCTAGCCCTTGAAGTAGGAAGACCATCTCAAGTTCCAGGCCAGCATGGGCTAAAAGGAAACCCTATCCAAAATAACAAACAAACAACAATAACAAAAAAACAGCTTATGAAACCTTTTAAGTAGGACTAATCCATGCTAAGATATACATGAGATTGCCTAAATTAAACAGTAGCAACTCACATGCCTGAACTGGTTGTAAATATAAAAGAAGTTCTTAACAGAACATCTAAACTAAGCATACTTAGTTAATACTTTCCAATTAAAAAAAAAACAACAACAAAAAAAACCCTCTCCTAAAACTGGAAAATATATCCTTCGGAAAACTCCCATCTCAAAACCTCACAATGTGCTAGCACCTAGGTATTTGGCCTGCTTTGAAATCCATATCAAATCTATATTATTTAATCAGTACATTTTTACAAGATGAGAGTGGGCAGGGCTGGGGGGATAGACTCAGTCAAATTGGTACTTCCGTCTCAAGGAAAACCAAATTTTTATTTCTTAGGCACACTTCCGGTTGAGAGTCAGCTTGGATCTTCCTAGACAGCCACACCCAAGAGTTCTGAGCACCTTTTTAAAAAAGGTCATTAGTTGCTAGGATTTGACCGACTTGTCAACTGCGCCCAGCTTTGGAAGACAAAATGCTTTTCTAGTTAATCCTCATCAAAGGCCATCCAGAAAAAAAAAAAAAGAGAAAATACCAGCAATTTTAGTAGAGATTCGCTTCTGTCACCTTTTGATACAACTTTTGCACTTAAGAAGTTAAAATCTTAAAAGATCTCTAAAGATCTAATATTTTATATGCCTACTGAAAGACTCTTAATAACACTCCTCTATAGAGTCGCCTTAGTGTTCACGACAGGCAAACGAAGCTCCAATCTCCTCTCTGTTCAAATACCATTTTAAAAAGTTCTACTTAGAAGAGGGGCGCACACTGAACTGCAAATTTGAACGGGTTCTTGCTACTAACCGTAGCCTCGCAGCTGCAACGACAGCTGCCGAGGGTGGCTGTGCTACGGTTTCATCCGCACACTCCCTCGACTCCGGCAAGTTTACGTTAGCAACCCAACAGAGCGGCGGAGTCAGCCTGTAGGGCTCTGGTTTCGCGGGTAGGCAGTGGTCCAGGGCGCGCGGCGCCGGCGAGCTAACCAACATTTCCCAAGCTCCCAGGCTGAGCAGAGTGAGATCTGCGTCCCAGCCGCTCCGGCGCCCCGCTCCCTGGCTCCCCGGCTCTCCCTGGCGGCTCTTCCCGGGCTCGCACAGGCACACCTGCCCAGGTGCGCTCGCCAGCCGCGGCTCCAGCATTCACCGCCGCCCCGCAAGGACACCTCCCGGGCCAGGCCGCACCCGTCCCGCGGCCAGCACCACTCACCCTGCTCAGCCGCGAGAACCGAGAGTGATCGTCTGTGCGAAGCTCTACCGCCGCCCTCACAGACTTTCTAACTTGCCAGGAGCCCGGGAAAGGCCACTTCCGGCCTCCGCTCGCAAACCGGAAGGAAGCCTGGCGGCCATTCTCCGCCGCCTCCGCAGCCCTGACGGGAGGGGGGGTTTCAGAGTAGGTGTCAGAGCGGATGGCGGGCGCAGTGCGCTGATGGGGAGTACGAAACGCGGAGCCTAGGCTGAAAGAGCCTTGTGGAGGACCTCTCGGCCTAATTACTGACTCTTCGTCTTTCTTGCGTCTCTTTTTGAATTATGATTCTGCTCTTCCCCCCTTTCAGCAGATGGTTGCGCCTGTCCCGTAGCTCGCCCTTGCCCGCATTCCAGAGCGCGGCGAGAGGCGGGGACCCCCGTCTAAGTCCATTTAGGGACATTGAGGAGAAGCGCCGCGGGTCTCACGTGACCGGCCTTGGCTCCGCCCTCAACGCCTGGCGCCTCCGCTCGGCTGGAGTGCGCCTGCTCAGGAAACTTGTGTGAATCAGCGTCTAGGTCAGCGCCTTAGGGTCTGGGCAGCGCGGGAGGGTATGTGTGAGCGACTTGAAAAGTATGAAGGCTTTTTATGGAGTTGCTCACGCTTTCCACAAAGAAGGAAACACTGAAGTTTTAGGGCTGCGCTGTCTCTTTGGTTCACATAGAATTCATGAATTCAGTATCAATTGCTCTGCTCCCTCTTCCAAAACGTTCTCTGGAACTTTCTACCAGAGTCCCCTTTTACCCTGATGGTGACTCCTGCTTGCCCCACCTATATCTCGAGGGTGAATGATGTAATTGGAATAAAGTGCTGGACCAATTTACCGGCCAAGTCTCCTTGTGTGGGTCAGCTGCTAACAATAGTTCCTATGGAAAGGAAGAGAGGTCATGATCCCGGCAAGACGTATATGGATACGAGTTAAATATCCCTAAAACCAGTTGTTTTCTTCAAGAAGCCTTCGACCCATTAGTTACTGATAGGGTTTAAAGTTTACTCTGAAGCAAGGCCACTAAGATGAAAAAAAAAATGCCCTAATCCTATAGATGATAGAAATAAAATTTCCCTCTTTGCACTTGGAGTGCTGAATAAAAATACAAATAATTAAGTACTTCATCTCCAGCTCTCCAAACCAAGGTTTTTAAGAGCGGGTTCTGGGTTGTCAAGGACTTAAGGGGCCCAACATGACTTTTAGGGAAGATTGGGGACACAGCTGGTGGTTGGCTATGACAGTACAAACTCAGAGGTCTGAGCAGTCAGAGACAGTGGTGGGTTCTGAGGTAGTGCAGCTCCTGCAGTGCACCAACACCTTCATGAGGAGGTGGCTTGTCACACTGGAAAACTTAGGCCTTCTGGAGCTCTCTGTCCAGAAGAACATCAAAACCCCTTTTGAGGGAATGGGCAGCTCCGCCTCAGTTGGAAAACAGCACCTTGTGCCAAATTAATCAATAGATATTAAACGAGTAAGTACCGTGGAGAGGGGCTGTGGTTTGCCCGTTTTAAAATGAACAGCTGCCACCGCGGGATTGGGATGTGGGATGAAAGAGAAAGGGCAGAGAATTACAGAGAACAAATATGAATAGGTTACAGAGGAGCAAACAAACCTACCTGGGGATGTTCCCTGAGGGCAATTCAGCTGATTCTAGGGGTTAATAGAGGAAAGGGGAGACAGAAGTGTGTCAGGTCGTCTGGAGGGGCAAAGATCCTGGCTCATATGAAATTGGTTTCTGTTCATTCTATATTCTTGTGTTACCACAGGTAACTATGGATATACCAAGTCGATGTGGAAAAGGAAGTCTTAATATTCTAATGTTCTGATATGAAATTATAATGATTAGACCCACTACTGAAGGAGACTGACACTGTCTGATGTACCTGTTCTTCTGTAACCTACAGGAAATCTTCCTGAAACAGCAGGTGAGTCCTTTTCACTCCAAGTTTGACAATCTGGGTTCTGTCCCATATCTTTCCTTTAGCAAGTTACGCAACTCAGAGAACAAGTCCCTCAGATGACTTGAAGCCCAATTTTCCAGCCCCAATATCCCTCCAGCCCACCTTACAAGGCTTTCTGGTTAAATGAGATCATTTACAACTTCATTTTAATTAAAGATTTATTTATTTTATGTATATGGGTATTTGACTGCATGTTCATCTGCACACCAGAAGAGGGCATCAGATCCCATATACCTGGGTGCTGGGAATTGAACTCAGAACCTCTAAAAGAGCAACCAGTGCTCTTAACTGCAGAGCTATCTCTCCAGCCCTCACTTATTATGGTGGTTTGAATATGCTTGGCACAGGGAGTAGCACTACTAGGAGGTGTGTCATATTGGAGTAGGTGTGGCCTTGTTGGAGGAAGTGTGTCATTGTAGGGGTGGGCTTTGAGGCTCTTATGCTCAGGCTCCACCCCATGTAGAATGGTAGTTTCCTCTGGCTACCTGCAGAGGAGAGTCTCTCCTGGTTGCCTTCAGCTCCAGACTCTAGCACAGTGTCTGCCTGGACGCTGCCATGCTTCCTGCTGTGATGATAATGGACTGAACTGAACCTGTACGCCAGCACCACTTAAATGTTGTCCTTTATAAGAGTTGCCTTGGTCATGGTGTCTGTTCACAGCAATAAAACCCAAACTAAGACTTTTATAACTTTAAAAGAAGATTTTTCTAAGTACAGGAGAGTGGCTTTTAAACTCTGTCTGTGGGATTGTGTATGTGTGTGTGTGGTATTGAGTAAATGCACATATAACTCATTGTGCAGGTACACACATGGTGCATGAGCATATAGAAGCTGGCGCAAGATGTCCAATGTCTTCCTCTATCACTCTGTTTCTCCCTGAATCAGAAGCTTCCTATTTCTATTAGGCTGGCTGGCCAGCAAGCCTTCAGAATCCACTTCTCCACACACCCCCCACCCCCATATCTGCCCATCAGTGTTGGAGTTAGAGGTATCAGTCATCTCCCCAACTTCTAGTGACTTTCAAACTTTTAGCTGAAACTTACAGTAAGAAATTTATATCATGGCTGGCAAGATGGCTCAGCCTGCTACCAGATCTAATGACCTAAGGTAAATCCCTGGGAGCCACATGGCAGAAGGAAAGAACCAACTTTCACAAGCTGTCCTCTGGCACAAGCCATGTAGGAAAGGCTATGGCAGGCAAGGGAGTTATCTGGAGATGGTCCACCATTTTGCATGGCTGTTATGGGTGCACTCTGAGAGGCATGTACCCAGAGACTTCATCCCAGGATTGCTTCTTGCTGCTGATATGCCTTTCCTGCCACTATTACATAGTCTAATGAATCCTGGGCATCAGCCTACCCTACTGGACAAATTTCCTGAAGATCAATATGAAGATGTACTTTCATGTAATAATGCTGTTGAGATGAATTGATGATTTCATAATTCCTGATAATGACTTTATAGAACTCTTGGACTGTTTCAAGTAATTTTAAGCTCCTGTAGAATAAAAAGATACAAACAGAGTTCAGTATCACAAGCATGTAAATTGCACTAGGAGGAAAAATAGGCTTGGGACAAATTTGTGATCAAGGAAAAATATTCATTCTAGGTCAGGTCCAAGGATGAAACCACAGGTGTGCACTATGCTAAAGCAAGGCCATGTGAAACTGTTGCTTTGAACTTATAATGAGCTTATGGAATGAGGCACTGTTTTGAACTTACTATCAACATCTTTCTGTAACTCCCTTTTGTGTAACATTTTATCTGGGAGGTAATTTTATAAAGAACTTTTGTCTAAGAAGCTATAAAAGGGCTGAGAGAAACAGTAAAGAGTGGCTGTTGGGGTTCTGTTCCGTCCACCAAATGTGTATATATGTCTCTCTGTATGTACATACAATATGTTTCTATGTCTATATGTCTGTCTAAATGTATGTATATACACACATATGTAGGTATATGTGTATGTATATAAGTATGCATGTGCACATGTGTGGTCAGGGCTTGGCTGAATGTGTGTGTGTGTGTGTGTGTGTGTGAGAGAGAGAGAGAGAGAGAGAGAGAGAGAGAGAATGCATGACTTTGACTTTTTCTCTATCCTTTTCTTTTTCAATGGCTCAGGAAGAGTTGATGAGCTCCAAGGCTCTCCAAGCCAGCAAGTGGCTCCAGAGTTAAAGAGCCCAAGTAATTATCTTTCCTAATCCCTTACTGCTTTCAGCAGGAGTCAGTTGCCAGAAGTCATCAGCTTTTGGCAGAGTAGCAAGGGAGAGTTAATTGTCAGAAGTCACTATTTTCTGGACCATCCTGTGTTCCACCTCAGTAGCTGAAGGTCAAGGCTGGACCTTGACAGTCCACTGACACACACCCACAAAAATAAAGCAGTAACAATTAAAATAAAGATGTGTATCACTAAATAATGCCTATCTGTGATGCTTTGCAAGTTTCCTATTCTATTTAAAATCTCTCTTAATTCACATGGCTGCCTTTCTTCCTTCCTTCCTTCCTTCCTTCCTTCCTTCCTTCCTTCCTTCCTTTCTTTCTCTTTTAATCATAGGCTAGGTGGCTCAAATAATGAGAATTTGTTTTCTACTCTGTGGAGGCTAAGAAGTCCAAGATGAAGGAACTGGATGATTCACTTCTTGCTGAAACCCTCTTTATGGTTACAGACAGCCACTTCCTTGCCCTGTCCTACATAGCAGAGAGAGGCTTCCTCTCTTCTTCCTATGGCTCTTAACTGATGAGGGTCTCACCCTATGGTCTATCTAAATTTTTTTTTTTTCAATCTCTGAGAGGTCCTCTCTCGAAATCACATCCAAGTCCCACTAAAATGTGAGATCATGTTCCACCATGCTGGGGTTCTCAGGAGCCAGGGGGTAAGGAGTGCAGACTTTGCCTCCGAAGGAACATGTGTTAATGTCAGGAGACATTATGCATCTTTGTAACCAGAGGGCTGCTACTGGCAACATAGAGAGTAGAAGTCTGAGATGCTGCCAGAAGGGCTAAGATTGAGAAAACACTATATTACTGATTTGAGGGCTTGGCATTAAGGCCTGATTTGGGGGTACTATGAGTACCAAGTAACAGAATTTGTTGTTCCTTCCTCATAGTAAGACAGTTGCTTTCCGAGGTCAGGTCTAAAGAGAAAAAAGGAGCTAAAGGTACCATGTGCTCAGCATATGCCAGGTGTTTATATGTCACATTTAATTCTCACCACAGTCCTACAGGGCAGGCATTATCGTTTGCTTTTCTTACATAAGCTGAGATTCAAGATACTTCAGTTATTTGTACAGGTTATCTAAATAGTCATACAAAAAGCCAAGAGTATAAGTTATGTCTTTGATTTTCCAAGGATAAGAGTGAAAGAAGTATGGGGCAAATCCAACTTCCACTCCTCTATAATTTATGAATACCAGCAAATATTTGGTAATTGACTACTTACTTGGGTGCATAGAGCTAATTAGTAGCACAACTGAAAAACCTATGTTTTCTATTTTTTTAAAAAAATCTTCAGTGTGTGTTTCTCTCTGTGTGTATATTTCTGTGTGTGTATGTCTCTCTCTGTGTATGTCTCTCTGTATCTGTATGTGTGTGTATGTCTCTTTCTCTCCCTGTGTATGTACATGACTCTGTATGCATGTCTCTCTCTCTCTCTCTGACTCTCTCTCTGTGTATATCTCTTTCTGTGTGTGTATGTATGTATATCTCTGTGTGTGTATGTCTGTGTGTGTGTGTCTGTGTGTGTGTGTGTCTGTGTGCGTATGTCTGTCTATGTGTGTATGTCTCTCTCTGTATGTGTATATATGTCTCTGTGTATGTGTGCATCTCTGTGTGTGACTCTCTCTGTATATGTCTTTCTGTGTGCATATGTGTGTATCTCTGTGTGTGTGTGTGTGTGTGTGTGTGTGTGTGTGTAAGTCAAAGGACAAGCTGTGGGAATCAGTTCTCTTCTTTTACCGTGTGGATCCCAGGGCTGAAGTTTCATCCAGCAGGCTTGGTAGCAAGCACTTTTACCCCCTCAGCTACCCCACTGGCTCCATCTCTTTTGATTTTTGTTGCATGTAACAAACCGTTGAATGTTGAGAAATATGGGCTTACATTCTTGTTTAGTAGTTTGTCTTTTGGGATGTGGCCTCATGTAGTCCCAGACTGGATTCAACCTCCATAAATAGCTGCAGATGGCCTTGACCAACTCATCCTCCTGCTTCTTCCTCCCAAGGGCTGAGGTTACAGTATGTGCCATGTGTCTGTTTTTATGCCACTGTGGGAACTGAAACGACTTCGTGCATGACAGGCAAGCACTACCGACTGAACCGCACTCCAGCTCTGTCGTTTTGGGTTTTAACAACACACATTTTAATTCCTTGTAGGTGAGGTGTGATTCTGTGTGTGTGTGTGTGTGTGTGTGTGTGTCTGTGTGTGTGTGTCTGTGTGTGTGTCTGTGTGTGTGTCTGTATGTGTGTGTGTATGTGTTTCTGTGTCTGTATGTGTGTGTTCTGTGTGTGTGTCTGTGTGTGTGAGTGTGTGTGTGTGTCTGTGTGTGTGTCTGTGTGTGTGTGTCTGTGTGTGTGTCTGTGTGTGTGTGTCTGT
>JADRCH010000066.1:936972-985333 GCA_019843965.1 Rhynchomys soricoides | reverse complement strand
TGTGTGTGTGTGTGTGTGTGTGTGTGATGTAACAATGAGCTGTAATCTATATTAATCTAGGAAAACAATAGGAGGAGCTCTTGTCTTTTAAATGGAGAGAATGCTTAGCTAAATCTGTCTAATAATTAAACTTGGAGCATAAGAGCTACAAATAGACTACAAATAGTATATTAAAACTGTATAGGAAAGTCAACATGAATGAAGAATTTCTAGTTTTTAAAATTTAGTCAATATTTTTTCATATTTATTTACTTTATGTGTATGTGTTTTGCTTGCATGTAGGTATGTGTAGTGTGTGCCTTTGGAGGTCAGAAGAGTGTTGGATCTGCTGGAACTGGAATTTTGATGCCTGTTAGCCACCAGGTAGGTGCTGGGAACTGAACCTAGGTCCTCTGTAAGAACAACAATTGGTCTTAACTACTGAGCCTTCTTTCCAGCCCTCAAACTTTTATTTTTTTCAATGTAATATTATCATTAATTCTTTGAAATTTTCGTACATTCACACAATGGTCTTAATCAAAATTATTTTTAAGTCAAGGAATGATAATCAAGGTGAAAGCAACGTAGGACTGAGGCTGGGGATGTAGCACAGCTGGCAGAGTGCTTTGGAGCACAAAGCCCTGAGTATGCTCCTCTGTATTCATAAGCTCAGTGTGACCAGTTGGGAGGTCAAGGCGGGAGGATCAGGTCACCCTCAGGGTCTAGTTCGAGGACTGTAACTTCATGTTGTAATTATTTCATATAAAATGCCTCATGGAAGACTGAGTCTTAGCACTACTTTAAAGCATTAAATGAACCAAATTCCTCCAAACAAGATGCTACTAAGTTTAAAAGCAGATTAGCCAAAGGATAAAAACATAGGTATGGTAAACATTTGAAACCATGAACGAAGGTCAATACCTGTTTTCCTAAGTGTCATAAGTAATGAAAGACATCTTTTCTAAACTGAAATTCAGCTGGAAAACAAAACACGGAAACTGAGAGCCCTATCTAGTGGTGCAGGCCGGGAACCCCAGATACTCAGGAGGTTAAACTCAGACAATGGCAAATGCAAGTCTTGCCTGGCAGATCAAGTTCAAGAGCAACCCTGGGAATAACCTAGCTGTTACAGTATGTGTGGCAACCAACTGCAGCTGTGTCATTCATAAACATAAGCATAGTAACTTGAGGAACGGAACCCCATATCTTTGTTGGGGAGAGTATAAAATTTTAAAATGACTTTGAGGTATTTTTAACACATGATTAACAACACATGTAAACTATGCAATACAGTGACATAGCTTTGACATATGCATATTCTTGTGAAAGCCATCACCATACCCATGATAGTGAATGTTCACATCACCCCTCAGAGCTTCATTCCCCTTTGCGAAGATCTTTTTATTTCTCTGAGTTCTCCCATTCCCCAAACCCAGGCAACCACCAGTCCCTGTATGTTAGTAGAGTTTACATGAATATGATTTTTTTTTATTTTAATTAGTGGAAGTGTTACTATTAAACAACTTATGGTTCTGCTTTGATAAAAGAATATAAAAAGGAAAAAGATTGAAATGGAAATGTTTTGTGACAAATAGGACAAACACAAGCATAATATCCAGAATATAAAATGTTTAATACACTACTGCATTTTCACTTGTTCAACAGCAAGGAATAGACACAGTTCAAAGAATTCAAGAGAAAAACTTTAGGGAACCACAAACTCAGGAGTTCAGGGTCTGGCAGATGGTCATTCTCTGATTGCACTGCGCTGGGTTTGCTCGTCCTCGACCAACTGCCTTCCTTAGCTTCCACCATCCTTAGCTTGTGGCCCCTCAGAACTTCAGTTTGCTATGTGTCTAAGTTAGGGTTTCCATTGATGTGAAGAGGCACCATGGCCAAGGCAACTCTTACAAAGGACAACATTTAATTGAGGCTGGCTTGTAGGTTCAGAGGTTCAGTCCATTATCATCAAGGTGGGAGCATGGCAGTGTCCAGACAAATGGGACTGGAGGAGCTGAAAGTTCTATATCTTGATCCAAAGGCAGACAGGAGACGACTGGCTCTCATGTGGCTAGGAGAAGGGTCTCAAAGCCCACTCCCACAGTGACACACTTCCTCCAACAAGGCCACACCTCCAACAAGGTCTCACTTCCTCCAACAAAACCACACCCCTCCAGCAAGGCCACACCTCCTCCACAAGGCCACACCTCTTCCAACAAGGCCACACTTCCTAATAGTGCCACTCCCGGGCCAAGCGTATGCAAACCACCACACTATAGTTTACCTCATTCTAAATATACTCATGTCATCTCCTAGTTTAGCTCTTTTAACTTTTGTTCCTGCAACTAAGTGTTATAACAATTATTTCCAATTCAGTTTCTCAAGAGAAACATGTAATTTAGCTTCATTCACCTTTTAGAGCCAGTCCATATTCTATAGGTTGCTTGCTGGTCAGAATATACATCAGGTACTTTTGGATCTGGAGTCAAACACCATCTGTGATTGGAGAGCAAGAATCCCAAGCAGGCACTGTAAGCTGAGTACCTATGCTCAGGAAAGGTTTTGTGTGTGTGTGTGTGTGTGTGTGTGTGTGTGTGTGTGTATGGAGTATGGGGAGAGAATGAGAGAGAGCAGGTACAGAGTGCTTACCTTACCTGTCAAACAAGAGTATACCTTTAGAGCATGCTGGAAATGGAGGTAAAGCTTCACTCTTGTTTACTAATTTTGTGACTTTCAGTAACTTTAGCAAATCAGAGAAGCAGCCCTGCCTAACCTCTCTGAACTTTAATTTTTTTCATTCATACTTGTGGATAATAATACCTATCAGAGACTTGGTAAAAACAAAAAGTTAAAACAATATCTATAAAGAACCGGCATGGTATACAATACATTGGAGTTCTCAGCAATGTCAGATGTTTATAACAGCTTAATGGTGATATAAAAAAAATCTGCCTGCTGGGCAGTGGTGGCACATGCCTTTAATCCCAGCACTTGGGAGGCAGGGGCAGGTGGATTTCTGAGTTCGAGGCCAGCCTGGTCTACAGAGTGAGTTCCAGGACAGCCAGGTTTACACAGAGAAACCCTGTCTCGAAAAACAAAACAAACAAACAAAAGAATCTACCTATAGATTGATATATCTCACATGTATTCTATGTCAGAACTAAAAGATAGCTCACCCAAGAGGAAAGCCAAATAGTTAACTTTAAGGATGTCCAGTCCAACAAAGAAAATTATAATGCATTTAAAAATAGATATTTCTTAAATTGGTTGAATGTTTTTACCAAAATAGCCCAAACATTCTAAATTTTCTCTTTTGGTTTTTATTTTTTCTGAGACAGGCTGGCTTTGAACTCATGATCCTCTTGCTACCACCTCCTATTACAAGCACAAGTCACTACACTGGCAAACATTGTGGTATTAATGGTGTGTTGAGGAGCCATATAAAATATTTGGTTTCTGGCACTATAGATGGACCTGATTTTCCCAGATGGTAGTCCAATAAAACATACCCTGGAATTTGTAGTACCATCTGGAAAAATACTTCCTAAGCAAACAATCGAAAAGGAATACTTTTGTATGCACAGATATTTATTGCTTTCTTCCTAGTTTAGAGGGTTTTGTGATTTTATAACTAAAAGAGATGAGTTGATTTTCCCTCTTCTGTTGTATGTTGACATCTTAGAGCTTATAAAAAAAAAGCATCCATGTCCCATGCCAGAGATTCTGGTTAATTGTTCTAGAATACAGCCTGATCCTGAGCATGCATTTTAAAGCTCCCCAGGTGAGCCTGACATGGACCTAGGAAGGAGAGTTACTCTTGGCCCTCCTTATCCAGGGACCTATGAAAACACAAGAGCCAGAGAGGCTAAAAGGCTTCCAGAAGAACGCACCTGGGGTGATGGAAATAATGATGTACCCACCCCCCCAAGTCCTAAAAATATGCTCGTGCTCAGCACTTAGACTAGGCACCAAAGCAAGGGGGAGTAATACACTGCACACAGTAATATCACTGAATGGATGACTACAGACAGAGTAGAAAGTAATGCATGCAGGTCAGTGAGAACCATAGAAACTGGGTCCATCCCTGCCACTCATGCAGGGCAGTAGATGTTCCTTGTGGAGCTGTTGCCTCCTTTTGGAGAGCACAGTCCTTTCTTGCCCCTCTCAGATCCACTAGAGGCAAGTCTATATGTTGGAAAGGTGAAGCTCTCAGCATCCAAGACTGATAGGAGGTGAACTGGTCAAGCAGAGCAGGTATGAGTCAACAAGAGATATGGGAGTCTTATACACAAGAAGACCGGCTTCTTGTCTGTAGGTCTCTCACAGTACAGGAGACAGATGTGCATGTGCTAGGCAAATAAAGGAGTGGTGCATGTGGAGGAACTGAGGCTTTCAAGTCCCAGAGCTTGGGGAATTACTGTGGTTGGAAGGGACAAAACAGAGGAACAGACAGGGATGGGGCTGGAGTAGTATGCAGGTCGGATGACCAAGATCCCTAAACTATGTTAAGGAGGGTAGCTGGGAAAGCAAGGAGGACCCAGGAAGGTCCTAAAAGAGAGAAGATGAATGAGCTCTGCCTGTACACATCCTCAGTCCCCAGCTGCAGCCTTCATTCTGCCTGGTCATTAGACCTGGTTCGCTGTGGTTCATCATACTGCCCAGGCTTTGTGACAGTGTATCTTAGTGCTGATACATGAGGGCTTCACAGCTCCTAACAACTTTGACAAATTATATATAATGTGTCTGTTAATCTGGAAAATAAATGGATTCATGAGTGAAGTTTCTCTAGCTCTACTGCCTTCGTGTGCAACAAGGATGAAGCCATCATTCTTCTCAAAATGCAACATTTCAAATTTTCTGTCTCTGGGAATTCAAACATCATTTGCTGGCACACATTAGTTAACAATGAGGGAAATTTTACCGCCCAAACCAAGCAAAGAGCCTGTCAGAACTACAGGAAGGGGGGTCAGGTGGGGAGAAAGAAAAGGAAGGCAAGAGTAGACAACTGCCTGACTATTCTTTGTGTTTAGCGCCTTGAGAAGTCCTGGCATTCACAGAACCTCTTATTCACCAGTGGAGGGCAGAGGAGTATGCTGAGAGCAGGGTCAAAGTTAAAATAGTACAGTTGCTCCCTCATCATCTTGGACACAGTAGGGTATCTTAGGGCATAGTAAAGGTAGTTAAGGCTCAACTAGAACTTGGGACCTGCTTGACTTTTAAGATGCTGTCCCATTCATATTAAACTCCGCCCTCCTTCCTGCAGAAGATATTGTCTAGGAAGAGAGGTGTCAAGGCTGGGGTTTGGATCTGGGGTAGTGGCAGAAGCCAAGGGTACCCTGTCACCTCTGCATAAGTAAGAATTTCTACTAGTGCCACTGGCTACTTCTGCTTGTGCAGAAGTGTTTGATCAGCCTCTGCGACCTAACCAACAATCCTAGGCCAGTTATACCTCAGCAACCAAGGGCTTCTCTCCTTAAGCAAGCATGGAGAGAGCAATAGTTAACCTTGGTTGTCAACTTGATAGGAATTAGAATCACCATAGAAACATACCTTGGGTGGGTCTTTAGGGGTGTTTCCAGAAAGGTTTAACTGAGCAGGAAAGACCTAACTTGAATTTCGGTGGTACCATTCCATGGTCTGGGGTCCCAGACTGAGTGAGAAGGAGAAAGCCAACTGAGTCCCAGCATGCATCTCTCTCTCTCTGTCTCTGTCTCTGTCTCTCTCTCTCTCTCTCTCTCCTCCCTGACTATGAACACAGTGCCACCTGTGGCTTCACTATCCTGAAGCCATGCCTTCCCTGCTGACATAAACCACACCCTTGACCAAACCCTTCTTAAGTTGCCTTTTTCAAGTGTTTCTCGTCACAGCAGTGAGAAACATAATTAATACAGAGGGTCTGGCAAAGTTAAGGTTCTTGTGGTGGAGGAAAGAACTGAGAGAAGGAAATAGAGGCAACATAAAAGAGTAGAAAGATATTAATATTTAAATATATGAGTGCAGCATTCCACAGAAAGCCAATGCCTCCTTCCATGAAATGCTTTGAGCTTATTGGTGGCATAGAATCTATTTTGGGGACATGGCAGTAAACTGGATCCAAGTAGATGTTGGGACCCTGTCTCATCATGTATCTGCTAGGGCTGTACAGTCACAGGTTTGCCCTTTTCCAGGACCACTGACCCAGAAATCCTTCCCTTCTGCCCAGTTTGGAGGTAGGTTGCCTGGGCAATTCATAGCCTGCAGGGCCTGGTGGAAGATGTGTTGGCTTCCTTTTGCCAGTGCTCGGATAATGAGCTCTAATTTTAGATTTAGATCTAGTTCAAAATTGGCTCATTTAATAACTAGATGAAACTTGGTTTCTTATAAGAATGTGAGACCCTGACTTTCCCATCCTTCCCTACCTCCTGTCTTCCTCACTCCCCCTCCCCTATTTGCAAACCACAGCCTTTAATGGTAACACAAACACATCTGGATTATTTTCAGGGACATTAGAGATTAAAAACATTAGCCAGCCTGGTCTACAGAGTGAGTTCCAGGACAGCCAGGGCTATACAGAGAAACCCTGTCTCGAAGAAAAAAAATTAATAAAACAAAAACAAACAAAAAACATACCAATGAAGGAGCATTTCAGAGGTGAGTTGTCAACTCCAAGCAGTTTCCTTGTTTAGAACAAAGTGTTCCAGATCAGTTTATGAGTGAGGACAGAGTAAAAGTCATGCTCTAGATTGAAAGCACAAAAAATCCATCTAGAGACAACTAGAGAGCAAATGTAGGTTCAGAGCTTTAGAGGTGAAATGGTTCTTGAAGTCATTCAATAAACAGCAAAATTAGACACCATATACCTCAGATACCTGAGACCCTACCTCTGAACACACATATATATACACACTCACATATACGTATACACACATACACATCACATACACACACAAACATACACACTCATAATACACATACAAACACACATAACACTCACACATACAGGTTCACACATATACATATACACACATGTTCACATGTATATATCACACATATACCATATACATATACTATACACACACACACACACACACACACAGAGCAACTTTAAGCTAGAGAGGATACAAGCTAGTTACTATACAAATTATAGGTAACTCCAGCTTCAGCCTTCAAAAGAGCTCATGGAACTATTCAGCCAAGATTTTTCTTATGATTAAAGGATCTTCATTAGAGAGAGAAAGAAAATTTTAACCACAGGGTTGGTATCACTCACATTTCTTCCCCTTTTGTAGCATAACATTAGGTTTCCCTTTAGTCCTGTCCTGTAAAGGCGAGGGATTCTTTCAGGTTTTGCTTTGCTTTATGAAGCTCTACCCAGGATCCCTTATTCTGTAGCCTATTCTGTCATAATGTAATTATCCCTAGGGACTTTGCATTCTGCTGTGCCGTGCCTCGGTGTGCTGGGTGTGCCACAGTGCTGCACTCATCGGTAGGCTGTTTAGAAATGCTCTGTGAGCCAAACTGCACAGATGCAGATCTTTCTTTCTTCATGTTGTTGCTATGTGAGTTTTAGTTGTGAATTAAAACTGACAGCTTAGGAAAAAGTCGTTCATAATTTTAGGTGGAACTTACTCCTTACTTGTTTTCTTTAGTTCCAGATGATGCTTCTGTCATCCCCTGTTCCATCCTCCCACACATAGAGAAATGATCTGCTACTAATTGCTCTGTGTCCTTCTCTAAAATGTAAAAGAGCTGGCAGAGTTCTAGGGGCTAAATGCAACTTGTACATTTATTTTGTCTTTTAGTTAATCATTACTTTAACTAACTTCTTCTAATCAGTTTAAAGAGAAAAATGCATATCTACCTTAAAACCAGTCATTACCTTAAGAAAGGAAACTAGAATCTAGAATTCTTTTCTCTCTCTCTTTTGGGATATAGAGGACTTAAATTATAGAATTAAGTATTTTTTAATAGACAATGTGATCACAATAAACAGCAGAAAGAAAACTATCTGCCCTTCACCCTTGAACCGCCCCCCAAACACACACACACATACACACACACCACCACCACCACCACCATCACTACCACCACCACCAACAAAACAAGCATTGAAACATTTCTTCATGGAAGCTCTATTATGTCACAGTGTATTCCACAGTAAGTCCCTCTGCCCACCCATCTTCACTTGCAAATGTTCATTGCAATGAGTCATTGGTCTGATTGCAGATCTCTGGCTTCTGTGACACCATCAATGCTGGATGCTCATCAGGACTCCTCTTGGTTATCCTGTTGTTGCCCTGTGTCATGGAGATCTGCAGCTTTGGAACAGCTTCTGGCCCTTTCGTGTGTCCCACCTGTTCACAGATGATATAGATTTTGGGGTGGGCCAATTCAGAGCCCTGGATCTGGGCCTGAGTGGTAGCTGAGCTGGTCTGTGTACCAGCTCTCTCTTATCCATACTGTTCCAGTTGGGCCACCTAATGCCACCATTGGCAGGTGGCAGGGTCAGCTTTTCTACTCTCATGCCCTTGGAGCTGGCTTACCCATACCCCTGCCACCTGTACCAGCTCCACTGTGCTACCTGGGTCAGACACACAGACTGCTCTCCCAAGTGCTGCTGCTGGTGAGATGAGGCCAGCTCTCCAGATCACTGAAACCAGTGAGGAGCAGGGCTAGTTATGTACAACTCCTGGACATCCATATGGCCCCAGGTCGCTGCCCCAGCTAGGGATATTCCCATGTTCGCTAGTGATAATATGAGTCATAGACTTTGACACCAATCCCCTGCCGTTGTATAGCCATGAACTCAGATGTGGTCCTCAGTGGCAGCTTAGGCTGGGACCTCACCATGGCCTCAGGGGATGGGGCCTCTCCACCCTCTAGTCTCCAGTTCTACCTCTCTTCATAATGCTCAAGCTGCTCTATTTTTCTTTCTCTCCCATCTGACCACCACATATTTGCACATTGTGGTGGCTCCAACTGTAGGCTGGTCATGCAGCTGGCAGACCCCTGGGTGATATCCTCCATCCATGCTACAAGACATGGCAGTAAGTGGGGTGTCTATGGCCTGCCTGTGCCATGTGTTGGAGGCCGGAGTATCTGTCTTCTTTCTCCTGTGCTGTGCTGCCTGGATTTGATTTGACTTGATTTTTATGAGTCCTGGGCATAACACAGCTATGGCCACCAAGTCAAGCATCAAGCTAGGATGAACAAAGGGTTGTCAACTGCTCTGCCCCTGACTCATATAAGAACACCACCACTAACAAAGGTGTCTCTTTCCCCATTGCCAGGATGGTCTAAGAATTATCGAAGCAAATAGTTTCTGAATTTTATAGATTGTAATTGATTACTTTCTGTTTATTGTAGTGTGTGTGTGTGTGTGTGTGTGTGTGTAGGAGGGGAAGGGAAGAAAGGGATGGAGGGGAGGAGGGAGGGAGAGAGATGGAGAAGGAGGGAAGGGGAGAGAGAGAAAAGAGGAGAGGAGAGGAGAGGAATAGAGGAGAACAGCTTACTGGAATCCATTCTTCCTGCTCTTCCTTTCACTTAGCTGCACTGTGGTTTTTCTTGTTCACTGTGCTGAGTAGTACTCTAAGCTGGCTTGCCTACCAGCTTAGCTGTGATCCTCCTGTCTCCGCCTGACTGTCATCTTGTTGTAGGACTCCTGTGATTATTGTCTGTGATTATTGTCTGGAGTTCTGGAATTACAGATGTGCACCGTTGCTGCAGGTTCTCCTGGGATTATTGTCTCTATGGAGTTCTGGAATTGCAGATGTATACCGTTGCTGCAGGTTCTTTACATAAGGATTCTAGGGTGGAGCACATGTGTCAGGCTGAACCATTGGTTGGAAACAAAGAATCAGATAGGCTGAGCCTGCTCTTGAGTTTGGGAGGATACAGTAACAAATTCCTTTTCCTAAGGCTTCTTGCTAATGAACAAGGAACCGAACAATTTCAAACGACGACTGTGCACCGCAACTGCACTAACCTTTAATTAGCCTCTAGCTCTTTCTCCCTTGTTGTCTTTCAACACTGTGCTACATGTGTCACCAACAGCACACACAAAGCCACATCTTGGTGTTAAGATTCCATGAGGTCCATTTTGAGGATCGGATTCCTACACCTGTTTTTAGCTCTGAACACAAGCTGCTCGTTACCCTGCACCTTTAAATATAAAGCAGTAAAGATATCCTGGACATAGCCCATAGGACCCTCCGTTTAAGTAAGTCCTCTGTTTGGTTTAACCAGGCCACACTTGTTGAGCCATTAACCTAATCCCACTGCTCCTGCAGCTTCCTGCCATGCTCTTCTCTGGGTTTGGGACTACCCTCCCCATGTGCTGCTATATTTATCTGCCTTCTTGGCCATAAAAGGCTGGCTGTGGGGCCCTGACATTCTGCTGCCTGACCACATGCATTATTTTTGAACTGGCCCCTAGAATCCAGCCTCTAGCCCTGCCTCTTAACTTTTTCTTGGATCCAACCTAGGTGGGTCTTCATTCTCTGTTCCTCAGCTGCAGCAGTGGGACATTCCCTAGCCCCAGAAACTGGTAAGTGACAACAGAGGTGGCAAATGTACTCAGTAGTTTCTGTCTGCTTTCTTGCCTCAGCAGGGAAGAAACAGAGGAGCTTCTGGAAGAAAAACCGGGGTCAGCAAGGTACCTGCCTGGGCTGGTGGCTGTTTTGCCATATTCTTTTGAAATCAAACTGTTGTTTCTGGAGCTATAAGCTCACATTTGTCTCAGATTCAGTGCAAGTACTCTCTGAGGGAGAGGAGTAGTGAAGTATTCACAGATCTCCCTGAGTGCAAATTAAACCAGAAGGATACAAATTCTCTTTAAAGCCATTAATTCATGATCCAGTGACTTAGCTTCAAGGTATGTGGGGGGGGGGGTTGGGGAGGGGACAGAGACAGAGAGATTGAGAGAGGGGGAGGATGAACTCTGCCATGAGAGAGTAGTGTGGACAAACTCTCGAGAGCATTGTGATATTTCTAACTTGAAAATGACTGGGTAATACAGAGGTGGCAGATCTGGCACTGTGACCCTGAAGCTATTGCCCTTCTGTAATTGATTTTCATCAGCAGGTTTTGGCCTCCGCTGCCCGTATCAGAGTATTTCAGCACGGTTACAGTTATGGAGTTAGTATTTCTTCCTAACCTTCCTAATTATTTTTTAGAAATAAAAATTCAGAAGCATAGAAGAAAAAAAATATTTATTTCTAACAAATTCTGGCTGTTGTGTGTTGGGAGAAGCCTGGCTCACTTAAGAAAAGGAGGTGGCTGGCTATACTTTGGTTCCAAGGGCCAGTCAGCGCCGGTGACTTAAAGTCAAACCCTGTTACTTATAATACACGAACCCTATGTACTAAATAGTAGATATTAATAACATAAGTATTCCTGGGGCTGATAATGAAGAATGAAAAATGGAATTGGGACAAGACATTTAAATAATTTGTTTTGTGTAAATGATAGCATTTTGAACCATCTGGGTAGCAATGTTAGTTTATAATATAACACAGTGAAAGAGCTTTGATTATTTATAGGTCACCCTGATGTCATCATTACAGAGACTAATACTTTATGACGATAATACAATGTATTCTAACCCTTTTATACTATAAACACCATCTAAAAATTATTCATTAAGTATAATTCTGCATATTTAGTAACAGAAAAAGCAATCTATTTAAGGATTGAAGCACAGTTGTTTGCCAGTCACTATTTTTTTTTCCCCTCAGAAAATGTCATGTAGACTGGTATTTCCCATGGGACCTCAGCTATATATTTCTGGAGTGAAGTTTGCTGGGTTTTCTTCTCTAGAGAGCACACATTGACTTTTTAACAGCTTAAATAAAATTTAGTTTTAAATATGACAACAATTTAAAAGGATTCACTCCTCACTTAGGAATTTTAAGCAAGACAAGGTTAGAAAAAAACCCTTTGCTTGAAAAGAATCTTCTTATATAGTTTTGAAAATAATATCATTATGCAAGGGAGTATTTTTTTAAACCTAGGGGGAGGTGTCTATTAAATTACTTGCCCTAGTTTGCCACGTGGCTGACAGCCTTCCTTTTGGCGAACATATATGATTTACGAAAGCAAATGTGAGGGCTCCGTGAGCAAAGGCACTTCCTGCTAAGCTTAATGACATGAGTTTCATCCCCAGAGCCCTCACGGAAGGAGAGGACGATGCTAACAAGCTGTCCTCTGTGCTCCATGTACATGCTGTGACACAATGCACCTCCAGACACACAAAAATAATTACTTGATAGATAGATATGAAATGCCAGAGCCACACTGAGGCCAGATTCTTTATATTCCTATATAGAGTCTCCCAGATTTCTATATGGGATAAATAATGTTTTACCTTTTTGAAATGTTTGCACAATTTGAAAGAACTCATATTTGGCCTGGCAGTGGTGGTGCACGCCTTTAATCCCAGCACTCGGGAGGCAGAGGCAGGTGGATTTCTGAGTTCGAGGCCAGCCTGGTCTACAGAGTGAGTTCCAGGACAGCCAGGGCTATACAGAGAAACCCTGTCTCGAAAAACCAAAAAAAAAAAAAAAAAAAAAGACTTATCAGACCATGAGGTTTAGCTTAAAGGCTTTTCTGTGTGCAGTCACTCACATCGTCTCCCTCCGCCTGGGGAAGGCTATCACTGTGCAGTCTTAGCTGATCAGAGACTTGTATAAACCAGGCTGGTCTCAAATTCACAGAGACCCACCTGTCTCTGCCTCCAGAGTTCTGGGATTAAAGGTGTACACCACTGCCCAGAGATCTTCTTGGTTCTCAGTTTCACCTATGAGCTGTTGACTCCAAGATGATGATATCCATCCTGTACCACTACCATGTACTTTAAAGTCACACATCTGCCTTCCCACTTAAAACCTCAGTTGGACAGTGTAGTGTTCTCAGATGGAGAACATCTCAGGCTGGTTTCATGTGTTTTCCCATCCCAGGATGATGTTTTCTTCTCTTCCTCATCTCGGATAATGGCAACTTCAGTCTTCTAGTTAGTCAGCCAAAAAGCCTTGGCAATGTTTCTTTTTCCTTCATGCTCCAACCAGACTGTCCGGTGAATACCATTGGCTGTCCCTTCAGACCACTCACAGAGTTTGGCACTTCTGACGCTCCTGCTGCTGTCACTGTTATCATTAGCCAGGACTAGGGAAGTGACCTTAGTATTTCCCTACTAGATCCATGAGAACAGAGTGTCCAGGACTAGATAGTTTAACCCACAGAAATATATGTATTTTCTTCAGTTCTGGAGCCTAGAAATCTGAGGTCAAGTGTCTTCAGATTTGGATTTTTTTCTTTTTAATCTACTTATCTAGAGGTCCCAGGTTCAATTCCCAACACCTACATGGCAGCTCAGTGCCATTTATAACTTCATTCCCAGAGGTCCTTTGTCCACCACAGAAGCCAGGCACACATATAACATTCAGGCAAAACCATGGTAAAGCTGCTGATGGCTTGAGATGGTCCACTTCTCCAGTGGCTCCACGAGGTAGTCACTCTGTTATGTGTTCAGACACGGTCTTCATTTTCTTTTATTCTGGGGATATCAGCCCTATTGGGCTAAGGTCTATTTGAGTAATCTCATTTCAGTTTAATTTTCCCTTTAAGGACCCACTTTTCAAATGGAGTCCCATTCCGAAGGATTATAGACATTTTAGCATATCCATCTGGGGAAAGGGGGCATCATTTAGCCCAGGATAGTTCTCTAATCGACCTCTTAGCTTTCTTTCAACAGGGATTGACAGCTCAGAGTCTTCTGGTGGCTTCTTAGCTCTCTGAGTAAAATTCAAGCTATACTATCTGCCCTTCGCCTCTCTGACATCATTTGAACCTTCTCTGCCCCCTCCAAGTCTTGCAGCCCCACGGTCTTTAGTCCTATACAGAGACTGACACATTTGCTCTAGCCAGTGCTTTTGCATGGGTACTCCACCTGGGGCTCTCTCCAGACAGCCTCCTGTTCAGATGTCTTTTTCCTTTGAAGCAATCTCTAAGGAGGATGCTTTACATTGTGTTCCCTCTCTTATTTTACTCCATGGCTCTTAGTGCATCCTAATATACTTCACAACCATTACCTTTCACTGCTGTCAATCTCCTGCAAAATACTCAGTCCTGCCTTGGACCACTAGCATAGGATTGTTGTTGTTGTTGTTTTCCCTGTACTTGTGCTGGAATAAATCCAGGCTCCCAGCAGGTGCTCATTATTTTTTTAAACGAATACCACATTGCTTCCCATCATTCCACACTCTCCTAAACGAAGCACACATCAGCACAGAACGTCAGAAAATTAGAAACAGGAGGCACGAGCGTGTTTGGGAGAAAAACAAAATAGCCAGAGAGGAAACTCTGTTCAGCCGTCCAGGACAAGAGAGGAATGCCTAATGATGGGGGTGCATGTGTGGGCCTCTGAAGAGGGGGATTGTGGGTACCCGGTTAAGCGGAACCTACACCCTTTCCCATTGACTTCTCAGAACGATTGCAGTTGCGTTTTTTCTACGTTGGTTGAGATGAATTGTTCTTTGGGATCATTCAGTAAAAAGCTGTTTCCTTGCAGGTTGCCTCCTCCCCTCGAGGGCACACGATGTCTTTGCCTTTTTACCAGAGGTCCCACCAGCACTATGATCTCAGTTACCGGAACAAAGACCTTCGTACCACCATGAGCCACTACCAACAAGAGAAAAAGCGCTCTGCCGTGTACACCCATGGCTCCACTGCTTACAGCAGCCGTTCCTCGGCAGCACACCGCCAGGAGTCGGAGGCCTTTAGGCAAGCGTCAGCTGCCTCCTACCAGCAGCAGGCCTCACAGGCCTACAGTCTTGGAGCATCATCATCCCAGCATTATCAAGGGTCTGAAGTCAGCCGGAAGACAGCCTCTGCGTATGATTATGGCTATTCCCACGGGTATGTCAGGAGCAGCCTTCCAACCTCGGGCACTTGCTCTAAATAATCAGGTTTTCTGTCTTTTTAACCTTGTTATAAGAGGTGTATGTGTTGGGGTGGGGGCGGAGACCTGAGCACTGTGTCTTACCTTCCCCCTCTATGGTCTGTTTGACATCCACAGATGTCAAAGATTCAGAGTCTTACTGGAGTGTCTTGCTCTAGTCATCTGCTATGGCGATTTTTCTAGAAGCAGGGAATTTTGATTTCTACTCTGGCAGCAACAGAGGCAGAAAACATTTTGACACTCAGCAGGTTTCCTGGCTCTCATAATGTTTCTGCTTAGACTAAAAGCCAATACAGAATTTAAAATTCACAGGTTCCAGGGACTTAAACTACAGTAGAGATGCATAGGAAATTTTCATGATCCGAAAACCAATGGTCAAAATTCTGAGCCATTATTCAAGCAACAAATATTTTCATTATCTGGAATATTTTGTATAGAAGCATGGCCTTCTCTCAGTGAGCCTAAGAATAATAGGAACAAGCAAACAGTGTGCCATATTAGATTATTGACCAAACACAATGAGGGCTGGTTATACTCCCAAACAAGAAAGCTATCTTAGGATGCTGGGAAGACTAAAGCTTAGATGAAGGCTTGGTCTGCAAAGCAAACCCACTCCCTCCTTTCCTTAGGAACAATAAAGTTAAGATAAATATGAACTATTATATCTAGAAATTTCCCATTTAGATCTCTTTGCTGGGGCAGGAGTAAAAACTGCTTTTCTGACTGAGGTCTTCTGTGTGAGAGTGGGAAGTTTCCTTCTTTTAAGAGTTTTAATTTAAATGTATGTATGTGTGCCTGCTGAGTTTATGTGTACCACAGGTATACAGGTTTCCACCGAGCTCAGAAGAGGGTGTCAGAGCCCCCTGGAACTTAAATTTTAGGTGGTGGTTGAGAGCCACACTGTATGAGTATTGGAATAGAACCTGAATCCTGTGAAGATGAGAAGTGCTCTTGACTGTTCAACCAACTCTGCAGCCCCAGGCATTCCATTCTCATCACCACCAACGTTCCCTAGAGAAACAGAACTGATAGAATATATACACACCACACACACACACACACACACACACACACGTGTATGGGATTTATTAGAGTGGTCTAACAATAGCAGTCTAAGAATCCAGTAGTTGTTCATTCTATGAGGCTGGATGTTTTATCTGGTCTTCAGTACATTCCTAAATCCTGAAGAAGTAGGCTCTAATGCCAGTGGAAGAATGGACTTGCCAATGAGAGTGCGGGCAAGCAGGCCAGGAGCGGACGCTTCCTTCTTCCACGTCCTTTCCATTGGATGCCAGCAGAAGGTGTGGCCCAGATTAGAGGTGGGTCTGCTCATCTCCAAGGTCTCACCACCTCAGAAGATCCATATTAAAAGTGGATCTATTACCATTTCAAATGATTTCATTTAAGGAAAACAAAACAAAACCCTCACAGGTATACCCAACCACTTGGATTTTGGTGAATTCCAGATGTATTAAAGTTGACAACCAAGAATAGCTACCACAAGTCCACCCTCTGTCAGCTTGACGCACAGCCATATCTTCTGTCATGCTCAATTTCCAAATGAAAACAATAACCAGGGTAAACTTATAGCTAATATAACTGCACATACAATTTCACATGCGTTCTATATTGACCCATGTCAGTACTATGTCTAACATGATGTAACTATCCACCAAACAACTGAAATGCAATATAAATTTCAGAATAGGTGACAATGCACCTTGAGGGACATTCTTTTAGTATCTCAGACCTAAATATGACAACCACTAGTTTTCTCTTAATCAATGTTGTGCTTAAACCTTTATCACTACATGATAAGAAACTTGAGGAAAGAAAACACAAATATCTATACAAACAACTTCTTAACAAATATGACAGAAACACTCCTGTCTGTTATGACCTTTGTTTCTGCAACTGGTCACATGGTCTTGGCTGGTATTTGTAAGTACCTTCCTCTGCTATCCATCCATCCTGTGTTTCTCCCACCCTCAGCAAGAACCTCAGCAGGTTTCAACACAGTTCCTTACATCAAACTCACTGATTATTTTGGATATCAAGAAAGAACTGTTAGTGAGTCTTCAGTCACTCAAAGGAGATTGCTATGACATTGTACAACGGAAGCTTTCCTGGGAGAAGTCCCATAATTCTGCAGTTGCCCCAGCTGTGTTTGCTCATTTAGCCCAGTGTGTTGGGTAGATAGATGTTTGTTTCCTCAGCCAGAGGCCATCTTTATTTTACCACTCTTAAGAATAAAACATTTTAAAAGAACTAAAGAAACCATATGTAAGATGTATGCAACTTTTAATTAAGTCTATTTATAGTCTACAGAAAAAAATTGCTGATCTTTAAAACAGAAACATTTCTGGGCAGTGGGGCTTATGATGACCTGCTGCCTCTAATCCTTGTCACCAGTGCATTGGGCTTAGGTGGCATTTTTTTTTATAATAAACATAATATCCTAAGTCTTCTAAAATTTAAGTATAAAATATATGTCAAAGCAACTGGAAAAAGTACCTCTCTCCGGGCTACAGAAGGCGCCTGGGGAGGTAATGCAGTGGCCTCTGCATTGATATGGAGAAGACAGGAACTCTTAAGTACCTGACCTACAGCTGTCTTGTTGTCAGGGACAGTGACCTCGAGGGAGCTTCTGACAGGTTCAGTAACAGAGCCCGAGTCGGCTGGGGTTTACCTGGAATGTGTGATGACAACACTCTACTTTCCACTCAGACTGGAACAGGATCACTCTGAATATCGCTTTCATAGGTCATATTCTGCCATGGGATATTTACAAGGACCTTGTGTTGGCTGTAAAAATGGAAATATTGTCGCTGAGGAGAATCTATTTCTTTTAGCACTGACTTCAAATGAATCACCTTCCAAAGGAAAGTCGGGAGGAATTAACACCACATGTGTGCGTGTGACAGCATCGGTTTGTTTTCTTGAGAATGTTCCATAGCTATATTCAAAAACTTCATTTAGGGAAGCAGCTGTCTTGCAGTGAGGAGAATTGGATGTTGAATATCCATTTTCCTGGACTGTCTGCACCAGGCCTACAGAAGATGGTATTTTTATTATCATGAAGTTGGTAGCTAATTTCTTGTATATTTATTTCATTTTTCCAACATAGAAGAATTGATAGAATGTTCTATGTTTATATTTTTTAAATGATTTTTATTTCTTTAGCTCCATTGCAAACCACCTTAATCTGACATGCTTTATTTAAAATCTATACTGTATCCCTATTTATCTATAATCTGATATATCATCTCAAGTGTTAGTAATGGGTCTGGCTTTTTGGAGAGAGTAGGGATCTTGCCATGTAGCCTTAGACAAACTTTATAAGAGAAACAAAATGTAAGCATTTCCTCACACTCCACCCCCTGTCTTGCTCCACTGTGTATGTAGGTTGGTGTTCATCAACAGCTTGCTATGTTCAAACATGATTGAGCTCAAGATTCTTGGTGGGAAGAGGATAAGCTAGAAACAGTGCATGCTGGGAGAGAAAAGGCCAATGCTTTTTCTTCATATCTTTCAGTGTGAAAAAAGAAAGAAAGCTGATCTAACTTGGAGACAGCTCAGTCTCTGTTCTTTAGAACTAGGAATAAAGACGCAGGCTTAGCATCTATATCATTTCTCTAGGTTGCTTTTAAGTTTATTCTAATGGAAGAATTCCTCCTGCCAAATGAGATATTTCTGGATTGTGAACAATGTTGCTAATGAAGGCCCTTTGCTGTTAGAGAGGCATCCCTCTGCAGTGGGTGTAAGCACTAGGCTTGGTCTATTTTTAGCCTCTACTTTGTGGTTAGATGTGGAAAGTATGGAGATTTAGATGTGCTCAGGGCATGGCTGACCTTAGTGAATCTTATCTGGAGTCAGTGCAGTTGTATCACTGATTGGTTACTATGTTATAAAACACATCAAGTGCCTTTAATTCATGGTTACATTAAGGAGAAAAGACCCCCCAAACAGCACAAACCTTGTCAGAATGGTGAGATTGATGTTTTATATAACAGTGGAACAACAATAAGTGTTATCAATGAGGAATGCAAGGGCTCTGTGTGTGCACATGTGTATGCATGGAGGCCATAGGTCAATGTCAGGTGCCCTTCTCCATCACTCTCCACATTTTCCAGTCAAGCAGTCTCACTGATCCAGGATCTTTAGAATTCAGCTGGATTAGCTGGATAGCAAGACCCTGGGATCTTCTCTTGTCCATCTCCCAGTGCTGAAGTTACAGGTATATGTTACCACATTCAGCTTTTTCCATGGGTGTTAGGATCCCGATGCTGTTATAGCAAGCTTTGCATCTGAGCCATATTCCAGCCCATGTTCTGTAGCTCTGGCTGTTCTACTTTTGTTCCATTTTCCTCTAATCTTCAACTATATAGGAAGAAATACGATGTCATTATGTTGGTACTTAAATACTGGAAGAGGACTGGCAATATGGCTCTTTGGGTAAAGGTGCTTTTACCAAACCTGTTGATCTGAGTTCTGTCTCTGTGCCTGGGGTGAAATGTTACATCTGTCAGCATCCTCCTGCTGACCAGACAGTGGGGAAGCCTGAGGGAACTTGACCTTTCCCAGCACTCTCTGGGAATGAGGAAGTAAATTTGATGTCATATCTAGTCAACTACAGCACCATCTACACTGTGAGTTGGGATGTGCCAATGTGCCTTGTACAAGGACAGAACAATTCAGTTTGCAGCCTTAGGCACAGGCATCTTTATTCTTTTGTTAAGTGTCTTCCCAGAAAACCAGGAGCAAGCCCTCCCATTCCTGGTATAAAATGGATCATGCTGGGTATGGTTGCGCACATCCTTGACCCCAGCACTAAGAAAGCAGAGGCAGGTGGACATCTGAGTTCAAGGCCGGCCTGGTCTACAGAGTGAGTTCTAGGACAACCAGGACTATGCAGAGAAACCCTGTCTCAAACAAAACCAAAAAGAAACATCAAACAAAAACACCATTAAAGGACCACTGACATTAGATGCTCAGTAGTTACAGGTACTTACTGCTGTACAGCAAGCTGTGAACCTGAGTTTGAGCCCTGGAGACCAAGGAAAAGTAGAAGGAGTGAGGTGTTGGGTATGCTGTCAGCTATAGACTCTTCATATAGAAAGATATAGAAGTCTTTCTTATATAGATAGTCTTAGACTTTTGTAGGTTGAGAAAGTTCCTTTCTTGTCCCATTTTGTTCAGAGATGTTTTAAAATATTCCCCTTTTCTGTTCTGTGTGCTTAAGTATACATAAGTGTACCACATGCATGCAGGAATCTGCAGAGGACAAAGGATCCTCTGGGAAGGGAGCTAAAAGACATTTGTTAACTGCCATGTGGGTTCAGGAAACTGAACCTCGGTCCCCTGCATGAACAAAAGTGTTCTTAACCACTGAAACATCTCTCCAACTCCTGATGAGGGATTTTTTAAAAGAATATATGTACACTAAATTTTGTCAAATCTTCTTTTTACACCTATTTTAGATGATAATGTGAGCTTTGTTTTTATTCCATTGAAGTAAATCAACTTGGAATGACAGGGAATTAGCTCCACTTGGTTTTATATCCTATTACACTTATTTTTTTAAGAACTGGGGTTGGAGCAAACATCCCTTTTGTTTTGTTTGTTTGTTTGCTTTTTGAGCCAGGGTATCACTTTGCCTTGGCTGACCTAGAGCTCACTAGACCAGGCTTTGAAGTTATAGAATTCTGCCTCTGCCTCTTGGGTACTGTGATTACAGGCATGTCCCATCATGCCTGGCACCTATTAGACTTAGGGTTTTTATTTGTTTTTATTTTTATTTATGGTTATGTGTGTGAGAGACTGCTTCTTTTTATGTGTACCCAGGGAAGCTAGAAGAGCATGTTGGATATCCTGGAACTGGAGTTACAGATGGTTGTGAGCCACCATGTTAGGGCTGGGAATTAAACCTGGGTCCTCTATCAGAGTAGCCCATGCCCTTAACCACTGTGCTATCTTTCCAGCCCCAGATTCAGGTGTTTTGTTTTGTTAAATGCTTTGTGAGCTTGTTTATACTTCTTTTATCATAAAAAGGAACACTGGGCTGTAGCCCTATCTGGGTGTCTTGATCAGAAAACACAAACTTTACAGGATGAATTGGACAGTGTTATTTTAATATTTTTTAAAAATATGAAAATAATAATTATCACCTCTTCTTTACATGTTTGATATAATTTATCAGTAGAAACCACATAGATGTCTGCATTTTCTTGTGAGCATATTTTAGATGATTAATCCAATTTCTTGACTTTGGTCACTCAGAGTTTTACATTTCTTTATGAGATGGTTTCGGTCATTTTGGTCTTTATAGGAATTGTTCCATTGCATCTTAGTTGTCTAGTGTGTGAACACAGAAGCATCTGCAAACTTTCCTATGAGTATCCTGAGTTTTGGGACTTTTCTGCTTTCATTTTTAGTTTTAATAGCTTATTTCCTTCTTTTCATGATTAATCTACTAAAAGTTTTTCAGAGTTATATATATATATTATATTGTTTTATGTTTATGTATAATATATGTGTTAAATATATATTTCTATTCTGTTTCCTGTTTCATTGTTTCTTCTCTAACTTCATTATGACACCCTTTTGTGCTTACTCTAATTAGTTTATGATATTTAGGTATTGCAGAGTTGAACAAAGTCTTTTCGTTCTAGGGAAGCTTTTACCTCCAAGCTATATCCCCTAGCCTTCTTTAATTTTACCTTTTATTTTGAAGCAGGGGTCATACACTGGCCTAGGCAGGCCTTAAACCTGTGTTCCTCCTACTTCAGCCTTCCCATAAATTATGTTATAACCTCCACACAAAGCAATGCGTAACTGTATACAAGTTTCAAAAAGAAAATTATTATTTTTTAGAGATGTTATTTATTTCATATAAGTACACTGTCGCTGTCTTCAGATGAGGGTATCAGATCCCATTATAGATGATGGCTGTGAGCCACCATGTGGTTGCCAGGAATTGAACTCAGGACCTCTGGAAGAGCAGTCAGTGCTCTTAGCTGCTGAGCCATCTCTCCAGCCCTGTTTGTTTATTTTTATGGAGAACCACTTCTCCATGTAATATATCCCTTAGACTGGCTTCTCCATGTAATATATCCCTTAGACTGGCTTCTCCATGTAATATATCCCTTAGACTGGCTTCAGAGCTGAGTTTTGATGATGCGTTGTGTTTTATCATTGCCCTTTGAACAGAGGGGGGGATGAACAACTAATTTCAGTACTGGGAATCCTGCATTGGCCGTGTGTGCGCGCGCGTGTGCGCGAGCGAGTGTGCATGTGAATGTTTGTGCATGTGTGTGAGTGTGTGTGTGTGAATGTATGTGTGAATGTGTGTGTATGTGTGTGAGTGTGTATGTGTGCATGGGTGTTTGTAGGTGTGTGTATCTTCATGTATAGTGTGTAAGGGGCAGCACAGGTGAACGTATGTGCGTGTGAGTTGAGGGCAGATGTCTGTTTCTAGTGTTTCTCTCAGGTGCTATTCACCTTCTTTTGAGACAGACTTATCTCTTTGGCTTGAAGCTTGCCATGTAGTTTCAGTTGACTGGCCAGTGAGTCGTAGGGTCCTCCTGTCTCTGCCCCTCAAAGACTGGGATTAGGAATATGCATTGTTGCATTTAGCTTTTTAACATGGATTTTGGGAATTGAATGCAGGGCCTCATGCTGGCAAGGCAAGTACTTTATCAACTGAGCCATCTCCCAGGTGCCTGCATTGTTCTTTTTAAATAGCTCTTCAGCTACTAAAACTCACAGTCAGGGTCTGATCACAGGAGTAGCAATTTGATTTCACATCAGTTAGTAAGCATTTACTGAACACCAAATGTAGAATCAGTGCTAAGGATCCAAAAGTTGCTAAGCTCAATCTTCAGTGGGAAAGACAGCAGAGAAGCCAGCCACACAATACAGTCGTGAGCACATAGGCATGAACACCTGAGTCTGAGGCAAAGGCAGCAAAGTAGCCCACACTGCACTGTTTTTCTTGACAGAGTATTTTTCAGAAAGTGCATGCTCATTTAGCATTCCCATACCTATCTATTTCAGGAAACCAGAACAATTTCCACAAGCTATGTGATAGTTACCAATATAATTTTAAGCGACTACATCTTAATTTATGTTAAGTTTAATGACTACCTTACTTTCATCTAGCCTGTGTTGACTTTATAACCCCAAGTTCTGATTCAATAACGACATCGACTTCAGAGTCATTCTAGGTAATGTGGAATGGTATCCGGGTCTCCAAAGTTGGGGGGGACCACAAATTAGGAAGGTATAGGGAGAGTTAGCAGCTCTTCTTTTTCTCCTTTAAATTGAATTTTGTCTTTAAATTTTCCTTAATAATTCAGTGTTTCATCAAGTGAGACTGTATAGTTGTGTATTCAGAGAATTTATGAATAAATAAGTATGTGAGAATAAATATCTGTTAAAAATCTACTAAATGTAGACTTATTAACAGAGCATATGACATAATAATATCCGTGTGTCTACATAGACATAGCCACAGAGAGATACACGGAAACACACTCAGTGTGGTTGATTTGATCAAGTAAATTTCAGGAACTCAGAAAACTTCATGATCTGAGTTAGTAATAAAGAATATAATCAACACAACTTTAATAGGTAAAATACCTACACAGCTTTATATGTGTCCACTTTAATATTTACTCAGAAACTGAGAGATTAGACAAGGATCCTTATCAAAATTTAGATATAACTAACGTCCCAAGAAATGAATAAACCCGTATCTAGGTTTTTAGAGTTAAAGAAGTTTAAAGTCTACACACTTTGCTCCTCCAGAATCACTTTCCAGGTTCAGATTTGATGTATAAGATGTTGGACTGGTTTCATGGATCATGACGAGATAGATTACTATTCTTTTCAAACAATTGCACTGATTATTATGTGGTTTCAAAAACGTGTCCCTAATTAGTTTTGTTTTCTAGATTCAGTAGATAATTTGGAAACTGGACATAGTTTCGTGTACCTGTAATCTCAATATTTGGGAGGAAGAAATAGGAGGACCACCATCAAACTGGGCCAGCCTGAACGATCTATCAGTGCTCTATCTCATTCAGTCAATCAGTAAATAACTTAACATTACTAAGTCATTTATTCAAATGGTTATTTAATATCCACTTCACACACTTTGTAAAAAAATAGCTAGTTGTGATAGCACATGCCTTTATTACAGTACTCAGAATGCAAAGGCAGGCAGATCTCTGAGTTCTGGGCTAGCCTGGTTTACATAGTGTGTTCCAGGTCAGCCAGGGATACATAGTGAGACATTGTCTCAGATTTTAAAAAGAAAGAAACAATGAGTTGAATAAGATTTAGAAAGGATAAAAATGTAGCAAATCTTCCACTTCCTACATAATATTGCATAACATATAGCAACATAGTACTTTTTATTAAGTATTTTTTTTTCCAAGATAAAATATTAAGTGGGAGCTAATGCTATTGCCACCAATCTTTAGCATCTAATGTAACTATTAAAACTCAGCTACTATGATTTACCTGTGAGAATAGGATAATCTTATTTGGGTTATGCCCTGTATAATAAATTCATATTTGTCTTCTGGGAAAAAGGAACAAACAAATATAATGGGGTATCCCAAGTTCTATTGCAATCAAACATTGAAAAGCTAGTTTGCAAAAAATTTGCTCATAGAAACAATAATGAATGGAAGAGTAATGAGAAAATTCCACTGTTCTCAAGGAAAGCAGCAATATACTTGATGTCATGGTTTGTTTTATAGAGCAATGGAGTAAAGAGGTAGAATAAATCCCACTTTAAACTTAGGACTGTATAAGCACAGGCTGTACTTTGTGACCAGGGGTATAAAATGCACTCCTTTTGCTGGAACAGTCAGCCAGGGACAAATTTCACTCTGGCTTCCAATTGGTAAGCAATCCACAAGCTCAGCTTCAAAGTTCTAACCTTTAGCGTTCAAACCGTTCCATAGAAATGAGCTCGCTATCACCCCGAGTCGCAGAGTGGGGGAGGACAACCTGTGTGACACTTCAATGTGATCTCTCCAGAGGATCAATGGCAGTAGCCCACCCTGCCCACACAACACAGTTAATAGACAAGGTGCACACATACTCATTCATGGGTTTGTGCTTAATGTCTACTCAGAAACTGGACCTCTGTGCACCCTGTAAATCTGTGACCCTTATCGTTTTGCTCTGTGCTACTTGCTTTCTGTGTTACCATTTTATACTGTGTACATGTTTGGCCTGTGTTCTGCTTTTGATATAGGTAATTCTTTTTGCTTTTATAAATGTTAAAAACAATTATTTATTCCTTGTGCACGTGCGCGCATGCACGTGCACATGTGTGTGTGTGTGTTTGTGTGTGTGTGTGTGTCTACTTAAGTCTATGTGCATCATGTGTACACAAGTGCTTTCAAAGGCCAGAGGGCATTATATCTCCTGAACTAGAGGTACAGATGGTAATCTGTCTCTGAGTGCTGATAGATGAATCCCAATCTTCTCTCTCTCTCTCTCTCTCTCTCTCCTTTTTTCAAGACAGGGTTTCTCTGAGTAGCCCTGGCTGTCCTTGTACTAGCTCTATAGAACAGCAGACTGGTCTCAAACTCAGAGATTCTCCCGCTTCTGCCTTCTGAGTGCCGAGATTAAGGACCACCACCACCTAGCCTGTAGTAGGTGCTCCTAATGGCACAGCCTTCTCTCTAGCATCTCCAAACATTTTTTAAACATCAGGCAATGGCCAAGGTTTGAATAATTTTTACTGGGCAGCTTGATATTTCCTGAGAGATAACCACTCTCAGGCTTCATCTTCTTTTCAAGATTCCAGACCAGGAGCTTTAAAAATCTTATTTTCTTTTAGAGCTGAAGTCCACAGGAGAAAACTAAGTACAGAGAATTCCCACACAACCCCCAATCATTGAAATCCTTCCTCACCATAGTCAACATGGAGTTTTCAGTCTTCAATTTACACATTGGCTCCTGGGATCTATGTACTTTAGTTCTTCAAATTATTTGCATGAAAAATACATTTTATTTAATCCAACAACTGCATAAGTTAAGGCTATATTTTATTTTGTTAAATTTTTTTTTTTTACTTTCTATTGTTTCTCGTTTCCCTAGTGAAGTTTTTCATTTATTCAAACATGAACTATCCCCTTACACATTTGCCTCAGTGTGCACAGCCAAATAGAACTGACCCCAGGGCTCTTATCATACTGTATCACTCAACACCAGTGTCACATAATGAGACTTAGTTGATGAGTTCAGATCTCCTCACCTGCTGGAAACTGCCTGAAGTAAGTCTGCAAAGTTCTCACAATGAGAGCTTGGGGGGGTCTGTGTCAGATCAGCTCAGGACCCCTGTGTAGGAATTGTCCATTTCCCATTATAATCTAAGAAGACTTGAATACAAGATGTTTCAACACCATTTATATGCTCAAGGTCCTGGGATTGATTCCCAACACTGCAAAAAGAAAGAAAGAAACACATTTATATAGACTGCCTAAATGTCTTTTAAAAAAATACATTTATAATATTTGAAGAAATACCACAGACCCTTTATATTTCATATATATGAAATATATATGTACATATATGTGAATAAATACATACACATATGTATATATAGTTTTAAAAATATTTATTTATTCACTTTATATCCCAATATCAATCCTGCCTCTCCTCCCAGTACCCCCTCATGCAGATCTCCCCCATTTCTTCCTCTACTTCTCTTTTGAAAAGAAGGAGTCCACTCTGGGTATTGCCCCACCCCCGCTTCCTGGCACATCAAATCACTGCAGACCGCCTAAATTTCAAACACTATCTTGAGCACAAAAGGCTATTTGAAAATATCAACAGCTCTTTTTCCTTGAAATTTTGAGGGGAAAAGCCATGGAATCTCTATTACCGGTTTCCCTTAGTGTCTGTCTAGAGTACATTTACATATCTGTAACCCTTCTAACTTTCATTCATTTCTAAAGGGGAAAGATAATAACATTAGAGATCCAAGGTTCTGGGGAAAGTCCCCCAGGTTATGACCTCCACTCCCCGCTTTGTCAAGCATTGGAGTATCTTAAATGCAGTTTGTGTTCTATCTAATGTTAGGCATCTTATTTCAGACTTACAGATTCCAGTCTGCTATTAGAAGATTATTCATCCAAGTTGAGCCCCCAAACAAAGAGAGCCAAGCGGAGCCTTCTGTCTGGAGAGGAGACAGGAAACCAGCCAGGCAACTACATGGTGCCTATTTACTCTGGACGGTGTGTGTACTTTCTCTTCCTGCGTGTAATTATTATAAGTGAGGAGTCAATAGTAGCTAATATTTACTGAGGACTCACTATTGGTTTACAAAGGACGTAGGAAGTTTGGAGCCCACACTGAGAAAGATGGGCTCATTGAAATCAAGGCATTCCATTTTCAGATGCTTTTGTCATATACATAGGATACATGGCAAAAGAGAGTGCTTCGGACATAACATTGCTTATCTGTTCAGTTAACATGGGAAGTAGAGCCTTAGGTATGAGTGATTAAATACTACTTATAGTCAATTCATATGAAGTAAAGGAGATTCAAAGCTGTAAAGTGAAAAGAAGGTAAGAATGTGGAAGGGCGAAGGGAGGAGAATAAGAAAGGGCCCTAGAGGCACGAATGTGACCCAAGTGTATACAATGTATAATATGTGTATACAATGTCCACATCAAAGTTACATTGCAAAATTAGTATACACTGATGATAATTTTTAAAGTTATATATGTTAAAATCCCAAACTATACAATGTTGGGGTACTGAAGAAACCCACTATGCACCAGAGTCTTGTGTGGCATGTTTATACACACTGCAGCCCTGGGATGTGCACTGCAGCAGAGTTCATACAGTTACATATCAGGTTTTAGACATCTGGTCTCTATTTCATTGTACATTGTCATCTTTTTCTGGAAAAAATTCCTAACTTCATCTTATATTGTAAACATACTGAGTTGACTGGTAAAATTCCTCAGGCAGTTTACTTAGCTTCTTTAAGGCTCGCTACCATGTATCTGATAGTGTTTATCTTATGGGCTTTTGTTTCAGTGGAAGGCACAAGAACCATGATAGGAACCATTACTCTTGTCTTTCTTAATGTTAAAGGAAGACACTTTCTTCTATAATAAAGAGACTCTGATTTACCAAGACGTTATTAAAGATTTCTTTTTGTTTTATTTGTATGAATAGTTTGCTTGCTTGTATGAAAATATACCACCTTCATGCAGTGCTCATGGTGGTCAGAGGGCAGTGGACCCCTAGGGGATTGGAGCTACAGAAGGGTGTGAGTGGAAGCTGGGAACTGAACCAGGGTTCTCTGTGAGTGCTCTTAACCACTGAGCCATCATACCAGGGTTATCTATGGGCATGGGCGTGGTAGCCGCTGCCTGAGCTCAATGAAACTGGGTAGGTTTGCCATTGCTGTGCTGTTTCTACATTCTGCTCCATTGTTTCAGGCAAGTGCACATTGGTGGAATCAGAGACTCAGAAGAAGAGAGAATTAAAGAGGCTGCTGCTTACATAGCTCAGAGGACTCTTCTTGCAAGTGAGGAAGCAATCACAGCCTCCAAGCAGACTACGGCCTCCAAGCAGACCACAGCCTCCAAGCAGACCACAGCCGCCAAGCAGACCACAGCCTCCAAGCAGGCCACGTCCACCCTTCAACGAGAAGAAACGTTTGAAAAGAAGTCGAGGAACATTGCAATTCGAGAAAAGGCAGAAGAGTTGTCACTGAGGAAAACAGTAAGGAGCTAATTTCAGGCTACTTATAAGAGTGGAAATGTGTTTCCCAGGCTGTGTGTGAGCACATGTGTATAAATAGACTAGTTTGCTTCAAGGGCAGAACTATGTGGTGTCAGGAAACAAAGCTAATGGAAACAAGGAGAAAAGACATTAGACTAGGTAGGTCAGATAAAAAAGCAAGCTTTGGAACCCCGAACTTCACGGAATTTTAGATCTGAAAGATTTACGTACGTTTCTGAAGTCACTTTAGAAATACACCCTAGGGACATTGCTCAGTCTTAGGGTTTTAAATAACCAAACCCACTTTTAAAATCAGAAATTATTTTACCTGACTGTAAAAATAAGGATCAAAATGTAAAACTAGCTCTGAGAATGTAGTAAGTTGATACTGCTTGAATAATGCATAAAGCCACAGGCTGAATCCCCACCAAGCCTTAAACTAGGACATGATGGTAGGTTCCTGTAATCCTCGACCCTAAGATGTAGAATCATGAAGATCAGAAATGTAAAGTCATCCTTGATTATAAAGTAAGTTTGAAGCTAGCCTAGACTACATAAGAATCTATCTCAAAAAACAAACCGAAACAAAGCAGAAGTAAAATTTTGGCTTCTCCTTGTTATGTTAGTATTAGAAGCAACTTTAAGTTGGTAGTATTTTGAAAATGCTTGGTTGTTTGCTTGCTTGCTTTTTCAGTTGGAAGAGACCCACGCTTATCACGGAAAGCTAAATGAAGACCATATCCTTCATGCTCCCGAGTTTATCATTAAACCTCGTTCTCACACAGTTTGGGAGAAGGAGAACGTGAAATTGCACTGCTCCATTGCAGGCTGGCCAGAACCTCGTCTCACGTGGTATGTTTTCTTTGTGGAAGCTTGTAGAATTGATCTCCAACTTAAGTTTATATCCGGAGAAAGCACGCTGGATTAGCAAGCAGTATGCAAGAATCAGCCAAGGTAGCTGTAAGTCTGTACATGTTTTCAAAAGAGTTAACGTTTCCAGGCAGTTTTATGCATGGGAAGAACAAATGGTCCTTGAGTGCAGATTGTACATCTTAATACTTTATAATCGTAAAAGTGGGAGAGTTGGCTAAGTGCTTGCAGTGCTAACATGACAACCTGGGTTTGGGTTCCCGCACCCATGTAGAAAGCTGGGCGCTCCTATAATCCCAGGGCCAAAGAAGTACAGACAGGAAGAACTGTGGTCCTAGTTTAGACAAATCATGAAGCTCCAGGTTCAGAGAAAGACCTTATCTCAAAAGTATGGTAGATAGTAATTGAAGAGGGCACTTGATGTTGATCTGGCCTTCACCTGCACACACACACACACATATATATATACACATGCACACATGAATATGTATTCGTACACAGAAAACTAAAACTCAGAGAGTGTCCATCTTTCCCTCTTGCCTCAAAATCAAAACCAAAAGCAAGAAGAGCCAAATGCCAAAGATGACTATGAATTACTACGGCAAATAATTTATAACAGAGATGAGAAATGCCACAAAATGTTTCTAATACTCCAACAAAAATAGATTTTTTAAAAAATTCCCTACAAATTTTGAAATATAAAAGCAAATTAAAACTTCATTGCTTTTCCCCCACCCTTCCTCATGCCTGTAGAGTCACACCATCCTACCTTTAAAAGAATCCTTCCCTTCACTTGACAGAGGGCACCATTCACCGAGACTCATTCTTTACACCGGTTCTCCCAGAAGAGAAAAGCCAGATGCTCCAGCGGAAGTCTCCTCTTTCATACTCAGGGGAAAATACCATTCAAAACGAAAGAATAGGGAGCAACTAAGAAAACAGTTCTTCTGTTTCGGAGTGGGCTGGCAAGATGGCTTGGTGGGGAAGGCGCTGTCCGTGATTCTGAGAGCAAGAGTTGTCTCTGGGTGAATAGAAATGTTGAGAATCAGTGTCCACACACAGACAGTGGGCTTTGATGATAACAGGGTCAAACCCAGGGGTGTGGAGCAAGAAGTTCTACAATCTGGGGGCCACGTTACCAAAAGAAATACAAGACTTGTAGTCTGAAGTGGTTTTAAGGTTCTCCCAGAGAGGACCCCTGGAATTTAAGTCCAGTTCATTCTCAGGTAAACTCACTTCAGGTTCCTTATGAGGTTTGTGTCTCTTCTTGGACATGGTGCCTTTTCTAAGAAGTATCTGCTGGAATTCTAATTTACGTCACAACATGGGTGCAAGCTGTATATTTTTCACAGGCATCCTCTTCCTCGCAGAGCAGGGAACTCATTACCAGGTGAGACTCGGAGCTATTGGTGATCACATTGTTAGCATTCAGGATTCTTTGGTGCCTGGCTGCAGCTTCCTGGCACTGACACCAAGTACATATGTGAGAGAAATTTGGGGCCCTAGATAGGGGGTTAAGGGAATACATTTGTGAGGGTGCTTGGCATAGGCATGCTGCCTCAAGGATAGCAGCTAAGTCCTGGGCCGTGGCTCTCAGAAGCATGTATACCAGGGTCTGGTTCCCTTGGAGCCTTTTCCAAAGACAGTTTGGCTCCAAGTTTCCACAGGCTGCTGTTAGGTCATGAGAGTCTGAGGTCTAACAAATGTGAGCAGGCAGCAGCTGTTCTTCTGACCAATCTCATATTACTGGCCACATCTATTTAAGTGGAACTTAGAGGTTACCCAGAGAGCGCTGCACAGCAGAAACACAGCACTCAGTAAGGCCAGGTACAGAACGTGTTGGCATTCCCAGATCATACTGAGAGTAGAAAGTGTCCTACTTGGGTATTCTTGTTCAGTAGGAAAGTTGTTTTCAGAGAACACCAATATACCAGGGTGGTAAAGCAAGCCATTATGGTGGTGATATTTCTATTGTCAACATGAAGGAGATATTTCTATTGTGGGAAAAAAAGTGAAATCTTAATGTTTAATAGGCCATTTTTATACAATAGCCTGTCTGACACCTATTGGTTTAAAGGTGGGAGACAGAATTTGTATTGTCTTATTTGCATTTATTCTGAAAGGTTATGTTAGAACCTGAGGAGAGTGATTGATCCTGGTGGTATGGGCTAAAAGCACACTTATGTGCTGAGCAGCCTTACATCCTCTGGCGATTAGAGTAGACAACTGCATCTCCATCTTGTTTCCCATGAAATGATAAGACAAAGAGAAAGACGAAAACTCATGCTCTTTATGGATGGGAGTGAATTTCAGTTGGCAGAGTGCTCACCTAGCATGAGGCCCTGGGTTCTATCCCCAGGACTTCATAAACTGAGCAAGGTGGCAAGTGCCTGTAACTCCACCACTCAGGAGATGGAAACAGGAGGGCATGAAGTTGTAAGTCAACCTGAGTTATATAAGGGGTTCAAGGCCAGACTGGGAGCTATGAGACCAGGGGTTCAAGGCCAGGCTGGGGTCCATGCGACCCTGTCTCCAAAAAAAAAAAAAAAATGTTATTTGTAAAAAGAGAAAATTGTTTGTGGGCTTTAAAAAAAAACAAAAGTTAGATTTAACTGTATTTCCTCTCTTAACCACTGAGCCAACTTAGATACTTGGTTTTCAGAGTGGGCAATAGCTGCTTTTTTAAGTTGGATTCACACCAGCCTTCCCATTTGCCGTGAGATTTAACGTGGTTAAGGTCATCTCAACTTGCATGGCATCATGACAGGAAAAAGATCATAGGGCATATTTGTTTCACTGAATTTCACTCCATGGAAGAGCTCTCCCCGCCTCTCTTCACCATCAACATGAGCTCTGCTGCAAGGCCAACATTTGTATATAAGGTTGAAATGTGCATAACACATTAAACAGACAAAGTCACAGGACAGTAGAGTGTTATTGCAGAAGCCTCAGAAACTGCATGAGAAGGTTAGGGAAGTGGTGTCCATATAAAGGATTTAAGCCTCTGGGAAGCAATCCCAGGGTGCATATTACTCCCCATATCCGGCTGATGACTGACTAATTTGGAATTCCACTTTCCAGAAACAACAAGCTGTGAAGTGGGGGAGGTGGCTGGGGGTGGGGGGAAGGCCAAACCCCTTCTTCCCCCTCTGACCTAATACTGAAGGCAGACAGTCTCAAGTGACCCAAATCCTGAGTGCCTCACAGCTGGAATTTCCTGCAAAGCACTTTGTGGCAGCTTTAAGCAGGAGTTTCTTTCCCGAATTGAGGCCTACAGGCTGTCCATGGACAAGTGCTGTGTGTTTTAAACCAGTTCCCCTTGCCAGGTGGTCACACAGGAAGAGCTGTGAATGTTTAACTGGAAAAGCATCGAGGTGCTAAGCTGAGTAGTCCCAGAGGATGGAAACAGTGGAGCAGCCGTGGGAGCTGCAAAATAGCATTTTAACTCAAACTTTATAGAGCTATGAACAGCATTGTTGACGGGAAGCCAAGCGGAGTGCCACCCAGTCACTTGGTCAGGGAGCATGCAACACAATGTTTAGTGTCACATTGATTCCCTTGTGCTGGGAAGAGCTACTGAAAACTCTCCAGTATATGGAAACCAAACCAAACTCAACATCCAACCACCACAGCCAAAGCCACAGCCACAGCCACAGCCACCACCACTACCACCACCTCACCCAAGCAAGCAGGAGGTGCTCAGCTGAGCCTCAGTTGACCTGAAGCTAACTAATCAGCATATCCTTTGCTCATGAAAATGGGAGCGTTTGAGAGTAAGAGCTGCCGATTGCTGTCTCTGACCACATATCCTGGACTGCTAAGAGCTCTGTACCGAAACTACTGTCTGAAGCCACTTCCAGGCTTTCAAGAAGCAGAAAGACAGCAATGTGTTCTGAGTAGGGAGTGAATCACACAGCACGCCTGCAGTCTAGCTGTGACTCGTGTGCTAGAACAATCCTCTTCATTTCAGATCTGAGGGAAACTTACTCTTTTCATGTGCACTCATTCAAAATCATCCATAGCACCAGGTATGTATTTTCCGGAACTTGATTTCTTTAGTGAAAGAAAAAAATGAAGCTATAATTTAACTATTTTATCATACGACTATTCAATTCAATTTGACCAAATACTGGGCATCTGCGATATATCTGTGGCTCTCTCAGGAGTGGGAACAGAAGGGAATGTACATCACACACATCTAGACCCAACCACGACTTTTAAACTCACATCCATTTAGTGTGTGTGTGTGCAATGTGTGCATGTACAGGCCATGGCATGTGTGGGGAAGTCAGAGAACAACTTGAGGGAGTTGGTTTCTCTCCTAACATGTAGGGCCTAGGGATCAAAGTCTAGTCATCACCAGGCATGTTGGCAAGTGTCTTTACCTAAGAGTCATCTCACTGTCCCTCAACAATAATGTGGACAAATGTCATATTTAGGGAGTAACCAAGATTCAAGGAGATGAAAACAGTTCATAATTTGTAAGATTGGTAAAGAGGAATGTTGAAGATTTGGCATCTCGCAGGAGTCTTGACAGCCAGGTTGCAGTTTAGCTACGTGGGAAATGAGAATCATAGAGCAACAGAAATGTGTAGGGGCTTGGGAAATGGTGCGCACCATGCAAGCAAGAGGACTAGGGTTCAGATTCCCCAGAACCCATATAAATGCCTGGTCACCATGGTGGCTCACCTGAAATTTCAGCGTTGGAAAACAGAGACAGGGGCTCCCCAGAGCAAGCTGGTTTCTAGCCTAGCCATATCATTGAGCTCTGGGTTTGATTGAGAGGCCCTGCTCCAAGGAAAAGGGTAGAAAAGCAATTGAGGAAAACTGATGATTTAAACTTTAGGTGTCTACATGAACATGTACCAGAACACACATATATGTGAACGCACAGAGACATGCACATATAGCATAAACATGTGCACATAAAAAGAAGAAAAACAAACTGTGTGACTTATATTAGGAAATATATTAAATTTCTATTTTTATATAAGAATTCCTAAGGCTGCCTACACAAAGGTAAGTTTAGTTAACAGTTTTGAACAGCGTTCCAACTCTTGTGAGGTACTGCTTGGCAGTGCCACACCATGGCAAGTGGAATCACAGTAAGCAAGCATTGCCAGAGGGGGAAAAAATAACACATTGATACAGAAAACAAAGAGGGCTTGCCCTTGCACAGTAGCTTAGTATCTTAGAATTAACGAGGCACCACAAGGTGCCCAATGATCCAAGACCCTCTTCAGTAAAGATCTCAGAATGCTACAACACTGGGGATCAGCCTTCCAAAAGGTGAACCTTTGGAGGAAAAACTTAAGGTGAGAGAGTTAACTGAAACCAGTATTTTTCTCTTCCTGTGCACCACTTTCCTTCTCCCCATCTTCTGTACATCATCCCAATAGTCTAAAGAAATGAAAGGCAGATCCCAATAGTCTAAAGAAATGAAAGGCAGCCACATAGAGAACAACTAAAACATGAAAATGTCAGATGAGCCAGGCAGTCCTGGTTCAAATCCTACCTCTGCTGTGCCTGCTTTTGTGACCAGGATGAGTTCCTTGATCTCTCCATGTCCTAGCCACTGGGGAGTGAGGTTAAATACTGTCCTCTCATTTGTTGGTTGTGAGGGCTAGATTTCCTGATGCTGGATATACACAGAGCGGGGAATCCTTTGCCACATGTGCTTACTAGTTATATTATTAGTTTTACCTGCTCACATGAGGTAGTTTATCTGAAAGGGAAGCAAGGGATCCTGTGCTGCTGCTTCTCCCCCCCCCTTAAAGATTTATTTATTATGTATACAGCATACAGCTTTCTGCCTGCATGTACACCTGCAGGCCAGAAGAGGGCACCAGATCTCATTATAGATGATTATGAGCCATTACCATATGATTGCTGGGAATTGAACTCAGGACTTCTAGAAGAGCAGACAGTGCTCTTAAACTCTGAGCCATCTCTCCAGCCCTTCCTCTCTTCCTTTTAAGAGTTAAAAAAAAGGTTTGAGTAGATAAACCTCATGTGGCACCGTAGCACTGGCTATTGAGAATGTGGGGGACCTGAGAAGGTCAGGTACCACTTACAGAATGGAAGTCAGTGTCTCACAGAGAAGCCCTGCTGCATGGCCTACCTTCTGTGAGGGGAGCAAGCAAACAGGACTGGATCAGTCAGAAGCCTCCTGTCATGATCTGAAGTTATCCTCAGGCAAAAGTCATTCTTACTATGACAAAAACCAAGTCCCTTGAGTATCATGGCCTTTCTATACAGTGACATTGTTCTTCAGAATAACATGCAAGAATGCCAGTAGGAGGAATATTGTGCTTTCCTCCCACAGCGAGAGCCAACAACAAGAAGCCCAACACAAAGCTTCACTCTGTTTTACTAGAGTCAACTTTTGTTGTTGTTGTTGAATATAACGTTCATACAAAGAAATGTATGTTATATGTAAAGGAAGAGTTTGAGCAAGTTTATTTTGGACTGTATATACCCATGTGTGTACCAGCACCCAAATGGAGCCCAAGTATATTTAGCACCCAAGACACCTCCTTCGTGCCATGTGCCCACCTCAGGAAATCACCATCTTGACTCAGAACAATGTCAATGAGCCATTCTGTTATCCATTCATTCATTCATTCATTCACTCACTCACTTTATACTCCAATTTCAGCCCTCCTCCCTTCTCTCCCCTCCCCCCTTGTCCTCTCCCCTTCTAGAGAAGGGGAAGCCTGACCATGGGTTGCTGCTGCTTCTCCTCCTCCTCCTCTTTGAAAAATAAAAAATAAAAGGTTTGAGTAGATAAACCTTATGTGGCACCACAGCACTGGCTATTGAGAGTGTGGGGACCCGCCCTGACAGGCTACGTTGCAGCACCCTCTCCCACTGCAGCGAGACAAGGCAGCCCAGCCAGGGGAAGGGGATCCAAAGGCAGGCAATAGGGTCAGAGACAGACCCCATGCCAATTGTTAGGGGACCCACATGAAGACCAACCTGCACATCAGCTACCTACAAATGTGTAGGAGACTTAGGTCCAGCCTGTGCACACTCTTTGGTTGGGGGTTTAATGTTTTTCTATTTTATATTAAATAATCACTACTCTATTTACTGTTTTATAGCTGTAGCCCTTCATTACTGTTATGTACATGAGATGCATACATATTGTTCACATTTTTCATATAAACTTTAATGAGGAGAAGAAAGCACTTTGAGAAGTTTTATTGTAGTGCTGGTGAGTTTAGCTAAGCTCCAGTAATTTGCGTTTTTTGTTGTTGTTTTTTTCCAATAGATAGAATTATTGAGCTTCACTTACAGATATATTTACAGGAACAATGTGTGTGTATGTGTGTCTTTCTCTTGCCCCCAACATACACACACATACACACACACACACAGAGACAGAGAGAGAGAGAGAGAGAGAGAGAGAGAGAGAGAGAGATCATGCAGTTAATTATTCTTTAATCTGTTTCATCTTGTTTCTGTTATCTTTCAGGTATAAAAATCAGGTGCCTATAAATGTCCATGCAAACCCAGGAAAGTACATCATTGAAAGCCGATACGGGATGCATACTCTTGAGATCAGCAAGTAAGAGCACACCAGTGTTTGTTCATGTCACCACCAGACACTCCAAGAGCATATGTGTGTGTGTGACCACCAGACACTCCAAGAGCACATGTGTGTGTGAGAGAGATCACCAGACACTCCAAGATCACATCTCTCTGTGTGTGTCACAACCAGACACTGCAAGAGCACATGTGTGTGTGAGAGAGATCACCACTCCAAGAGCACACAAATGTGTGTCACCACCAGACACTCCAAGAGCACATCTCTGTGTGTGTGTCACAACCAGACACTGCAAGAGCACATGTGTGTGTGTGACCACCAGACAATCCAAGAGCACATGTGTGTGAGAGAGAGATCACCAGACACTCCAAGAGCACACCAGTGTGTGTGTGCATCACCACCAGACACTCAGGGAAGTGTCTTATCTATCACTCAGGACACAGACCAAGTTTATCTTCTTTCCCCATGCAGGTTTATCTAACGGTCTTTCATGTACATTTTTTTCTTTTCTTTTTTCCACATTTTAAAGCTCACACATGATGTTTATAACAGCTTAATCATTTTCTTTTTTTAAATTGGTTACTTTATTTATTTTCATTTCAAATGCTATTCCCCTTCCCAGTTTCCCCTCTGCAAACCTCCTTCCCTTGCCTCTATCGGGGTGCTCCCTTACCCACCCACCCACTCCTGCCTCACTGCCCTAGCATCCCCTATGCTGGGGCATGGAACCTCCACAGGACCAAGGGCCTCTTCTCCCATTGATGCCGGATAAGGCCATCCTCTGCTACATATGCAGCTGGAGCCATAGGTCACTCCAAGTGTACTCTTTGGTTGTTGGTTTTGGTGACATGCATGATTACTAAGTCTGCTATGCATGCACTACCTCCTGACACAATCTCACATTTGAACTTCACAAAAGATGATGAAAAAAATGTGCATTCTTATTTATCCCTCTATCTGTATAAGCATACCCTATAGAAATTATTAAGAAGACAATTGCTCAAGAAGGCATCTCTATGTCAGTATATCTTCACAGAATTCCAAACCCACAGCGCTGCGTTCTTTTATTTTTAACCAACAATAGGCATAGGGACTGGGATGGGTGTCACTGAAGCTGGATAGACCGGGAGAATGGTCTTCCCTGCAGCTCACCAGCAACTATGGGGCACAGTGTGCCTTGTCAATCTGTGTGGGTAAGTCAGGGACAGACATTGGGATGTCTCAGGGTTAAGCAAAATTTAAAATGGAAACTCTGTTACAATTTCCAAGTCCTAAATAAAAATGCATAATGTTTCCTAAGATGGTTTGAAATGCAAACCTGATTATGTGGATGGAAACAGTAGGCAAGCACTCACAGTTTCAGTTCAGACAAGCCACTTGTACTGAGCTGTAAAAGGAAAACTGACACCAGTCATCCTTGCAACATTTACAGCCTTCTTCTCAGTAGAAGAGCTGGCTCAATAGACACTGGGCTTCAAAGCCAGCCCTGAGGTCCCTGATACTCACCAAGCCCGGATCTGCAGAGAGCCTCATGGTTGTTTCTAAAATTAAAGGGCTCTGAGAAAGGCAACTGTATTTACCTTCCTGGAGTCAAATCCTTTCATTTCAGCAAGACACAGTGTATCACAAATGAAACTAAGTAAGCCCAGAGAAACAAGGAAGAACAGGAGAACTAGAGTGATTAGATACAAAACAGTCCACTTGGAATCTCAGCCTGACCTCTGTGAGGGCGTTGTTCCTGTATCCATCTTTGTAAGATTTTCCTGTTTCTGTGCTACAACTTAAAGGAACACGCAGAAAGTACTTGTGTTACCCTTTAAGCTGGAACTCCAAATGGAGCCCAAACATCAGTAGAACAGATGAAGTTTCTTATGCTTTGAAACTACAACATGGAATGGTATAAAAGACCAGCCTTGGGCAGGCTTGTGGTTCAGGGAGGCTGTGGGAAACTATCATGAGAAGTTGCTTCTTTCTCTTCCCTGTCATCCTGATGCTAGACTGAAACCTCATTCCTGAAGCAGGACAGCATGGAGCACACACGCTCAGGGTCATTACCTACTCCAGTGCTACAGACATGGCTGGGCATTTTTTCCTACAGCAGTATAAAGCAGTTACTGGATGTAATTGATATTCTTAGTACTTTGCTAACTCTGTGGCATTTTAAATGAACCAAGATTAGGGTCACACTGGATCACAGATATTCTCTTCCTGCAGTGTGAAAATCAGTAGATAACTTGGACTATCTAATGTACCACAGGATCAGAGACAATCCCTTTATCAAGAGTCCTAAAGAGCCACATGTAAGCCACTAATTTCTGATCTGCTCAGTTAGAAAAGCATTCCTTGAGAAAACAGCCAACTGTTACAAGGAGTCACCACCATTGTCATTCATCTTTGTGTGTTTTTGCAGGTGTGACTTTGAAGACACCGCTCAGTACCGGGCCTCTGCGATGAATGTTCAAGGAGAGCTCTCAGCATATGCCTCAGTTGTGGTAAAGAGTAGGTTTGCCTTTGCTTTATTCAAAGTGGATTTAAAACTCCTGCCCATGCTAAAAATTCAGGCAATCACAAAGTAGCTCACATGAGTTCTCTCGTCTTCTCTAGGATATAAGGGAGAATTGGACGAGTCTCTCCGTGGTGGGGTTTCCATGCCTCTCAGCTGTAAGTTTCATGACACATTCACCTAGAGCCATCTTTATGCAAAGTGTACCACAGTAATGCTCAAATTCCAAACAGTGTCCTGAATCCTTGAGATTAAGGAAGCAACATGATTTTTAAAATGATGAAAAAAATTCACAATACTTACGTATTAGTACATGCCAGGATGGATATAATACCCACTACCCGCCCATGGTTAGTTTGCTGTTTTCAAGTTCTGTTTCCAAGGTTGATTTGTTCTTTATATTTTAAAAGTAGCCTGTTTATATTTGTTAAACTGATCATATGCTCGGACAGTCAGCCCATACTTATTTTCTACACATTAAATAATGAGTGTAGGTAAACCATACTTTTTGCTACTTTATCGGGTATCAACATAAATTCAATTAATGTCTGTTTAGTACCTACATATGTGCTAGGTGCTTAGGATATGCTTGTCAACTTCATAGACAAAGCTTTCTGTTCTTGGCTTTGCTTTAATGGTTGATACACATTTTTGTTTTCTTTTCCTTTTCTTTTCTTTTTTTTTTTCCGAGACAGGGTTTCTCTGTGTAGCTCTGGCTGTCCTGGAACTCACTCTGTAGACCAGGCTGGTCTCAAACTCAGAAATCCATCTGCCTCTGCCTCCTGAGCACTGGGATTAAAGGCGTTCGCCACCACTGCCCGACTTGTTTTTGTTTTCTAATGTGGGCAGATGTTTTCTATTTGCATCAATTCATTGTAAAGTCCTTGAAACCTTATAAAGACTTGTTAAATTTTTTATTTGTAGTATGTGAGGTGGGAAAGCACACATGACACAGGCCTGTAGGAGTGACAGTGGGATGCTTTGTCCCCAGGTTGTTAGAGCTGACTTCCCACTGAATACCAACGCAGTCTTTGATGGTCAAGCTTAATCCCAGATACAGAAAAGTTAGAGACTGCACGCACTTCCACTTGGGTATGAGATATTAGGACTGATATCGAATGTCTTTATCTCTCTCCTCTCTCCCCCAAGGCAGCTCTGGAGCCAGCCTAGGCTCTGCAGCCTGTGCAGGAGAGCATCCAGTCACATCTCCCCGGTTATGGTGGAATATTATCACATAGAAATTAGGCAGATGGGGGATGTTCTTCAAAGAGAAGCTATTCCCCTGTTGACTAGTGGTTGCCTGGTAACACACAAGTTGGAGGCAGTACAATGTGTTGGTTGAAAACAAAACAATTCTATTAATTAGTCATATTTTTATGGTCTATGTAAAATATTATAAGAAACATCAATAGGAAAATACTAAAAGTTCAAAATAGTATAACTTCCTGAGGATTATTCTTAGAAATATTTATAGGTTGAGCAAATGTCTAAATCATGTAAATGTCTAAAAATCATCAACTCTCCTGGGTTAGGAAAGAAATTGCAACATATAGATAGGTTACTTAATATGACAGGCACTTTACATGGGTACATAGTCTATTCCTTGCAACAACCTGATAACAGAGTCATTAATCTTTCTCCTTTCAGATGGGGGTACTAGAACTCAAAAGAGGTCAAACAGCTGATGTAATGACTTTATAGCCCATAACTGCCAAAGTCTAGTTCTAGAGCCCTTTCTTGTTATGACTTGTCTTTTTTCCCAAGGCCTTGAAATATTATATGGAAATACAACCTGTCCTTCATTAAATTCAGTTTTGTCAGGTATTCTAAGTATTTAATAGCTATCAATTCAGTTAAGCTCATAATAATCCTATCAGCTAAGTAGCATTATGTTCTTCACAGAGAAACTGTGGTGTGGGACTTGGTATATGGCTAAATGACTTCCCACATTCACCCACAGAACTTTCCAGAACTTTGATTTTCAACCAACACATTGTACTGCCTCCAACTTGTGTGTTACCAGGCAACCACTAGTCAACAGGGGAATAGCTTCTCTTTGAAGAACATCCCCCATCTGCCTAATTTCTATGTGATAATATTCCACCATAACCGGGGAGATGTGACTGGATGCTCTCCTGCACAGGCTGCAGAGCCTAGGCTGGCTCCAGAGCTGCCTTGGGGGAGAGAGGAGAGAGATAAGGACATTCGATATCAGTCCTAATATCTCATACCCAAGTGGAAGTGCGTGCAGTCTCTAACTTCTCTGTATCTGGGATTGAGCTTGACCATCAAAGACTGCGTTGGTATTCAGTGGGAAGTCAGCTCTAACAACCTGGGGACAAAGCATCCCACTGTCCCCTCTACTTAAGCATTAGAATTCACCTCAAAATCTAAGATTAAAAAGCTCCCATACTATAGGTAAGAAAGTCTAGGCTAAATGTGGTTTTAATTTACATTTGAGACATTACTTGTGACCCTCTAAATTGTGTTTCTTATAATAGTAAATATAGCCATTTATCTTATATGATCAATGAGTTAGGAATTTTATGCAAATGAGATAGGCATGTGTTCTACGTACTTCCTATATACAACATGATTTTTTTGCCCACATAAATAATTTGGTCTGTTTTTTTTTGTTTTTTGTTTTAAAAATCTCACCTGCTTTCTGCCTAAGCTTATTATAATACTATCTCTTATTATAATACTATCTCTTATTACAATACTATCTCTTATTATAATACTATCTCTTATTATAATACTATCTCTTATTATATACTATCTCTTATTATAATACTATCTCTTATTATATACTATCTCTTATTATAATACTATCTATTATTATAATACTATCTATTATTATAATACTATCTCTTATAATACTATCTCTTATTATAATACTATCTCTTCAAAGAGAAAGAGAATACACCACTGGTATTTATTTCTGCTGTATGCAGTTGCTGTGACCCCTTACGGTTATGCATCCAAGTTTGAGATCCACTTTGATGACAAGTTTGATGTGTCTTTTGGGAGAGAAGGAGAGACCATGAGTCTGGGCTGTCGCGTGGTCATCACTCCTGAGATTAAACACTTCCAGCCAGAGGTCCAGTGGTATAGAAATGGTGAGTCTTTGGACCGAGTTCTAACTTTGCTTCTTAATTAAACATGCATATGATGTGAGCCAGTTGCAGATCCGCTTCTCAGGGCTAACAGAACCTATAAGCTAAAGACAACACACTGCTGTACTAAGTTTTTAACATACATTTCAAAATGAAGATACCATGTATATATGTGTGTATCATATGTATACACATATGTACCATATATACACACATATATGTAACACACACACACACACACAATTGTTCTGTTTAATCCCTGAGACAGGGTCTTACTGTGTAGCCCTGGCTGTCTTGGAACTCACTATATAGACCAGGCTGGCTTCAAACTCACAAAAATTTGACAGAGTCTGCTTCCCCAGTGCTGGGATTAAAGGTGTATGCCACCATACCCAGCTAAAATATAATTTTGAAGGTAAGATTTCCTTGTCACCAAGAAATATGTGTAATAAATTACAAAAAACCTATATATTTACTTTATAAGCTAGGTTATTAGATAAAGTATTTTTACTTATAGGTTTCATTTATAAGAGTTGTATAAAACCTTAAAAACATACAATCTCATGAAATAATTAAGTCCTAATATTATTAATCAGCAGAGTAAAATTTTAGAAGCAATTCAGACATTAGTAATCTTAGTTTAATGTGATAGTGTGTTTATATTTTAAAAGTTTATAATAAATATATCTTCATATGAAATATGTAAGCTAGTACAAAAGTGGATACAGAATAGATAAAAATTACGTTTGTTGGTTTTGTTTTGCTGGGACTGACTCTTGGGTGCTGTAAACAATGCCAACAGTCAGGACTGCTCTGGAAGGCCAGCTATGCTGCTTTAATGCTATGTAGCCACTGGCTTGACACGCATATCATTTTATCCTTTTTAAAAAATTTAATTATGTATATGGATGTTTAGCCAGGAGGTATATCTATGCATACAGGGTATCACTGACAGAAGAGGCCATTAAGTTCTTCCAGGGACTTGAGTTACAGATGGTTGTGAGCCACTGTGTGGGTGCTGGGAATTGAATCCAAGTCCTCAGGCAAAGCAGCTAGTGTTCTTAATCACTGAGCCATCTCTCAAGCCCCTCATTTTATCTATGAACTTACATTTTATATGTGAAATCCCATGGGACTAGAGAGCATGAACATAGCAGAGAAGACAAGCCAACTGGTCAACCAGTCAATACAGGCTCAGGCTAGTGATAGGCTGTGGGCAACATGCCCACTGAGCTAAGGGCCTGGCTGTCAGGTATACATATGAACACCTGGGACAGTATGGGGCACCTAAGGCTCCAACATGGTGGTTGGGACCATGACCTGACCCAGATTGGAATTAGCAAGACAGTGATCCCAGCAGCAGCAGCAGCAGCAGCAGCAGCAGTAGCAACAAAGTGATGACTCTGACGGGACCCCAGAGAACAGGGCAGATTCTGCAGGAAAGGAGTATGGGGCGCCACAGTAGGAGGAAACTTTCCCACTTGCCAAGGGCCATGCAGGAGGAAAAACCAATTGCTGTAGAACTCATGGACTGCGGCTCACCCATTACAACAGCCTCATGGGTGACCCTCAGTGTGGGATGGCCCCAAGGACCATGTGTCCTAAGGACTTCATGCTGTTATGGAGCTCTGCTCTGCTTGCTGCCCTCACATCCCTCTAATCTAAGAATTGTATGAAAACTCTAAGGGGATTTCCAGCCCTTCACTGGGCAGCATCTCTGGCATTCACAATAATAATGCTTGATCTCTTCTAGACATTGCTGCTGGAGCAGATTAATGATTCAGTCACCATCCTAGGAAAGAACTTAGAGATGTAGATTGTCAGCAATGACCACCAACTGCCCTTAGAAAACTTTTGGGAAGAACATGCTTTTCATGTAAGATTCTGAGTGGGCCAATTATTAACAGAAGGAACAGCTGTGGAGTTAATTTTTCTTTATAGCCAAAAACGCAGTGATGAGATGCGTAAGCAGGCATTTTGGATTATATATGAATCATGACTTCTAAAAGTTAAGGGGCATACCAGAATAAATATTAATATAATTGTATAAATTTACATTTAAAATTAAATTCACACAATACAAAAATTATTTATACAGCTGAGTCTTTTAGAAAAATTTTTCCTTGACACTCATCAATTCTAGAATATTAAAATTTATATTTATCTGTTGCACATAAGTTATGGTACCAAAGAAATTTTCTTTTGTAGTCTGTATGACCCCTGTTATAAGTAACAAGATATTTTAAAATAAAAAGAGGTTTAGTTAGGGTTACTCTTGCTGTGATGAAACACCATAGGAAGAGGGATTTATTTGGCTTATATTTCCACATCACCATCTATCATTGAGGAAAGTCAGGCCAGCAGCACAAACAGGGCAGAAACCTGGAGGCAGGTACTGAAGCAGAGGCCATGGAGGGGTGCTGCTTATGGCTTGTTCTCCTGGCTTGCTCATCCTGCTTTCTCATAGAACCCAGGACCACCTGCCTGGGGTGGCACCTCCCACAATATGCTGGGCCCTCTCACATCAATCACTAATTAAGAAAATGCCTTACAGCCAGATCTTGTGGAAGCGTTTTTCTCAATTGAGCTTCCCTCCTTTCAGAGAACTGTAGTCTGTGTCAGGTTGACATAAATCAGCCAGCACAGAGGCAAAACTCACCACTTTGAACTTCTCTGCTCTTTGAACCAAGAGCTTTACATTTTAATTTTGTCAGATGTTACAAGTTACATGCCTTTCCTGGAGCCCCTCACTTCTGCTTAGTATTCTCCCTAACATTAAACACACCAGAATGGCTTAAAGATCTAGAGAGTTCTAAGAGTTAAATAACGTTCAGTGAAGACAGGAGAGAGGGAAGGGTGGAGTAGGGAAAATCAATGAATCCCATTGTCTTTTTACATTTCTAGGAGCACCTGTTTCTCCATCAAAATGGGTGCAACTGCACTGGAGTGGAGACCGGGCAACACTCACGTTCTCTCACCTCAACAAAGAAGATGAAGGCCTCTACACAATCCGCGTGCGAATGGGGGAATATTACGAACAGTACAGTGCTTATGTCTTTGTTCGAGGTAGGATCTGGGAAAAAGCACGTAACTGCCACAACTTCACACAAGCACACAGAACTGCACACAACTGCACACAACCACACATTACCACCCACAACTGCACATTGCAAACACTGAGGCCAAACCAGTCGTGGGAGCATGTTTTAGTAATGATAAGAATCAGTTAAAAATCCTCCCAGATCACCTAGGACAGGAGTGTTAGATGACCCCACAGGCACCAAAAACAAAGGTAATTGGTTTGCAACCTGTCCCTGTCGCTAACAATAGAACTAGAGTCTTTAGTGGGACTCTAGTGCAGAGAGTGGAGCTTCCTGATTCTTGTGATTTGGAAAGCTGTCTTAGTTCATGGATGCCGCCACAGAAAAGGCTGCTCTATCTGGAGACTTTGTCTTTAACAAGCATCTCGGAGTGCAAATGTATTATTTCGTTCCAGACTCCTTTTCATGGCTTTAGTTTGATGAAGAAGGGAGCAGGTGGTAGAACTTAATTCTTAGGACAAACCACAATCATTGGTTTCAAACTTTCTTTTCCCACTGCTGCCTTGAATGGGCAGGGTATGTGCAGAGGCGTGTTGTTCTCCATATGCACAGTGGTCTGTTGCTGTCCATATGTACAATGGCGTGTTGCTTTCCATATGTACAGTGGTGCCACTCTCCATATGTGCAGTGGCGTGTTGCTCTCCATTTGCACAGTGTCAAGCTGTTCTCCATATGTACAGTAGCATATTGCTTTCCATATGTACAGTGGCATGTTGCTCTCCATACATGCAGTGGCCTGTCGCTCTTCATATGTACAGTGTCATGTCACTCTCTGTGCAGGGGCCTGTCGCTCTTCATATGTGCAGTATCATGTTGCTCTCCATGGGGTCCTAGCACCTTTAGCCCACGTTCTGTGTTTTTTTTCATGTAACAGTCACTTAGGTACAGCCACAGAAGAGACATAGATAGTCTCATGAAAACAAGGTGTATTCTGTTCACAGGTCTCAGAAACAGGAAAAAACAAGGAAGCACCAGGGGTCAATGGCTCCAGAGCCCAAAGTCCAGGAACAAAGGGAGGACTTGGAGTGTGGCTATCATTGGAGTCGTCTAGAAAGGGCAAGGTGTAGGCTTGGTTAGATTGACTCTGGGGGGCTCTGATAGGTGGCGGTCACCTATAAGTGCCTGGTATGTGTAGAGGGCAGGTACGGGTGTGGGAGGCTGATTAACAGTGTTGCCTCCTGGGTGAGGTGGACAATGGAGGAGATGTACTTGCAGGACTGCTTGGCCTGACTGTCCAAGCCCTGTTGTGGAGACAGGTTGTTGTCCCTAAGCTTCTACTCTTTCAGCCAGAAAGAATAGAGGACATTACAACACACACACAATTGTAAGTATAAACAATATAGATGATTTGCTAATTTTTCCACTTATTTGTTTGTTTATTCACTGTACATCTCGATCACTACCCCCCTCATCCCAGTCCCCCCTTACACAATCCTTCCCCATGTTCTCTCCTCCCCTTCTCCTTTGAGAGAGTGGGCCCCCCTGGGCACATCAAGTCTCTGAAGAGCCAGGTGTATTCTCTCCTACTGAGACCAGATAAAGCAGCCCAGTTAGGGAAACAGATTTCAGACAGGCAAAAGCTTTAGGGATAGCCCCCAACTCCAGTTGCTCAGGATCCACAGGAAGACCAGGCTGCAGTCTGCTACGTATGTGCTGGGGGAAGGAAGGGGGGTGATCCATTCAGCTGTGTATGATCTTTGGTTGGTGGCTCAGTCTCTGAGAGCTCCCAGGGGTCCAGGTTAGTTGACTCTGTTGGTCTTCCTGTAGAGTTCCTATCCCCTCCAAGTCCCTCAATCTTTTCCCCAACTCTTCCACAAGACTCCCTGAGCTCTGTCCAATGTTTGGCTGTGGGTCTCTGCAGATTTACTAATTTTTATCTCTTATGTACTAGATAGAAAAATTAACTCACAGGCATTTCGATCAAGATGGAACTGTAGATGCCATCCAGATGCCTTTAAAATAAGACCAAGACTACCAACAGCTCTTCACTAGAGCCTTTTATCAATATAATCAATATCTTCTGAAAGGCCTTTTATGGATTTTAGAGCATTATTTTTTAGTGGGTTTGAGAGATAGCTCAGTAGGTAAACTGGCTGCCAAGTAAGCAGGTGAACCCAGTTCAGGTCGCCAGCACTGCGGTGGTAGGTTCCACCTGTACTTTGATAGGAGGGTCCACAGGGCTTGCTGTCTAGCCTTTCTTTGCTGAATCAGCCAGCTCCAGGTTCAGTCAGAAACCCTGTCCCGAAAAATAGAGTGGGGGTTGATCTAGCAAGATGCCCAACCTCAGCCTCTGGTCTGTACACCACATATCTGCACACATGCACACAACAACAACAGCATGCGCATACCACAGAATTTATTTAAAAAAAAAGCATTGTTCCCTCAGAAGGGACCACACCTGTAGCAGTAGAATCCGGTTTTCCCATGACTCACTATTTCAGTGTTGTCCCAGGCTATCAACCAGCCTTAAGTGGGAAAAAAAAAGAAAAAGAAAAACTGGGGGTGCTCACATCACTTCTGTTTGGTGAACAAATATTGGGGGTG
>JADRCH010000066.1:919310-936962 GCA_019843965.1 Rhynchomys soricoides | reverse complement strand
GGGGTGCTCACATCACTTCTGTTTGGTGAACAAATATTTTGCATATTCTACGTACAACGCTTCCCAAGGATAGCTGCGTGTTCCTGCTAACACTTTCTGTTCCTAACACCGAAAGGAAGGAGTAAGACTGAGTCCTGGGGACGCAACATGCTGTGTCATATCCAACTGAACACTGTCAAGTGATCACTAGCAACTGATAAAAGATACGTGAACATTTGTAATGCAGGGAACGTGGCAGGGTGTCGCCTGCACAGAAGCATCCTGGACAAAGCCAGGTATCCCTGAGGGAATGGAAGAGGCAGCCTTTATTAAAGGTTGCTATGGAAACAGGCTCTCTGAAACTTATCAGGAAGTTAGGCTAGCCACACCACCTGGATAAATGTGACTAGATTCTGACGGAATATGCGAAGTCTTCCCTTTCCTTCAGTTGTCTGGAGACCACCTCTAGTTATTCAAAACAACAGCAAAAGCAGAAACAAAATCCCTGATGGCCTTGTTCAGGGACTCTGGCCTGGCTGGGTTGCTCTGCATTTCTTAGGCCCAACCTAGAACTGTGCCTCTGCCAGACTTCATGTGACTGACTCCAGACGCAGAGAAGAGACCAACAACAGTTCAGTTTTACACATAGCAGTTTTCATAATCCACAAATTAAGAAACATGCTAAAATTTACCAGATGTTAATATGAAAGGATCAAGTAGATAACTGGAAAGACAAAAAAGTGGGAAGATTTCAGCAATTGTATGTGAATTTAACAACTTTTAGAAAAGTTTGCTTTTTTATATTACTGCTACTGTGATCGTAACTTTTGCAGTGTTGTGAAGCTAGCAAACACTCTGTCATTCAGACCCATCCTTTTACTTATTCATTTGAAAGGATGAATTTTTAGAGTCTTAAAAAACATCTTTATTTAGGTATAAACACTCACACATTCCCCCACATTAACTGTACACTGGGTGTTTTTAAATACATGGACAGAGTTAGCAGGTCATCACCCATAACTTCCTTCTTTAACATTTCTGTCAGTCTGGGTTTCCCTGGAGCTCTCCCATGTCCAGTCATACTTTTGCAGCCAGGGCTTCCTTTCTGCATCTACATTTTCTTTCAGGACACCCTTGGCCATCAGTGTCCTGAGTCTTCCTTCCATAGACGTTTGCAATTCACTTATGTCATAACACGTATGGTAGCTTGTTCCTTTCTGTGGCTAGGTTAGTATTTCAGTGTCTAGACTGCCTCATGCTGTCTGTTGATTGACAGCAAGATTGCCCCCACTGTTTAGTGTTGTTAAGGGTGCTGGCACTATCGATATTCATATTTATGGGAGAGTTTTTCCATCTCTTTTCAATACATACCCACGTGTTGAATTGCTGGATCATATGATACATTCATATCCACCTTTTTCCGAACTACAAAGCATTTCAAATGATATTTTATGTGTTTTCATACTTTTCCTCTGGTAGCCTATGAGGCTATTCAAAGGCATTCTTTTTGGGATTCAGGTGTTTTTGCTGCTTACAAAGTAGCTTCTGCATCAGCACTGACAGTATGTAAAGCACTGTGTTGTGTGGAAACATTTCAGAGCTGAGCGCATTTGGATAGGCTTTTATGACACAGATAATTTGTATCGTGAAAATACTATAAACAAACAATAAAAGAGAAAAGCCACTTAAGAGTTGCCATCAGAGATACTTTATTTTTTATTGGTTATTTTGTTTATTTACATTTCAAATGTTATCCCCCTTCCCAGTTTCCCCTCCCCAACCCCCCTATTCCATGCCTCTCCCCCTGCTTCTATGAGGGTGCTCCCCCATCCATCCACCTACTCCTGCCCCACCACCCTAGCATTCCCCTACAATGGGGCATCAAGCCTGCATAGGACCAAGGGCCTCCCCTCCCATTGATGCCAGATAAGGCCATCCTCTGCTACAGATGCAGCTGGAGCCATGGGTCCCTCCATGTACATTCTTTGGTTGGTGGTTTAGTCTCTGGGGGGTATGGGGGCGGGGGGGGGGAGAATTTATGGCTGCATGGAGATGCTGGGGAATGAACTCAGGACCTTACACATATGGTGGTGCATATACTGGTAGGATTTGCTGAAGGAAGCAGAGGCAGGTGGATCATAAGGTTGAGGCCAGCCTGGGCTACACATGAATAGCAGAGTGACACAGGGGAAGCATGCTGGACCCATCAGAGATACTTAATGTCAACATTTGTTACATACTATCTCCCACCTTAATCCCTCCCCTACACACACACACACACACACACACACAGGGGAGGGGAGAGAGAAAGAAGCAAACAAGTGCGTGGAAATTGTCCTTAGCAACTGTAGCATTCTAAATTGCAGGCAGATGACCCTGTACTGAAAAGATAATATGATTTACATCTCCCTTGTGAGGGTTGGAGAGAGAGAGTTCAGTACCTGCTGCATACACATTAAGCCATCAGCACCCATGTAAAAGCCAGGTGCAGCAGCACACATCTGTAACCTCAGCACTGGAGGGTGTAGGGCTGGGCAGATGCAGGGGGGACCCCTGGAACTCTAGCTTCAGAGATAGGTGGACCCCAGCAGTTTAGATGAGTCTACAAACTCCTAGTTTAGTGAGAGACTGTCTCAAACAGCAAGGTAGAGAGTAACACTTCTTGAACTCTGGTCTTCATACATTTGTGCACATATGCATGCCTACCCATATACACATGTGCACGCACACATACAACTTTACCATAACATAATAAAAAACAACCTTACCAGGGTAGGAGAATGCAGAAGCAGGTCCTCCCATACAAGGCTGTGATTATGAATTGGGTCAAAGTCTCTGAGGTTGTTTTGCAACTATGTATTTAAAGCTCATAGTCCAACTTCTCTAGTTCCAGGACAAAGTGGACAAAGATGAAGACAAATATTACATAAAACCAGAGAAATCCAGATGTTTACCGATGAGAGTTGTAAAATAAAATTTCTTTACCTATACATATATTTTAATAAAGAGGTGTAAATATATATGAATAAATATAAAAAGTTCATGCTCCACATAAACAAAGAAATACTATGCAGCAATGAAAACTAATGATGTATATCTATATTTAATGAAGTATATCAAGTTTTCATGAAGACCATGACCCAAGTCATTTAAAAAATAATCATATTTAGCCAGATGTGGTTGCATATATTCATAATCCTTAAACATAAGAGAGGAAGCAAGAAGATCAAACGTAAATTTGTGGTCAGCCTGGGCTTCATAGTTCCAAGCTTGGGCTACAAATAGAAATAATCATTATCATTTTTGCTAGATGTGTTGGCACACACCTATAATTCTAGCACTTAGCAGACCAAGGCAGGATGATCTCTAGTTCAAGGTCAGCCTGAGCTATACAGCAAGACCCATCTCAAAATTTTTTTTCATCTTTTAGTCTATAAATCTAGAGAGGCTTAGGCAAATATGTTGGTAGTCATTATTCTGAGTTTTATTCTTAAAGGAAATTTTAACCTTCTTGATTATCATCTATTTCATAATCATGTACTACCTTTATAATAAATATAAACAATAAGATAACATTTTGAAACAAGTTACTTTTTGTCTAAGGTTGAGGCCAAACTGTAATGAGTAACAGGCTAATCTTTGACTCAATTAATCAGTCCACAGAAAGTTAGGCTGTTTGGAAGTTAGGAGAGAGGAAGATAGAAGCTTTGAAGAGGGTAAATGTTGGCTGAGAGGGCACTGTGGCCAGAGCTGTACAGTGGCAGCTGCTGGAATGGACACTGAGAGTGCTCCACAGCTATGTTCCTGACATTCCCAGCATGTTTGGCTCCCCACACTGTGTTGCCCCATCTTGAGAACAGGAACGGTACTTTTAACTATTGTATTTACTACTGCCTTAGTTAGGGTTTCTATTGCTATGATGAACACCATGACCATGGCAACATAGAGTTTATTTCATCTTACAGTGCATAAATCCGTCACTGAGGGAAGCTGAGTCAGGAAAACAAAGGGAGGGCTGATGCAGAGGCCACAGAGGAATGCTGCTTACTGGCTTGTTCCTCATGGCTTGCTCAGCCTGCTTTCCAGGACCACCAGCCCAAGGATGGCACCACCCAGTGGGCTGGTCCCTCCCATCAATTGCCAATTAAAAAAAATGCATGACAGACTTGCCTATTGGCAAATCTTGTAGAGGCATTTTCTTAATTCAGAGTCCTCCTTTCCAAATGACTCCAGATTGTATCAAGCAGACATGGTTTGTTGGTGTCCTTCTCATTTAGTGTGTCTGCAGGAGAGAACATGCCCTGATGGGACATGAAACAGAATGTCCAAAACCCAAGTAACCCGAGCTCTTCACAAGTAATGCCAACCTATTAACATTAAACCCAGAAGTCTGAAAAGGTTTCTGCCATTATATCAAACACCTTTGTAACTCGAAAGCGTTACAGAAGTGTAGATCATACGGGAAGATTATCTGTTCAGTTGTCAGGAGTGTTTTCTCCCGGGTAAGTGACTCCCGTGCATCCCAGGCTCTCCTAACTAATTCTTTTTATGAAAGGGCTGTTCACATGCTAGAAAGAACTGGCAATATGCCCCCCCCCATGCTTACTGCAGCCTTGATCATTCTCACTTAAAGGGTTACTGATGGTATATTTTTATTTCCTTTCTTTCTGATTCATTAGTTTAGCTGTGGCTGGAGAAATGGGGGAGAGCACACAGTCTGAGGCTCTTACTTCACAGTCAGTGTCCTCTGTTTTCTGTATTATCATAGACTTTACTAAACTCAGGTGTGGGTTTTGGGTCAGAGTTCTTTTTCCTAAGTATCATCAATTTGGGAACAGTCATTGTGTGTGCTGATTTGCCTTTTTTAAAAAATGGTCTTCTATCTGCCAGGCTGTGTCACAGGATTTAGTTTAGTTCACAGGATCATGTGTTTCAGCCCATGGTAGGCTGCCCCTATATTTCAGGGCCCATAGTGAGACACTATGTGTGTCAGACCCACCTCGTAGAACAGACCTATTGAACTCATATCAGCTCAGAAGAAGAGGGAGATAGCAAGAAAGAACCAGGCAGGACATACCCTTTAAACACATGTCCCACTGACCTGCCTCATCCAGCCAAGCCCCACCTTCCACAGTCCCATCATTTACCAATAATCTGTTCAATTGTCAAACCATCACTGGGTTAAACCATTGATCAGGCCAGAGCTCCCATGATCTAATGGCCTTGGAAACATATTCACAACACACTCAGGCGTCCTTTATGTCTTTCAGTCCAATCAAATAGACACTAGCAACCATCACATGTGGTTAAAGCAGATGTTTCTCTTCTTCCAAAGGGCAATGCCCATTCAATGATGGGCAAAGTTCCATGGCTTTTATTCTCCTATTTACGTTCAGGTAACATGAGGGACTGTTCATCCCTTTGGGAGCCTGTCAGAGATAAAGTACCATTGCCTAAACAATGTCTTAAGAATGGAGTTTCTGGCACGAGTCGCCTAGCTGATATCTCCCTATTAATTTTGGGGGTATATTTTGGAAACCAGAGGGGAGGGGAAAAAGTTCATAGATTCTTTTCAGAGCCCCTTTTATTCTCTCACATAATGTTCTTCTCCCGAAAGTGAAAAGCACACCTTGTTGTATTGATAAACAAATGATAAGATTTGAAGCTTGCTCTATGAAGCTGAACATATAGCTACTGTAATGTGTGGGAAATGTGTGCACCATGACCTTCTCCTTCTGCCAAGCTGGCAGAGCCTGGCTGAGCAGTTAATAAGATCCCTCTGTCTCCCCAGATGCTGATGCAGAGATCGAAGGAGCCCCTGCTGCACCCTTGGATGTGGTGTCCTTGGATGCTAACAAGGATTACATCATCATCTCTTGGAAGCAGCCAGCTGTGGATGGAGGGAGCCCTATCCTGGGATACTTTATTGATAAGTTAGTGCTTGGCCTAACCACAGTCCTAGTTCTGTGGGTGTACAGATGTGCACTTGTTTTTTCCCATTATTTCTAAGTGAAATGCTTTCTCTGTTTTTTTGCTCTTACCCCTCTCTTTCTGTGTGTATGTGATGGTGTGTAATATATACAATGTGTGATTATATATATATTATATTACACATAACTATATACATATTAGTACCTACTTATTTACATTAGTCCTTTGAATTTGACAACCAACGCAAGTCACTAATCTGGCAAGAATATAATTAATTTGTAAACCTAATAGCAGAGACCACTGTATAACTGAAATAACTGATATTCGATATACTGAACATCAGCATTTCTAGTGTGGCAGTCATTTAAAAGTACTGACTTTGGGAGCACAAATTAATTCCTTATACTGTATGATGTGGTTTCAAGTTATCCATATTACATAAGAAATAGTAACAAAAATTCACAGTGTTGGCCACGCTCTTTGTTGATTATAGTCTTCAGAACTTATGGGTCCTGAGGTTTGTGGATTTTACACATTTATGCATCTACTGCGTTTGGGCAATATAAGCAGTGAATTCAAACTATTGACCCAAGGATGTGATCCTCTACTTAGTTTTTCTTCCAGTAGTTGCTCCAATTCTTTTTGCTTTTGGCTGTGGAAACAATTAGAGACAGCTCTATGACAATGTATCAAACCTCATATTTGTAACAATAAGTTAAAAAGCATACTTACTGTGCTTAGTACCTGACAGAAAAATGTTTGTAATCAGTTCTATTTAGCCATAGATGTAAAATGGGAAGGAATTAATGCTTCCGGCAAATGTGGAGGCTTACATAAACTTCATTTTACTGTCAGTTTCTGCTTTGTTGTCTTTGACAAATAGCCAAGAGATCTGCAAACTTTATGGATGACTAGGACTATCAGTGAGTGTATGCTCTTCTCTTGCCTTGGCCATTATAAATGAGCACAGCATGGCTAATATCTACTGTTTGCTAAACTGTTCTAAACATTTCATGTATTTACCCCTAACCCATAACTATCCTGGACAGGGCTTGCTATTACAGATAGGAAAGAATGAGCTGGCCTAAGCCACATGCCAGTCAAGATACATTACTTGCCTAAGGTCACATGGGTAGGAAGGCCAGAGCTAAGATTCAAGTACTCAGCTGTAGGCCAGTGCTCTTTCTGCTCCAACATGCTACAAAAACATATAGAACAGATTCTAGAGAAGAGGCCATCACCCTTTACTTTTCTTGCACAAATGAAGGTTATGAAACATATTCTAGTGTCACTGAGTCAAGATGGCAGTGTCTAGACAGACAGACAGACTTTAGGAGACATGTCTAGCAGAACTGCTGTAGTCCCCTCAGTTCACTGCCTTTCCCTACACATAGCAACTCCTGAAACCCTACAAAGAAGACATTTAGGGAGAGTGAATGGAAGACATGAATTGCAAATACATATTATAGGAATTTACATAACGTTAAAGAAAACAAGCATTATCCGTGAATGATAATGAGGAAGGGAAGGTCCCTCCCCCAACCATCTCCCAATTTTTTTGGCACTACTCTTCCATGAGAACTAGTTGGGAATTATACATTTTGAACATAGTGCCATATTGGGGATGCATTTCAAACTAAAAGCATTGTGTACTACTTGTAAAAAACAAGAAATTGCTGTATTATAATGCTGTGCAATTCACTCCAACGTTTAGTCTCTAAAGCGGTGTTGATTGGCTCGATATTGTCATGTGAATTATCGTAATCTTCTCAGTAGTTCTCTGAATCCATTCTTGGATACCAGCTGCTACATTAGCAGGCAGCTGGAAATCAGTTTCTAAGCACGCCATTACCGGTGCTTAGAATCAGCAACAATCAGAACAATGGGGCTAAAAATCAGCCCCATTGTTAAACAACCATGGCTGAGCATGGTATGCAGTCCCAGTACGTATGAGATAGAGGTACAGGGGTCATGAGTTCAAAACCAGCTTGGGAGAGAGAACAGAATAGAGGAAGAGGAAAGAAAAGAAACAAAAATGTTACAGTAACTTCCTGACCCTTGTACTCACAGAACATAGCGATCACCACTTTCCAAGCTGCAGGACGAATTGCTTTTTGTTGTTTCCTTTGGTTGGTTCACCTTTTGGAGAGTCTCCCTGTCTAGCCTAGGCTAACCTCAGGGTCATGCTCCTCCTACTCAGGTTCCCAAATGCTGAGATTATAGATGTACACTACCATGCTCAGCTGTGCACTTACTTTTTCAGGTCCCAACTTTTCCTACAGCAGTTCTGCTTTTAAAAGAAAATGACTAAAGAAGACAGAAATTACCAGCAGTGGAGATAAAGGTGTCAGTGGGGCAGGGATGAGGGATCCTTTTCCTAAACCTCTCCTGCATAAAGATTCTGGAGAGTCAGCTCAGTGGTTAAAGCACTGGCTGCTCTTCATGGGACCTGGGTTCAAGTCCCACCACCCACATGGCAGCTCATAACTGTCTAACTCCAGTTGCAAGGAATCCAACACCATCTGTCCTTGGCAGGCACCATGCACAAGTGGTGCACAGGCATACATATGGACAAAACACCCATACACATTAAAAAATAAAATAAAAAAGATCCTGGATACCTACATGATTTTCTTACCCCAAGCCCTCACTCTTCTTCTTGACACACAGGAGAAGTCAGCTGCTTGTTTAGAAAGGTCTGAGGCTTCGTTCTTCATGTTAAAAAATGACTAGCCGATGGCTGGTAAGATGTTGTAGTGAGTAAAAGTGGATGGATGCCCATTCTCCATATGACAGAGGAGGGAAGAAAAACTCCTTCAAGTTGTCCTTGGACTTACACACATGCTTTGTGGCACTTATGCACACACACACACAGAGTCACACAACCACACTCACATGCACACACACACACACATAGAGTCATACACACTCACATACACACACACATACACAGATACACATACATGCATAGACATACACATATACACACTCACCCACATGCACAAACATACACATAGAGTCATACACCACATACACACACACACACACACACACAGGCACATAAACACACACACATACATTCACATGCACAAACACCCACACAAATACTTAAGATTTTTTTCATTTTTCTTAGATTTATTTATTTATTATATGTAAGTACACTGTAGCTGTCTTCAGACACTTTTTCTTCTCTCTCCAACCCCGCTCGCTTCAGCCCCACTCACTGTAGCTGTCTTTAGACACATACATCAGATCTCACTACAGATGGTTGTAAGCCACAATGTGGTTGCTGGAATTTGAACTCATAACCTTCGGAAGAGCTGTCAGTGCTCTTAACTGCTGAGCCATTTCTCCAGCCCCAATACTTGAGATTTTTTTAAAAGGAAAATTTAAGAAGACATATTGAACTTGAGAGGAAGTGAGTGTCTGAGGTGTAGGCCTAAGAAGCCACGCAGACATTCCATGTTTTGACACAGGGAATATCTGAAGCAAGAGGGTGAACTTGCACCCTGGCCCTCTTTACTTAGCCACAGTCCGAGCAACATCTGCCAATCCCTCTTTTCTCAGGTGTGAGGTGGGCACAGATACCTGGTCTCAGTGCAATGACACACCTGTGAAGTTTGCTCGGTTTCCAGTCACTGGTTTGATAGAAGGCCGTTCTTACATATTCCGAGTCCGTGCTGTGAATAAAACTGGGATAGGCCTGCCATCTCGAGTTTCTGAGCCCGTGGCTGCTCTGGATCCAGCTGAGAGAGCTAGGCTTAAAAGTAAGTCCTTTTAATTTTTCTGCATGCTTCCTAAAAAGCAAAAACAAAAACACACAAACATCCCAAAACCTAAAACAAACCCAAGAAACCTGTGGTAGATGTCACTACAAGTAATTCCTCTCCCGTCCACTAGAGAGAGACAAGAATAAGAAATCCTTCTCTGATCAGAAAATCCCGTAGCTGTGGTGAGCCCAAGGGGGAAAAAAAAATAATTTGTTTCTGATTTATTCTTTCTCTTGGGCGTTTTTAAAAACACCCATTTTATTTTATCTTTTTTAAAAACATTACTCAGAAAACTGTACCTTGCCAGTCTGCATTCTAAGCATGAGGTGTGGAATGAAATGTGGGAACAAATAGCTCAACATGTTTTTTATCCACATTGTTAGTATATTCTGAATATGACTGCGTTTGTGGGTCAAAGTGAATTTCTTGACCTTGAGGTCTTCATTAAAGCACTAATATTGAACTATGTGAGCTTCTCTGTGTTGATTAAAACACAAATTTGAGTTTCCATTTGGGTAATATACAATAATCTTGGGCTGTCAAGATGGCTCAGCTGGTAAAGGTGCCTGCTGCCAAGCCTGTCTATCTGAGTTCAATGCCCAGTATCTCCGTGGTGAAAGGAGAGTTCTGACTCCTGCAAGTTGTACTCTGACTTCCATACGTACTGTGTAGCATATATGTAATCACATGCACCCACACATACAAAGACATACGTGCATACACATATACACAATTAAAATACAACATAAAATCTATACAAATAATTTTTACCTATTTACATCTGTTTATCTTCAAGTCAGAATGTCAAAGCCATGTACATAAATTCTGCCTTCTACGGGAACTTGTATTGCATCCTCAATACTAGGGGTTGTAAAATGACATTGTAAGCATCCCTAGATAGTAACATTTCATTCTGTCCAGTGGCCCTAGTTACAGTTGAGCCAGCAGTTGTGAAGGAACATGCATGTAGGATTCTTACGGACAGCCCTTGTCTTTGCCTATGATACAGTGATGGTATTATTTGTCTGTTGTAATCCAGAAAGTTCCTAGACACTACCAAATGACCCCAGTGGCTAGAGGATAGCCCTCATGGAGAATTACAGGTCTGTGCCACACTTAAAGTTCTATTCTTTGCCTCAGTTACTTCAGTGATATCACAAAACTCCAAGAAAGATGTCATCATCGGTAGACTCCCTCTCTGTTAAGTTAGGCAATTCCATCTCAGACTTTCCTCTACTCCTCTGTGAATTCCGGTAAAATAAGACTTTTGTGAATGAGAAACACTGTCATCTCTGCTGCCTTCCTGTTTCCTGTGCAGACTTGGGTGGAAATGCCCCCTAGTATGGCAAGATTGAATTGTTCTTTCTTTCCTAAGTTATGTATGTATGAATGTATCCTCCATCTGTCTGTCTGTCCATCTGTCTACCTACCTATCATCTATCTATCTGTGTGTGTATATATGTGAATATGTACGTGGGCATGCATGCCAACAGTGTTCATGTGGAAGCCAGAGGACAAGCAGCTATCAGGAGCCAGTTCTCTCCTTCTTCCATGTGGGTGCCTGGGACTGAACTCGTGTCATCAGGCTTGGCAGCAAGCACCTTTACCTGCTTAGCCCTCTCTTCCGCCTGCTGTTCTCTTTTTCATGCTTCCAGGGTCACAAGATAGATTCCCCCCATCTTTTTTTCTTCTAAAAATTTTTATTCTTCTCTCATATATTACATCGTGACCACAGTTTCCCCTCCCCCCTCTCCTCCCAATACCCCCTCCACTCCTTCCTCCCCTCTCTCCCAGGGCCTCCATTTGCCTTAAGAAAAGGGCAGGCTTCCCAGGGATATCAATGAAGCATGATACATCATGCTATATTAAGACTAGGCACATCTTCATATCAAGGCTGGACGAGGCAACCCAGTAGGAGGTATTCTTCTCTAACTTTACACCCTTTCTTCCTTCTTCCTTACTCAGGAAGGATCTAAGCTGACTTCCCATGGACAATACTTTTCAAAGACAATAGGAAGAGCTTGCTCCCATTCAGCTCTCCTGCCTAATTCTGCCTCCTCTAAACATAGACAGCTACTGGCTTATGACTGTCCTAGTGGTGTTTCTTCCAAATGCACTGTCTCTGAAGAAGCCATGGGAAAGTCTGTCTGCTTCAGGGGCTGTGTACTGAGCAGTTATGGGAGCACAAGTCAGCGCAGTCCTGAGAGACTCTAGGCTCTGTCAGGGGCACGCACCACACAGTACTTTACCCATGTTGATAAAGATGCATTAGGAATTCACACAAGAGAACTAGAACCCGTTTGTCTAATCCTGCCGGTTTATTGGTTTATCAAGGAGTCAACAGCACATCCATGAACATGTGACTTTTATACTTGTCCTGTTCAGGTCGTCCTTCAGCACCCTGGACTGGACAGATCATTGTCACCGAAGAGGAACCTACAGGTAAAGTCCCTGGACTCTCTAGATGCCAATGTTTTGCAGTGTGATTTAGCTTCTCTTGTAAGAATATATTATTGTCCGTGAAGGTTTTGAAAGAACATCCCGAGAAGGATGATAGGTGAGTTGAATGATCAAAGATTCACTTGTGGAGTGGCAGGGCTGAGGATCGAACCCAGGGCCATGAACAGTCTAGGGACATACTTCTTCACCCTTTGAGCTATACTTCCAGGCCCCAAAGGATCACAGTTCATTTTATAAAACAGATTGTGAAGCAGTTGTCATATGATGAACTGTGCACATGTCAGTGTTCAACTAGATAAACCTTATGTGTGTGCACACGTCAGGTCATTGCTGTCGTCAGGACAGCAAACATGCCCAGCACTTCTACCCGATCGTGTTCTTTTGTGGCTCCTCCTCCCTTTTACCACAGGCCTGCTTTCTGACACCATAGTTATGTCTACATTTCACATAAATAAGATCACACTCATCTTTGTTTTCTCTCATTAGCATACTTACTTTGTGATTTATTCATGTAGATGTAGCCATCAGTTGATTCCAATGTACCTGTGCCCTGCTAAAGGTTTCTGTGAGCCATATGTATTTGTGTAGATGTGTGGACATCACTTCTCTAGGGTAAATACTGAGGAGAGGGATTGGTGTATGTGGCAGGTGCATGTTTTGTTTTCAAAGAAATTGCTGCGTACCAAAATGATTGTTCCACTTTACATTCTTACCTGCACCATATGAGGGCCTTGAGAGACCACCAGTCACTAGTCCTTGGGTGAGCAGTTTTTCTAAGGCCTCCATTTCTAAGGCCGTCATTTCTAAGGCCGCCATTTCTAAGGCCGCCATTTCTAAGGCCGAGGTCTTGCTTTCTAATTTGTATTCTCCCAACATTGAAGATAGTCTCAGGTCCCGTTGCTGTGGTAGTTGACATGTTGCTGTTTTTCTTCAATCCGGGTGCTTTGTCTGTTTTCCTGGATATAGTATGGCATTTGCTCTTCTGTTTTAGTCAGTGACTTACTTCAGATTAATGTTTGCTAGATTGTGTGCAGGACTGAGTCGTTACTGTTGCTTGCATGTGGCTGTCAATGTTTTGGGACTGTCTATTGAAAAGAGGAACTTTTACTCACTGAATTTGCCTTGGCACTACAGTCAAATTCTACAGCTTACATATCTGTGGATCTAATTCTAGAGTTCCTCCCTACATGTCTGTGGATCTATTTCTAGAGTCTCTACCTCCATGTCTGTGGATCTACTTCTAGAGTCTCTACCTCCATGTCTGTGGATCTACTTCTAGAGTCTCTACCTACATATCTGTGGATCTAGTTCTAGAGTCCCTCCCTACATATCTGTGGATCCACTTCTAGAGACACTCCCTACATGTCTGTGGATCTATTTCTAGAGTCTCTACCTACATATCTATGGATCTAATTCTAGAGTCCCCCCTATATCTGTAAATCTACTTCTAGAGTCTCTACCTACATGTCTGTGGATCTATTTCTAGAGTACCTATCTACATATCTGTGGATCTAATTCTAGAGTTCCTCCCTACATGTCTGTGGATCTATTTCTAGAGTCTCTACCTCCATGTCTGTGGACCTAATTCTAGAGTCCCTCCCTACATATCTGTGGATCCACTTCTAGAGACACTCCCTATATGTCTATGGATCTATTTCTAGAGACCTCCCTATATTTGTGGATCTACTTCTCAAGTACCTATCTACATATCTGTGGATCTACTTCTAGAGTCCCTACCAGCCAATTTTATTTTCTCAGCATCAGTGTCACACTGTCATGGCTATGGTCACTCTTGTGGTCTTCCTTTGTTCTTAAGTCTCATCTACAGGATTAAAGTCAGGGGTCTGCGCTCTCTCACCTTGTGTCATTATTTTCCGTTTCTATGAAGATGTTACTCTCTGAGTTCTTCCATTTGTGGAAAAGCACGTACTGCACTTTATTTAAGTAACCGACTTAGTAATTTCTGCTTATGAGTCCTGCACATTTTTTGTCAGATTTAATCTTTATTTTATATCTCTGATATTTTAAATTATTTTGTTTTGCATTTTAATTTTATACAAGCATATGAAAGATCATGTGAGTGTGTGTATTGTGTTGTGTGTGTGTTTGTGTGTTTTCTCACACACGTGTAGAGGAACACATAGATGCATGTGCGTATGTTTGTGTGTGGTTCATGCATGTTTGCATGTGCATAGGTACACATACAGGCATGTGGAGGGTTGACATTGAGTGTCTTCTTAGATGTTCTCTACTTAATGAGTCAGGGTCTCATGGAGTGAGAGCTCATGGGTTCCAACTAGTGCAGGTAGCAAGCTTGCCCTGGGGATTCTGTGTCTCTGTATCCCGGGCACTGTGATAGCCAGCAGACACCTGCCTTCCTGGCTCTTCTATGGGCTCTGAAGCTTAGCAGGAAGTGTCTTTACCTGCTGAACCATTTCACTGGCCCCTGTGTGATTATTTGACACAATTGGATTTCAGTCTATCATCATCTGTTTATTAATTGCACCAGGTTTTGTTTTCATATTTTCTCTCTCTTTTTTTTTTGACTTAAACATGTTTTAATTATTCTCTCTCATCTACATTATATCATTCTTTATTTTAGGTTTTAACATTTGACATCTATGATATGCTTATTTTCTTTTCTCAGCCCACATTTTCCATTCCTTGGTGCCATTATTGTCATACATTGTATTTGTGTATAGATCATAAACATTAATATCATATTATGTTGGCTTCAAGTAGTTATCTATTCTTCAGAGAGATTTTAAAAGTTAGAAAAGAGGTTTTTTTAAATTTGTTTTTGTTTTATGTATATGAGTGTTTTGCCTGCTGCATGTAAATGCACTCTGAGTGTGCCTGAGACAGAGAGGGCATTGGATCCTTCAGAACTGGAGTTAGACATGGTTGAGAGCCACTCTGTGGGTGCTGAGAACCAAACCCTGGCCTTCTAAAAGAGCAGCCGGTGTTCTTAACCATGGAGCCATCTCTCCAGCCCCTGAAGAATGTTTCTATAATTACTCACATTTTAATCTTTTCCTTCTTCCTCCTTTCCTTCGTTTCATATAAGATCTCACAAGCATGTGTGACCACACCCTTCACTTTTTTCCCCCTTTTTATTGTATAGATTCCAGAGTTCTATCTGACCAGATTTTCTTTTGGCGGAAGCACATCCCTTAACTTAGTATGGATTTTTCAGTTATCAATTGACTTACCTTTGCATGTCTGAAAAGGTCTTTGTTTAACATTTGTTCTTTAATGTATCTTCAATGAGTATAGAGTTCCAGTTTGACAGTTTACATGCAGAACTTTGAAGATTTTAGTCCGGTTGAGAGGCAGCGACAATGGCGTGGGGAGCTGCACATCAGCTGCCAAGTACCGTGGGGAGCTCTCGTGTCCCCTGAGCTCATGGTGATTTTACAGCTCTTTAAAATATCACATGCACCAGACAACAAGCTTTAAAAAGCATTAGAAGCAGCCTGAGTAAAGTTGCATGAAAGCTAAAAGTGATAGCCTAAGAAAGCAGAAGAGCTGGTGAGAACAGCTGATGACGTCCTACATGGTGAGAATCACTCTGAACACAATGCACTGAAACCGGTCCCCAGAAGAAGTTTCTAGAACATATGCCATATCATGATGCTCCAATTCAGAAGCAGTAAATCGTGTAGGAAGAAAGAAGTCATTGCACATTTAACTTTAAACTTAAAACTCTGGCAAGAATCCTAGGAATGTAGATTTTTTTTCTTGAGTTGGTTTGTTGAAAATGAACGAATCCAGGAGCAGCTTCATAATTTAATTTCCCATGAAGAAAGCACTCCTGAAAGCTGTAGAGTGTGGCTGGACCTTAATGGCCTTGGGGGTGACAGGACATTCTCCCTGAAAATCAACCCTTATTCAATGATACAGATGCTTACTTGAGGAGTGTAACAAATTCCCTTTTCTTTCCTAGGGGTGCATATTTGGTCATAACAAAGCCATTTGAAACAGGCTTTGTCTTGACAAGTTGGTAAGTTTTCATCCCATGGAAAACACAAGAACTTGATATAAATTACTGGATTAAGTTGATGTTTAGGCATTCAAATATTAAATTGGTCAGAAAGAAACAGTTTCTGACAGCCCTCCACAGAAGGTAGCCTATGTTCTCAGGACACTGTATTTCTGTAGCTAACAAATAACCATGTAGTTTCTTTTTAGTGACAGGATATCTCTCTGTGTTCTTATTAAGACATTTTAAATCAATCTTCTGAGATAGATGAACCAAATATCAAAATGACTTGGGATCATTATAGAATGAAGAAATCCTAGCTTTTGAAGGAAACTGCCACCCTCCATGAGACTATATACGGTTTTCATAGTTACCTATATTTATATAACAATTAGATTGTTTTAGGAAATGAAATAGATGGCTGCATTTGACTAATTTTAATAAAAAGAAATTCAATAAATCTGTCCCATCCCCTATAGGATTAGCAGTATCACAGAGGGGCTTAGAATCCTACCATCTATCTACTGGATCATTTAATATCTGCCACACACACACACACAGAGAGGAGAGCGAGAGAGAGAGAGACAGAGACAGACAGAGAGAGAGAGAGAGAGAGAGAGAGAGAGAGAGACCTTAGCTCAGATCTGCAGATCTGGACTATAACAGTAACTGTTATCATTGTGAGTTTTGTTCCTGAGTCTGTAGTACCTCATCTTTTTTCTCTGCTTGCTTCTCAGGTATTGTCTCTATTGCTGGTTTTAGAATTTTGCTTATGGGGCACATCACTGGGTGTCGTTTTCTTCCTGTATGTGGTGCTTAGGCTCAACACACTTCTCAGGCCTGTGGGTTCACTATTGGTTCTTTAAATATTTTTTGATGTATTCCCTTTTCCCTCCTCTACTTTAGGAACTTCAATTATGGGCCACTTGAACCCATTTAAAATGGTTCCTCTGCCCGTTGGCCCCTCAGCCTTCATCCTCTTGAACAAGTAGGATGTTTATAACGTTTGTAACCTTCCCTGTCCTTGTCTAATCTTTGCTTAGCCACTCAGAGATGATGCTCAGCTGTAACCTGTGGCACCTCTGGGTTTGTTACTAATAATCAATCCTCCCCTCTCCGTAGAGATTGCTATTTTCTTGTTTTCATAAATACTTGTTTGTTTTTAAATTAGATAACCAGATATTTTGAGTTTATATTGCTTGATGCTAGATATCTTTATGTTTCTAGAAACACTTTTGAGCACTGTTTTGAGGAAACGATCCTTTTCAAGGTGGCAGGGAATTCAGCTGTTTGGTGGGGAGGAGGAAAGGAGGGGACAGGAGGGAAGGAGGGACACAAGGAAGGGAGGAAAGATATTTTCCAAAGAAGATGCCGTAATTGTGAGGTAAATCCAGAAAGCGCCGTGTGACTCCTGCACTTCTGACCTTGACCTTGATCAGCCCCACCATCTCATGGCCCACTCTAGGCTTGAGTTTGCACTTTATGTGCTTTGGAACACAAGCACACACTGCCTTGAGTTTGCACTTTGTG
>JADRCH010000066.1:883640-919300 GCA_019843965.1 Rhynchomys soricoides | reverse complement strand
TGAGTTTGCACTTTGTGTGCTTTGGAACACAAGCACACACTGCCTTGCACAGCCCAACTTCTCTTTTCACCAATTCAGCTATAAATCATTTAGAGTCCAGTCCAGTCCCAGGTCCCAGGTCCCTTCAGTCTGTCAGTATGCTAAATGCACATTATCATCTGAATAACCAAATGAATGAATGACTTTGCTTTCTAGAGAAAAGCTTAGAGGCAAGGTTTCTTCCTAAGGTGGAGTCAGCAAGAGAGAAGAGACTTCTGTGGTTCTTCACATGTCCCCGGCTCCCCTGAATATGTGTGGCTCACCTTACCTTGTTGTTTTTCAGAGGGTGTCATTCCTGGGCCCCCCACAGACCTCTCTGTCACTGAGGCCACCCGGAGCTATGTAGTGCTGAGCTGGAAACCCCCTGGGCAGCGAGGCCATGAGGGCATTATGTACTTTGTAGAAAAGGTAAGACCCCAGCTCTATCAGCCATGCTACCCTCTAATGGTCTTCTTTTCTTAAGCTGTGCTCATTTCCAATGACAGGGAAGTGAAGGTGGGCAGCATGAGAAATAATCTAGTTATTTAAACCCTTATGGATTATGAACAGTCCCTGTTGAAAATGTACATGTCACATGGGTCTTTATCTCGACACCCCGAGATTCGCTCGTGACCCTGAAGTCGCAGATTGCCTGCATGGTGGCATTTTCTGGAGCAGTCTCCTCACTCTAGTGTTGGCTCTTCTAGTGGTTCTTGTGTTGTGATGATGAGGTATGTTGAGGGTAGACGGTGAGATCCGAGAGGCCGCTGTACTACTTTAGACAGAAGGGAGAGGTGAGGGCAGCGAGCCTGTGCACACTGCTGTGTGAAGCAGTCCTTTCATGCATAGTGAAGTGGGCACCAAAACAAAACGGAGACACCAGTTCTTTTCCCCAAACATCTTACAATCACATTGGGAATCAGAACATGGGAGAGCAAGCAGCATGTGAGAGCTGATCAATCAAGGAGCTCTGATGAGTACGTGGTACAGGGGGAGGGGTGGGCCAGGGGCAGGCCAGGGGCCGGCCAGGACATTACTGAGGACAGCAGCCAGCACTGAAATGCACAAGGATCCCCAGACAACGGGCACAGGAGCCCTTCATGAGAGCATGGCTCCTGGAAAGGATATTTAAGAAGAATTTAACATGGAAGCTCCAAGTCCATTGTTAATGAAGTTTTGATTGGCGTGTAAGGCTGTAGGGCACTTGCCTGGCATTTGTGATGCCTCTGGTTCAGTCCCTTCTGCCAAAAAACAAAAACAAAAACAAACAAACAAAAAAAAACGAGGTTAGGATCTAATTGTGAAGTTTTTTTGATTTTGGTTTCTGGTTTTTGTTGTTGTTTTTGTCTGACATGTAAACACATTTATGTATTTATTCAGAGTAATGCACTACTGTCAACCAAAAATGAGGCGAGTGTTTATAATTTAAAATTTCATCTTTGCAAAATTACATAAAAAGGGGTTTGTTTGCCCCCCTACCCTCAAAATCTGGAACTCAATTTTCCTGTTTTATCTGGATGCCACTCTGATCATTCGATTTCAGAACAACTGTTGGATCACCTTCTCCTGCAATTACCATGAGAGGATCCACATCTCCAGGACTATCGCTACCTGGAGGCGTCTGCAAATTAGATGGCAATATAAAAACAGTGTACAGATACCGTGTGTTTTAGAGTGCTGGGGTTGAAGCTCGGGTTCGCACACTCCAGGCTACCCCTCTGCCTCATGTCTCCCTTGTGATCTTATCACTGTCTCTTGAGTATGGTGATTACAGGCTTGTGACACAAGGCCTGGCCAATATACAAACTTAAAAACGTTTTATATAAACATACACATATCTCCATTACGGCATTCCCTGCAATTTCCTGTCCTTCTCTCCCCCCCCTTTCTTCTCCCACGTACCCTCCTCTTTGTCTGTCCTATTGTCTTGTCTTGTTTTTAGAGATTTTGTTGCTGTTGTTGTTGTTTGGGTGTTTGGATAACCCAATGGGTTTCACTAGGGTTGTTTACACGAGCATGGTTCGGGCATTCTTTATAAGAACTTAGGTGTCTTACCAGTGGCTATTCCACTGAAGAAAATGTCACCCCTTCACTGCCAACCACTAACTAATAAGTATCCATGAGATCCTGCCTACTCTGTGATAGGGTGTTAACCAGCCTAATAATGTACAGATCTTTCACTATGCAAATTTTAAATATGTGTATACTACACACACACACAGAGACACACACATTTATGTGTGTGTATGCCCATGGCAGCACATGTGCCAGATGTCAAACTATAGAAGTTGGTTTTCTCCTTCCTCCATGTGGGTTTCAGGATTAAATTTAGACAGGTAGGTTTGATGGCAGTGGCCTTTATCCATACTGAGCCATCTCCCTAGTAAAATATGTGAACATCTTAACAGCCTTTTATTTACCTCAAATTGGTGGCTCTTACGAATTACACCAGAGTAACACATGTCAAGGCCCGTGGCTTTTCTTTATTACTTATTACTTTTCGTGCAGTGAACTTTTCTGAGGTCCCTGAGGTAGGAGGTCTCCTTTCCTATCTCCAGCAAATTGCTAACAATAAACTCATGATGCTTTCCCATGCAACATAGGCATTTTCTAAGAGTCGGATTTTATGAAATCTAAAAGTATACTGATAGTTTCATATTTTATAAATGTTATCTCCAAATACAATATAACTTGGGTGGTAGCCTAGGCATTTTTCTACTTTAATAGAAGCAATGATAGAGTAATAGCTAAATACACACTTCCTGGTATATTTCACACACACCCACGCTAACTGCATTTCTTTGACATGCTCCACAGGAAGAGGCTCTAAATTAACCCTGGGACTATAATTACCATTTTGCTGAAACAGTGACGCATAACAACCCACCCTGAGACACGGTCTTCACATGAGTCAGCACTGGCTTCTGTTGACCTTTTTCTTTGGTCACATCAATCTGAATTTTTCCATGAAAGTCTGTAACTTCCCCAGCTCAAAATACCTTTCATCTGTTATTAAACACTTAAATACTTTTTTTTTTTTTTTTTTTTTTTTTACTAGCACGCTCAGTTGGATGAGTTAGGAGATAATATTTAAGAGTATGGCATTGCATGGAGGAGCTGCACAGAGGGTGGCCTACTCTGACAGCATCTGGGATGCTGGAGGAGTTAGGACACAGACCTAGAGTATGCAGAGACCTAGGATGCACTTACAGAATTTTCTAAATGTCAAGCCACTCTACTCTAAGTCTAATTATTTCTTGTGAACCATTTACGAGGCGTCAGCCTTCGTACAGGTTTACTTACTGGTCCCCCTTGACATGTTTTTCACTAATCTAGAATGTTCATACAGCCTAGGCTATCTCCTAGGCCTCTGCTTGCACTTGATGGAGCTTTCACCGGGGATTTGTATGCACATGAACTATGTGCTAGCCTGTCGTGTTACAGGGTCATAGTCAAACATTGAAGCCATGCCTGTGATTCCTAAGATGGTTGAAACTGAGGGCCTCAGTAACGAGATAACTGGGTGATTCAGGGTCTTCCTTTAACCTATCCTACCCCACCGGGTTCTTTCCCTCAGATATCTCATGTCTTGGGTATTTTCTATCATTTCCCTTTCAAAACTCTGGTTCTGTCAGGCATAGAACAACGTCACTCGCTCACACTGCTTCTGTCATTAGGAATGAAAATAAGTGGTGTTTGCCACAGGCCATGTAATGAACGGCGTTTGTTAGTTAACCTTCTTAATTCTAAAGATCAACCCTGTGAGGGCCATGGTGCCTATTTTATAAATAAGGAAACTGAGTCATTGATAGGTTTTATAATTTGCCTCAGATCACACAGTAGGTACAAGGCTGAGGCAGGGTTTGAACATGGATAATCTTGACACAGATGCATAGGATAAGCATCTCTAATCCAAAAATCCAAGTTCATGATTCTATCCAACACACTCAAAATGTTTTGGATTTTGGGTTGGGGATACTTAAATAGTAAAGTCTATGTAGATTTTACAAACACACACGCACACATTTTCACTCACATATGCATGTATGCATGCACAGTTCTAAAATTGTGCACACTTGTAGTTCTGAGCATTTGAAATAAGGGATAATCTGCCTGCACTATGCTGGGCTGCTTCCAAAGCTTAAATCTGCTCCTCTGAACAATGGTGATAGTGCAGCAGAGAGGGTTAATGTTATGATGGCTTATATCATCCATAGCACAGCAGAAAGCAGATATTGTTTTTTAAATTATGAAAGTAAAAATAATTAATAATTGCTTCTGTGTTTCCCTGAAGAGGCACACAAAGAATATAAAGATGTGGGAAAATCTCATCACTCACAGGAGCAGATCACACATATGAATGACACTTTACCATGAACTATACTGGAGGAACACCAGAGTTTCATCTTGTTAAATTTACCCATTACACAGATGATAATGTTGAGGCTAAGAGCACCCATTTCACAAGGTCATCCAGCTCATTACTAGCTGGGACCAGACCCTTTGGGTCCCTTCTGCCATGCTACCAAATCATGTCAAGTCAAGAGAGATCATGCTGAATAGTGTACTGGAAACTTCCATGTCATCTTTGACACCTAGTCCGCCTATCACAACATACAGATTTCTGGAAGATTATGTTGAAAATGATTTTTAACCTATAACAAACTCAGGCAAGAGCAACAGAATCTGTGCTTTTGCTCACCATGATCGGAGTTGGGCATAGGGCTGGAGAAGGTCTTTGACTTATCTTTAGACTATACTCTGTCCTGTTAGACTTGTTGTCTGACTGTGCTATGTCCTGTCAATGTCTAAACTCACATCTTCATTCAAGGCGCTCCAAGTCACTGTAGGAATTGAATTTATTCATTCATAAATTGCTTAACTTTTCATTTCTTTTGGAGACAGAGTCTGCTCTGCATCTCAGCTGGCCTGGAAGTCACTGTAGCCCCATGTGTCTTCAGACTCATGACTTTCCTCCTGCTTCAGCCTCCTGAGGGCTGAAGTAACATACATGTGTCACTACACCTTTGAATCTCTTTAAATTTGTTTGTGTCTTTAAAAAGCATTTTATGATTTGTTCTAAAATTTCGGGCACAGTTTCACACAGGAGCATTTTGGATTTCTATAACCTTATACATTTGATCATTCATTTAGAGAAGAAATTCTGAGTACCCCTTTAGGCTGAGGTAGGACAGTGAGCAAGGAGGTCCCCTGAGCTCCTGGAATGTAACTTCTGGTAAAGGAGACAATAAACAAATGTGTTTCTACTAGTGACAAATATTTTGATCCCTAAATACAGCAGGGCAAGGTGGCAAGAGAAGGCCCTGAATTCTTCCAAACTGGTGAAGGAAGGTGATCTAAATAGGCATTTCTGAGGAGGTGGTAGTGCGGTCTGGAAGCAATACTTCACAAATTTAAGTATTGAAGATAGTTTGTTGAATCCACCAACCCTATCCTTGAAACAAAGACTTCTATAAGTAGGTGGATGGCTTGCTTATATACAAATGAAGCAAAGTGTTAAGACAGTTTATCAAACACTAAAAAGCTGCATTTGATGAAGCACCCTGTGGCCTTCAGATATCCCTTCTTCCACACCTCTTCTCCAGACCAGCTCTAGAAAACAGGGTAGTTTGTCAGCAGGTAAGTAAGCATGGCCCTCTGTGTGCTCCGGGGGCTTCCAGTGATGTCATTGTTCCTGTTGCAGTGTGACGTGGGAATGGAAAACTGGCAGCGCGTCAACACAGAACTCCCAGTGAAGTCCCCTCGCTTTGCTCTGTTTGACCTGGTGGAGGGGAAATCTTACTGCTTCCGTGTCCGCTGCTCAAATTCAGCAGGAGTTGGTGAACCCTCAGAGACAACTGAAGTGACCGTCGTAGGGGACAAACTTGGTAAGTGTAGGGTCAGCCCAGGCAACTGTGACTCTGTGTGTCAAGAGAAAATTCTAAAGCAAGAATAAGATAGTGTGGCTTTCCTCATGCAAAGCAAACATCACAGGTTTCAACAGAAGATATAGTTTTCAGTGTCCACAGACATTTCATTTACTTACATGCTTCCTAAATAACATTCCTTTTGCACAGTTCATTATAAAACAGAGAAGCTATATGTATTACATGATCATGTAAAATATTTATGCATGTCTGTTTCCACGTATGTGATGGAAATGAAATATATTAAACCTTGTGTTTGATCACCATTTTCTTCTTTACACAGATATCCCCAAAGCCCCTGGCAAAATCATCCCAAGTAGAAATACAGATACCTCAGTGGTGGTTTCTTGGGAGGAGTCCAAAGATGCCAAAGAACTGGTTGGGTACTACATCGAGTCCAGTGTTGTTGGCTCTGGCAAGTGGGAACCCTGTAACAACAACCCGGTGAAGGGCTCACGGTAATGCGTGTGTGTGTGTGTGTGTGTGTGTGTGTGTGTGTGTGTACTTGCATAGGTGTGTGTTCATGTACTTGTTCACTTGTATGTATGCATGTGTGTTCCAGGATCACTGTAACTACATGTAGTACACACATCCAGCGGAAGAATAAACACACACACACACACACACACACACACACACACAGAGTTAGGGAGATGACTAAGTAGTCAGAGCATGTACTGCTCTTGCAGAGGCCTTTGGTTTAGTTCCTAGCACCCACATTGGGAGATTCACAACCCCCTGTAACTCCAGCTCCAAGGGGATCTGACAGTCTCTTCTGACCTCTATGTATATGGGCATCTCCATATACAGGCACATATAGATATAATTTAAAAACAATTAAGAAGACATATACATATTTAGTTTAACTAGCCAAATGAATTTAAAGGTTAACATGTGTAATATATTTGGGAAAAGGGACTTGTAATGTCAAACACTTAAAAGAAACAAAATACCACTTAAAAGTTTATTTTATGGTTCTTCCCTGATTCTTTTAGTATTTTTTTTCCAATGATACTCGATGGTCTTTCATATACAAAGAGCTAGTAGACTCTAAGGACCTAACATGCCCTACTAAATGTGTATACCTTGGTATTTTAAAAGAATAGAGAACAGCACTTTACAATTTCTAAACATCAACATGATTAAACTCAGGACCAAGCAGACAGAAAATCCCATCGAAACAAGGACATTTGGATAGTTTGCCACCTCTTTGTATCTGTTTTCAATGTGGGGAAAAACATTTTTTTCCCTTGCTTTTAATTAGTTTCTCAATCAGCCAAGCCTGCTTTAGTTTAGGACCAATCTGAGAAGCATCCCTAGAAAGTATCTGTTGGGCTTGCTGGGCAGCTTCTCCTTGGCCCTTTCTGAAGGCCACAGACTCCCTGAACAGGAGAGGAGGCCGAACCTGGTTAAAGGAGACCACAGGTTAAAGGGAGAGAGCAGGATGTTTCACATGGCATTTATTTCTTAGACTGAAATGTCCGGGTGTTCCATCTCTATCCTGGGGCATTTAGAAGCCCAGGATCCCAGCATCTACCTTTAACAAAAAAAGCAGGAGCCAGTGAAAGGCAGATAGTGTGTTATTCATCTTCATATTTATAACTAGTCCAATGTCATGACCTCTGAAGTGCTCAATAAAAATTCACCAAACCAGCTTGACCCTACCTACACTGAAAGGTACCAGTTCATTTATTAAAAATTTGAACAGTGAGTGGTCATAGTGTCATTAGCAGAACTGTTATTTCTTTTGGGTTACAGTCTTCAGGGCTGGTTTCCATGTCCCAGTGGTTCCTGGAATTCTATTTGTAGTTACAGCAGCTGTTGAGGAGTATGGTGGTTTTAAATGAGAAGCTACCATGGATCCATACCTCATTGTTGGTAGTTCTGGAATGGATGCCAGTGTGAGTTCTCAAGTAATGATTCCTTCCCTGGCATAAAGGAGGTAGCATTTAGATTTCTGTGACAGGATTTATCAGTACCTTACATTTTAAGTATATACCTGTAGTAGCTACCCATGATGTTGTCAACAGACCTATTATTTATTAAGTGCCTTATCTGTGCCAGAGCCACTAATGGTATTTTAAATTCTGTCTAGTTTATATTTATGCAGAATTAATATGTGGTAGTCTTATTGTTTCCCTGTTGATTATTTTCTGATGAACATTCAGGGGGAGCTAGGATCTCCTTCCCCCTCCTCTCTGACAGAGCGAGGTGTATAAATTGCCCACACGGCCTTCTTGTCTAAGGTGCATATATTACTGGAAGCTCTCAGTGTCTTTTTCCTCTTTTTGAAAAATGAATCTTTTCAGAATGATCCAGGCTGTTCAGATCATTCAGTAAAGCTGCCAATCATTCCCCTAGGCTCTGAAATCTTTCTTTCACCTTTAGATTTACTTGCCATGGACTGACGACTGGTCAGAGCTATATTTTCCGGGTCAGAGCAGTGAACGCAGCTGGACTTAGCGAATATTCCCAGGATTCGGAAGCTATTGAGGTCAAAGCTGCTATTGGTAAGTTCCTTGTATGCAAGTTGGTCAAGGAGAATACTGGATTTTCCTAACTTTCCATCATTTACATAAGCAGTTTAAAGTTTCTAATGTCACCCCGTGATTCCATCATTAAACGGCCATTTTCTCTGACTCCACCTGACACTAATCTTCCATAGCTGACATTTTACAGATCTCCATCACTTACCAGCGTCTACATCTGTAGCATTTCCATCTTCATATTCCAGTCTCCTCAGACATCCCCCAGTGTACGTACGAAACGCCATGCTAACTTCATGTTCATCCTGGGACGTGGCAGGCCACCCTGCTTTCATGAAGTGGTACATCACCATAACTTGAACCTAAAAGCCATTCCATCTGCAACAGAGCCTGGCTTCTCCCTAACAGTGTATTACCATGTCACTAAAATTCACGCGAGACACATGTGGTCGCTTAAGCACATACTTCATCTCTGTTTGCAAACTAACCAACAGAGTAACATCATTAAAAGGTAATTACATGTATATATGTGTTGTACCTCCCAATCTTGGATAGAGCTAGTTTAGAAAAAAAATAAATAAAATGTGCAATATGCTAACATATTAATAGAAATATTTGATTTCAGTAATAGAGCACATAGTTATGATGTGTAAAGCCCCAATATCACTGAAAAAAAGATTAGGTGGCCTGATAATCCCAACAACTGGGGAAGCTGAAGCAGGAGGATTATGAACTCAGGGTCCTGGGCTACATAGCAAGACGCTGTCTCAAAACCTAGAGCAACAGAGCTACTACAACAGCCAGATTTAATGTCAGCTTTCTCCTCAGGCCTTCCTGTAAGGTGTACAGTAGCGAACATATTGTCTTATGGGTTGGGAGGTACAACATTACTGTTGCATTAACAATCATGATTTATGTAACTGTTATACAGTTAGTGTCTTTAATTTTGTGTCTGTGCACTTTGTAGTCCTTTCTCTATTCTATTGAATATTAGAGCATCCATCTCCCAAGAGTTGTCTGAGATTTGCTTTTCCCGTATAAGCTAAAACCCTTTGGGTTCTGCAAACAGAAATGGTTCCTGTTCTGTCTGCAGATTGTTTCTGTTCTTGTTTCTTCTTCTTCCAAACTACGGGGAAGCTGAAATGTTCCCTGGTGCCAGTTGTTAAACCAAGATTGGTTTTCGCTCTGCTTGCAGTCCTAAATGTTGATGTTTGTTTTGCTCCAAGAGTAACGTGTCCAGGGTCTGGCTCATGTCGTTTCTGTTGTTGTCTGGTGACTGTAGGGGGAGGAGTGTCTCCAGATGTGTGGCCTCAACTGAGTGATACGCCTGGTGGACTAACAGACTCCAGGGGGGGCATGAATGGAGCCTCCCCACCAACCTCTCAGAAAGATGCTTTGCTCAGTAGCAAACCTAATAAGCCTTCACCACCCAGTAGCCCTTCCAACCGGGGCCAGAAAGAAGTAAGTAAAGTAAGTGAATCAGTTCAGGAGGAGCTCAGCCCACCACCCCAGGAGGCAGCTCCCGAGGAGCAAAGTAAATCTGAGCCCCTGAAAAAGAAGAAGGATCCAGTAGGTGAGAACTGCCAAGTCCAGCTCTTCATCCATCCGTCTCCATCATTGCCCTCACCTCTCATTGTCCGATCACACGCTTCCTCTGTGTTCACGCCTCATGCTGCTTCTGAATTTTTATGTTTCTATCAGTCATTCAACATGCTTTGATCTGATACACTATCAGAGTCACCTTGTGGGGTTGGCGTTTATGCGTTATTTCTTAGGCATAGCAATGACAAAATGTTTACAGGACCTTTCAGATGAAAAGGAGTTAGGGAAGATACTCTACACTCTAGACATGAGGGTGGGGAGGACTTGATGATCAACCAGGTCGCGTGAAGCTCTTTGGCATGTTCATGCTCAGGACATGCACAGGAAAATATTTCATGATGAAGTGACAGTCTACCAAGGTCAGAGTTATTAATTTCCATTGTTTGACCTTAGGCTTTTAAGCAACTCTTCATATTTCATTCAAATCACTAGCTCTCAGAAGATGTGAAAAACACAGTATGGTATTATAGTCATGGAGAGCTACATCCCATAATACTCCTTCCCAGAAGGGACTCATGGGAGATTATCTGTTAGAAAGCTAATTATGAGCTGGGTAGGTGCTTTGGGTTGGTGTGTTCTAGGAGACAATGTATCATATAAAAGCACTGGTAAATTGTGTCTCCTGTCCATTTACAATCTCTGCCTCACCTCAGTTTTCATGACTCCTCTACTTTCTTGTTTTTAACCCTTCTTTTTGTCATTAAATAAGAATAAGTGGGATAGTCTTCATAAGTGCTCTGAAATAGGACACACACACACATACATGAAATGACTTGATTCCAAAGGTCTTCTTTGTTCCCAAAAGTTGCTTTGAATAGGAATGAGATAATTTATGAAACTCTTATAATTCAAACAAATACCTGAAAACATCCTGCTGTGCCTCACATCTAGAAGGACTTCTTGCTGTCACTGCACCCTTCTTTCTTTATTGAAAACTATCATTTCAGTGGCCAGATGTAACGGGGACCAGCAATGCCATGTAAATATACAAGGAGTTTTGAAATATCCTTCAGATGTTTTTTTTTTTTTTTTTTTCCTAGCGGGGCGTTAGCAAATGCAGCGATAGCTACCTAGCCTTTTGTGCAATATACCAGGAATTTAAAAGCACAGGAGTTAAAAATACGGTGATAAACATGTATCTGCCATGAGAAAGGCATATGGCAAATGGTGCCTTATACTCTAAAAAAAAATATTTTTTTTAAAAGTATATTTGACAAGAGCTCCAGGATGTTTTCCTGGCTGGAGTATATCTATCAGGATGAGTGTATGTGAATACAAGCCACTCAGAACTGTATGGAGATCATAACAAATAAGCAAACTGAGATAGAAACCAAGATATGTATATTAGAGTCCAAATAAAAACAAGCCTCAAAACAATAAAAGTGTAGATCCTGAGGGGAATATTCTGACTTATAAGAAGATCACTTTGTTGAGGACATACCATTTTACCAGAAAGATTTTTAAAAAATCTTAGTTTGATGATTTCAGTACACTTCTCAGTGTCTATTTTTTTCTCATACACCAAGCCAGGTGCCATTTTCATTTCATCCTACGTCTAGCCAGGTGGGGATGGTGAATGTATCAGAAATGCATCTCTCTTACTCACGAGCTATTCCTCTCTCAACAGCTGTGCCATCTCCACCCTATGACATCACTTGTCTTGAAAGTTTTCGGGACTCAATGGTTCTTGGATGGAAGCAGCCAGATATGACTGGAGGGGCAGAGATTACAGGCTATTATGTGAACTATCGTGAGGTGGTTGGTGGGGTACCAGGAAAATGGAGGGAAGCCAACATCAAGGCTGTCAGTGATGCAGCATACAAGGTAAGCACGCACGTCCCTCTGTGGTGTAATGCATCCTGTGGATGATGAAATGCTTGCATGTATGCACCCAGGGCCTGTTAAAGGATGTGTGTCATCTTGCCAGTGTTCATTGTCAACACTGGCATGACTCTGTGCAAATTATCCCTTGGTAGATAAGATCAGTATGGCTAGCCAAGCAGGTCTTACATTTTCTGATTCATACATGTAAGTGTAAAAAAATTTTTTTTAGAATATTTCCCACAAAATGTGCATTTATTGTGAAAACTAATGTTTTCCTTTAAAACTTGCAAAGTGTCTGTAACTATATGTCACTAGCTTCAAACGTTGCTAGATCCAATATCTCTGGTTTGTACGTTTGCTTGTTTTTAATTTTCACTGTTAAAATCATTATGACATGACCAGCTTACTTGACCTTCCTCATCATGGGGTATTCCGTATAATAGTGGATCTTACATCCAGAAAGAAGAACATGTGTCAGGAAGTGGGGGAGAACTCCTGTCAGGGAATGAGGGTGGGAAGGGACTTCACTGCTCTGCCTATCACAGGTGCCTCAGACTCTTTATGGTGGCTCAGCTGTTGACCATTCTTAGAGCATCACCTGCTAGGTCCAGTTGCCAGGTTCCAGCACTCACAGACACATACACAGTGAGAGTCCAGAACAAGGTCAGGCCAGGCCAGGAACTATACTACGTTGAAATCAGTTTCACACTATTTCTACTTAACATTTGTAATCTATGACATATCAAACACTGACTAGGAATGCTAACACAGAACTGTTGCTTTTGTTTTCTGTCACAGGTTCTCATTAGGTGGCCCAGGCTGACCCTAAACTTGTAATCTTACTGCCTCATCCTCCAAAGCACTAGTGTTACAGGCATGTACCACCACACACCAGCTACAGAGTTGTACCTGTAAGATTCCCCATGTTGCTGTAATGGTATTCCACCAAGCAACTATACCATAATATGCCTTCCATTCACTTACTGATTGCTATACAAGCCATCTTTGGGATTTTTTGCTGTTGTTGTTGTTGCAGGATATTTGATCACACTGTGAACCCTGAGAAATGTGTTATTTAACTGGACAAATCTGTTTCTAATTGTGGTGTGGCTCAGCCCTTAGCACACACCTTATAACCCCTCTGGCTGGAATACAGACACGCCCTTAGTACATGCTTTTAATCTTAAACATGAAGGTAAAATTAGTTTGTAGCAGGAGGCACCTATGTTTGAAAGTGACATTTAATTGAGAGGCAGAAAAAGTGACGAATCAGAGAAAGATTTGACAGAATAGGACATGCCCAACTCTTACAGAACAGACAGGAAAGAGAAGCTATTTAAGAAAGCAGAGAGGAAAGGAAGCAGTTTCTGCAGGACAGTGATAGAGAGCAAGTTGCCGGGAGAGAGAAGCTGGATACAGTTGAAGACAGGAGGAGCCAGAGAATGAGAAGGAAACAGAAGATTAGAACATATTACTTGAGTTAGACACCAAGCAGAGCAAAAAGTCAGAGGCCAAGAGAGAGAAGCCAGATTGAATCAAACTTCAAGAGGAGTTTGAGCCAGAACAGCTGAGTTGAATCAACCAGCCAGAGATCAGAAAGAACTAGGAAGGGGTGAGCTTATTCAGCAGTAAGTCTCAGAGGCTCAAACCTTCTTGGCCTACATTAGATTGTACAGAGCCTAGAAGATACCAGGACTGAGCCTACTTAGCAGACTAAGGCAGTGAACCTCAGAGATGACAGTTACACAAAATAAAAGTTACAGTTGCAGTTTTTAGCTACATCAAGCAATGTAGCAATGATGTAACACATGTATGCTAACACACATAGGCTCCAGTTTCTAGGCAGCTAGACTTGTGGAGTTATAGCCTCTGTTAGTCTTCCCCTCTTCTGCACAAGTCTATACCAGTCCCTGATGTGTGTGGAATCCTTGGTCTGCATCTTGCCCACATTTGTCTATTGAAACATTCTTAGTTTTGATAATTTGAATGTCAAATGAGTTCCAAGGTCCTTTCCTGTACACAGGCTCCATATTTACATACTCTTCTCTAGTATGCCCATTCAATGTCTTGCTCATTTTCTTAATGGTTTTTCTCCCGATGTGCAGCAATCTCTAGTGTTGTAAACAATCAGTGAACAAGTGGCTCTTAGCAGAAAGGTTTCCCTTATGCCAGAGTTACAGAGATTCTGCACTTGGTTATGTTCTAGAAGCCTTGCAGATGCTCATATTTCAGTTGTTAATTCAGCTTTGAAGTTTGTATATATTGTGATCTGAGGGTCAAAATCAATTTCCTCCTAACGGAGGCACTGTTCCTGAACCACCTACTGAGACTCCTCTCTTTCCCATGATTCCTCTTAGTCATGTCTGTCCTGTGCTCTGTATCCTCCGTATTGGTCAGTTCATCCACCTCTGAATTAACAGTCCACTAGTCCAGTCATCACAGTTTCATGGCAAGTGACCCATCCCCCCTGTTTACTTGTGTTTGAAGGGTCACTCTTAGCTCTTTGCCCTTTGATATAAATTACGGAATTAGCTTTCTACTAAGTTCTGCCAAAAAACAAAACAAAGTATGAGGGAAAGTAGTAAGTTAAGCTAAAGCCTGTTAGAATTCTGATGGAAGGTGCAGAGAATTTATCTGTATGTTGAGGAGAAATTGGCATATTAAATATTGATTCTCTCAACCCTTGAGCATTAGCAGTTTTCTCCATTTGTTTTTGTTTTTATGGGGGAGCATACTTGCAGAGGTCAAAGGACATTTTGCAGAAATAAAAAAAATACAAGTAACATATACTGATTTTACATATAGTTGTTTTAGTTTCGTTAATTTAAAAATTAATTTATAAGTTCTTTGGGAATCTCCTAGAAATAGTCCTATTAAATGCAATGAATACATTTACTTCTTCACATTCAAATCATACACTTTATGCTTCATTTTCTTTCATTACTTTCTTACTTATCTTACTATACCTCGAACAGGAATAGCAATGTTGTCCTTTGGGATTTTTGTTTGTTTGCTTGTTTGTTTTGTTTTGTTTTGCCTGGGCAAAGTGGCTTTATTACATGGCAGGATCACAGCAGTACTTAGGAATTAGCACTGGGGACCTTCTTCTTGACAAAGGTGGGCACAGCATTGACAAAGCATCAGTTGTACTGCATTCGCCTCTTGGCCCGGCCTGTCTTCTTCTTCTTCTTTTCCTGTTTGGCCACCTTGGGAATCTGACCTCTCACTTTTCCAGCACGAACCAGGGAACCATGAACTTTTCCTCCCAGCATTCGGCCAGCTACTTCCAGAGTGGTCAGGGCCTCTACACCACACTGGCCTAGGGTGGCCTCATCCTCCAGTGGCGAACCTGCCAGAAGCACGACTTGATCTTCGGGGGCAATGCCTTCCAGTGAGGCCACATGAGCTTTGATCTGGGCAACTGTCTCCTGGCCGGTCACATCGTGGGTGTGTAGTTCCTGGGCACGGACAAAGAGCTGCATGTTGGCGACTAACTGTGGACGCCATTGCTGCTACCACGAAGATGGAGTCAAGAAAAAGCTGTTTTGTTTTTTGATACAAGGTCTTACTATGTAACCCAGGCTGGCCTAGAACTTGCAGCAATCCTCCTTCCTTACATCTGAGTACTGGAGTTATAGGCACATGCCACCACACAACCTTGTTTTTGTGTTTTGTGTTTGAAGTGCTAAGGCTGGAAGCCAGGGCCTCAGGCATGACTGATAAGCACTTTACCACTGGACCGCAGTGCCAGTCCTTGGTCTTTATCTTCCAACAAAAACATTCCAACATCAGTGTTACATTTGCTGGTTACTTTGTGGCCAGTATTACCAGAGAAAGGAGAGTTTTATCTTAGTCCTTGTTTGTTAAAAGTGAATTTGAATTAATTTTTTAAAAAGAGTCAGAGTGGTCACACTCTATTTCTCCTTAATTTTAATGTAGTATAGCCAACTAATTGAATAAAAACAACCTGTAGTCCTTTGAAAAAAAATATATACTGGATTTTGTTGCTAATTGTCACCTAAGCTTCTTGCTGCAGTGTTAATGAATAAGATTATCCTGAGAGTAGCTAGAATTTTATACCAATGAATCATATGAACAGTACAGGAAGAGAAAACTGTGGGATCATCTCACCAGAAAACCTGCTCATTTAAAATGTTGCTTTGTATATTTCGAGATGACATTATTACAGGAAGACAAAGTAAGTTTTTCATGCTAATGGTAAGCTTTGCCTTAAAGGCAGTGTTTTCAATTATTGATGATAACAAACAGGTTTTTCTTTTAGTTGGTGTTTACATGGTATGTAACTTTTTAAAAGATTTATTTATTTATTTTATGTATATTAGTACACTGTAGTCTTCAGACACACCAGAAGAGGGCATCAGATCCCATTACAGATGGTTGTGAGCCACCATTTGGTTGCTGGGAATTGAACTCAGGACCTCTGGAAGAGCAGCCAGTGCTCTTAACTACTGAACCATCTCTGCAGCCCGGTGTGTAACTTTTTATCATTTAATTTTCAATCTTTCTGTATGCTTATGCTTTTCATGTGTTTTAGAAATAGCACAGAATTAAGTCATTCGGTGTAAGTGTACAATCCTAGTACTGAAGGCAGGAGGACCTGGAATTCAAGGCCAGCCTGGGCTATCTGAGGCTGCCTCAAAAAAAAAAAAAAGAGAGAGAGAGAGAGAGAAGCCAAGCAAGCAAGCATAGAAATATAGAATTATAGAATTACACTAGTTCCCTTGGCCCAACAGCTTATATTTTATATCAGTTAGGAATATTTAACATTATTACCGACTTTTTAAAAGCTAATCACCATATTATGTACTTTCCACTTGGGCTTTCTGTGGCATGTATTTTTCTGTTATCCATGGACTGATTTAGAATATTTAAAACATCTGTGCACATTTATTAATTTTTGTGTGTGTGTGTGTTCCCACCTATATGGAGGTCAGAGGACAACTTGCAGGAGTCACGTCTCTTCCCATCCTGTGGGTGCTGGGGATTGATGCCTGTGTGGGCGTCAGGCTCAGCAGCCTCGTGTAGGTGTCAGGCTCAGCGGTGTCTTTATGCATTGAGATATGGCACTGGCCCTGAATATATTTTAACGTCATTTCCTCTCCTCCTATTCTACCTTGAGAGACATGTCCTAGTGGTTTGGGGTTGAGTTTTTATAGGTGGCTGAACAAGTTTTGAATCTGGTATTCAACATCTGGTTTTGCTCTCATCTCGGAAACGTAAAACCTTATAATATTTTAGTCCATTTACTCCCTTTCTAGTTCATGTGCTACTGTTTATTATTGACTCGTGTGTTTAATATTATGAATTACTTGGGTCTTTTGTTTATTTCTGTTTTGTTTTGTTGTTTTATTGTTATTGTTTTGTTTTGTTTTTGGCTACACTATGTAGCCCCCACAGACCTGGAACTTGCTATCTAGCCCAGGCGGGCCTCAAACTCACAGCGACTCACCTATTTCTGCCTCCCAAGTGCTGAGATTATAGTTGTACAACATCACTCCTGGCACAATTACTGTTTCTTGAATTTTATTTTTATTTATGTGTATGTGTGTATACCTACTTGTTTGCATATGCACCGTGTGCATGCAGGTACCCTTACAGACCAAAAGAGGGCATCAGATTCCCTGGAGCTCTTTAGATTACAGCAGGGGTGTGATTATGAAAGGGTGTGACTTGCAGACTATAGCCTAGGATAGTTCCAACAGAAGAAGTAAATAAATTACACGTTAAACACTAGATCACCATAGGATGCTTGTCACATCAAATTAAATAAAACGTTGACAACTGCTTTCAATGTCATCCATGTTATAGATTAGCAACTTGAAGGAAAACACAGTGTACCAATTCCAAGTGTCAGCAATGAACATCGCAGGGCTGGGAGCGCCCTCCTCGGTGAGCGAGTGCTTCACGTGTGAAGAATGGACCATTGCTGTTCCAGGTAAGCTGGGGACTATGCCTTTCCTCCAGCAAGTTGGTGTGACTGAGGTGCTATCTAGATGGCACTTAAGAGACAGGAATCCACTTGCCATGCTTACCTAAAATGTTTCATGATAGCATGAAATGATGGATAGCAATGTAAAGTTGAAAATAAATTCCTCATGCTCCCATTTCAATTAAAACCCACAGCTGCCATTGGGGGACTGACAGAAATACACACTTCGAGCCAAGTGAGCACTTGCAAACTTTTCATTTGTCTCCTCAAGGCCAATTAAGAGCATCAGTTCATATCCGATGGCAAATTTACTTCCAGCACCATTTCCTGCATCCTTCACTGCTGCTCTCCCCTGCTCTGAAACACACATCTACCAACACCCAAATCGTCAGGCAGAGATGGTGGCCTCTTCCTGTCATCTGCCCCCTCCCTCTTCCTAGTTCTTCATTAAGTTGCCTAAATGGGCTATGAGCCTGGTGTCTTTCTTCTAAGCCTAGTGTCTGTATGGACACACTCCACACCCTTCCCTCAACAGTCATGGACTCTGACTAGCAAATAGTCTGCCTTGGAGGTTGTCATGGAGGCGGCTGCATACAAGAGGAAGAAAAGAAAGAAGTAAGCAGAAAAACTTACCCATGCTTGTGCCTCATATGGTGCCATAAAACCAAACACACATAAACACTGAATGTTAACAGACTTACTAAGTCATTAAGGTCCCAAGTTGGGCACGTGGTAGATGATTTAATCTTGCTTCTCATTTTGGCAGTGATTTCTGACCCAAATGTTCTTTCTGAATGACACAGAACTCCTGTGTTTGATAATCCACATATCTAACAACTGTCATGATAGCATCATAGGTTGTATGAACACTTCAGATCACACGAAGGCAACCCATGTGAGCAGCCACCCTGCCCACTCCACCCATTCCATTGCTGCTCCCTTTGTTTGAAACCCTGTGCTCCTGAAAAACTACCACGTTGCCCCACTCAGCAAATAGCTCTCTGCTTTACTTCTTCCACATGTGAATAAAAAGTTAGCAAAAAAGAGGCCAGAGGTTCAAGTCTTGTTCAATATCAGCAGATACGCAGAGGCAAGCGCCTACCTTTGAGCCAGGTGTTAAAAAGTTTTTCTGCCACTTTCACACAGGTGGATCCATTTCCAAATTCTTAAAGTTAAATGTGACTGCCTACAGACTTAACAATTATGAGCGAGCCTGTACTAAAGGCACCCACAAAGTAACCATGACAACAAAAAGTTGCAGGGTGGGTTTAGTAAAGAAACACCCACCAACCGCCCTGATGCATCCTTGACCTAGTAAGGAGCGTTGGGCAAGCAGGTGTCAGAAGCTGTTCTAGAACACAGTGTAAGCGCTCTGTCTTCCTTCCGTTGTGAAGGTGACTAACCTGAGGTACGAGTTAAATGACACATGTAGAGTCACAAGGGGAACATAAGTGGCAGGATCACTTGAACTGTGGCCTTCCTCTTCCCTGAGGTGATACAGCAGCACCTCGTCCCACCTGTAGAGAAGGCTGGCTGCCCCACTGGCTACAAGGATGACTCAAGTTCACGGCCACCAAAGTCCTTTGCGGAGCAGAACATGTCATATTACTTGATGCTAATATTTAAATGTATTTCCATAGAAGATATTGGAAAACAAGAACGATACATATTTGAAATTGCTAAACCAAAGTAAATAAGAAGGCAAACACTGAACTACCAGTTGCACAATGCTGAAGCAGAACAAGGCAATGGCAGTGTTTGCAGTTGGTGTCGAGTCACTGTGAGTCACTTCAGGTGATTTCGATTGGTTGGTTACACAGAAGTTGTTATTCGAAAGAAAAAAGAGGGATGCACTTGAATAGCAGCCAGTGGTCACACAAAGATACACATGGTGACATCATGGTTTAGACTAAAAATGCAGCCACATATGCACAGCACACACTGTGGGGTCTTTTCTTCAGAAAGTTACCAAAGCTTCTGTGGATTGTGTGCTAAATACCCTCAGAGTGACTGAAATAAGTGAGGACTGTGTCCACCCAAAAACAGCCTGAGGGAAGCTTGGTCAGCTCTGAGAGGCATCTCAGTGTTCCCTTGACCACTGGGCTCAATACGTTGTTGTATAGCAGCCATGGAAACTTGCAGTGGCTACACTATGCCTACTTTCAGGAGACTGACAGGTTTCTAAAGAGGCTACCATCTTGAGGGTCAGCTGAGAGACCCTAAGGGTGAGTCTTCTCACACACACTGACTTCTGCTGCTCTCTCTCCCTGACTCAGGACCACCACACAGCCTGAAGCTCAGTGAAGTCAGGAAGAACTCCCTGGTTCTCCAGTGGAAGCCTCCAGTCTACTCAGGCCGGACTCCAGTCACGGGTTACTTTGTGGACCTGAAGGAAGCCAATGCCAAAGATGACCAATGGCGAGGACTTAATGAGGCAGCCATTGCAAACAAGTACCTGAGGGTGAGAGGCTGCCCTGTGATTTAGAGCATGCTTTCTCTCCCTAAGCAGGAAAACCACTAAGCTAACATAGTCAGATCCAGTTTCATATTTTGGGCTCCTGGTAAGATTCCATCCTCTTGGCAGTAATTAAAGATGGGGAATTTTCTGATTCTTGAAACTTGGGTCACCTTTCACCAGAATTCATTAATCTGGCGTCCTCTAGCTCCTCCCTCTTTCCCTCTTTGCTTTGACTTACTCCTCTCAAAGCTTTTGTTCTGCATGGTCTTAAAACACTACTGCTTATTGCCGTCCAGGTCTCTAAGGTGACTATCCTCCTCTGTTTGTGACAGTGGCTTTTTCCTGGACCGTGCTGTCCTTACACAGTTCACACCGGTACACGTGTAACTGAAGCTTCTTTGGGGGTCATGCCCTGCCTTGCTTCGTTTAGTAGGACGTGCCTGTGCTTGAATGAGCACACAGAGCTTACTGGAATGGGTTCACTTGACTCTTGACCTTCACCTCACCCTTACTCCAAATCTCCTGAGTGTGCTTACGGAACCTGTGCCAAACTCACACACAGGTGCTGCTTGTAAGCAGTGGGTTCTCTTGCTTGTGTGAGCTGTGTTTTGTGAGCCAAAAAAGACTGTTCCCCTGCCCAGGACAGACAAGAGTACCTGAAGACCCTAAAGATGTAGCAGGACAAGAAATAGGATTCCATGGCATAATCAGTGTGGCTTTACCATAACCACTCAGATTTGCATACAGCGTTCACACCAAATGGTTCACACCTATGCTGGTAATGAGAGCGTGTGAAATGAGGAGTGGATGGAAGGACAACCCCATAGGAAGAACAGCAATACCAACCAACCAGACCCCCCAGAGCTCCCAGGGACCAAACCACCAACCAAAGAATACACGTGGAGGGACCCATGGCTCCAGCCGCATATGTAGCAGAGGATGGCCTTGTCTGGCATCAATGGGAGGGGAGGCCCTTGGTCCTGTGGAGGCTCAATGCCCCAGTGTAGGGGATGCTAGGGCAGTGAGGTGGGAGTAGGTGTGTGTGTGGGAGCACCCTCACAGAAACATGGGGGAGGAGGGGATGGGATGGGGCATTTGTGGAGGGGAAACCGGGAAGGGGGATAACATTTGAAATGTAAATAAGTAAAATAACCAATTTTTAAAAAGATTATAGGAAAGAAAAAAGAAATCTAAGAGTATGTATGCATAGATTATGAATTTGTCATGATGTTTTCCTTGAGCCAAGGTGATGGGAGAGTGTAGATGTCCTTCTGTCACAACAGGACCAGACTCTGGAATGTGGCTTTCTTCCTTGTGTGTTACAGAAACCCCACTCACAGCCACTCACCTCCTGTGTGTCACCACAGATGTGTCAAACACCTGGTGACTGGTCTATTTGTGTCATGAGGGAATGTTTCTGCCCCTTTCTTAGCAGTACTTCTCAATGTAGAATTTGAAATATATTAAACTCTATGCAGTTAGCCTGGGCCCCAGTTCAAGTTCATTTACAGATTGAACTTATTTCAATTTTGAAATTATTTTTGAAAATTCATTAGCTCAGCTGAGTGTGGTGGCAAGCCTGTAATTCTAGCACTTGAGAGACAAACAAGAAGATCAGGAGTTCTAGGTCAGCCATCCCAATGTAGTAAGCTCCTGACCAGCCTGGTCTCTGAACACAAGACCTTGTTTCATAGAACAAATCAAATCAAAACAAAACAGCTAAATTCATTAGTTCCAGTGAGTGCTATCACTGTATAATAATAGTCTGATAGTTAGACTAACAGTTCAAGCAAGAATAGTCTAAATTCATAGTCACAAATGTTCTCCAGCACTGTGGTTTACATCAGAGTTTGAATATTGGTCTCTACCACAGCATTAGGGGAGAAGTTACATGTAAATATAATTTATGAGTTACAGACAGTTGAGAGCTGCTATGTGGTGGTTGGAATTGAACTGGGGTCCTTTTGGAGAGCAGACAGTGCTGAGCCATCTCTCCTGCATCTGCAATGTACTTTTGAATAAATACAAAATATCTTCTTACTCACTGAGAAGTGTGTAACATAGATGCTATTTTGAACACTTTGTATTTTACCTTTACAACAAACAGCTAACTCACTCCAAGTGTGTGTGCACTTCAGAAACATACATGTTTCTGATTTGGGAGGTGCTTAAATTATCTGAGAGAGGGACTGTGACAATGACAGGCTTGTCAGGGACTTTAGCAACTCATCCAGTGACAGATGGTCCACAGAGAAGATACCAAAGTCAAAGCCGCTAGCTCTAGAGCACAAACCTTTTTTCCCTGAGGTTGTGTGATTAAAGGTACCTACAGAAAAAGAACACAAATGCATATTGAGACCTAAGATGCTCATTATTTCTAAACCTGCTTATTGAAGGTGCAAGGCCTCAAAGAGGGTGTCAGCTACGTGTTCCGTGTGCGTGCCATCAACCAGGCAGGTGTTGGAAAGCCTTCTGACCTCGCTGGACCTGTTGTGGCTGAAACACGTCCAGGTGGGTCCTTACTTTTTCATTAAGATTCATCTCTGGCTTGGGGTACCACTTAGCAATGGAGCATTTAACTATCGTGCACAGGAGCCAGGGTTTACCAAGTACCAAAGGGGGAAAAGGGTGTTACCTGTGTAAGAAAGACCCTGACGCCACATTTACCCTACCTTTCTTCATTCTCTGTACGTGCCTTCTTAGTAGTCAATAAATATACCCTTAGCATGGGAAAGTCATGTATTCCTTCAGAGGATACTCAGATCTGGGATTAGCCAGGTTTGAAGTGGTCTAGGAAATACTGTGGTCAATGCCTAATCAATTGGTATTTGGAACCATCTTAAGTGTGTACCCACAGCAGGCTGCTCCTATTATAACCTAGCCGTTAGCCCTGATGATACTTTATAACCACAGAGGGACCTAGAATATCCCAGGAAGTGGGCACAACCCTTATGTAGATCAGGATGCATAGAAATTCAGCTCTGAAGTTAAACCAGGGGTCAGCATACTTTCTGTCAAGGGCAAGGTAGTAGTTCCAGCTTAATAGTCCTTGTTGTAGCTCCTTGGCCTGCCAGGACATGAAGGCAACCACAGACAAGAACCTGAGCAAGTGTGGCTGTGCTCCAATAAAGCCTTTTCATGTGCATCACATAAATACTTCATATAATATGATGCATTCTGCATATTATAGAACAACATACATTCTGCACGCTATAAAATTTGAACTCCACATTATGTTCCCGTTCTGTGAAATATTTATCCTCTTTTGATCTTTTTCATCGTGTGTTCCATCATCCAGCAACACGACGATGATGATTCCTTTCCTGTCCAGTCTGTTCTGTTTTAAAAGTTTTAGTTCTGTTCACTGATGTTTCATAAAAGAAAGCACCAGGAACAGTAAGGGGTAAAAATTATTATCCAGTTACTTTAAAAAAAAAATTGTAGCATAAAAGGCCTTTGCTTTTGTGTGCCCGTTTTCAGAAATGAGATGAACACAGGGCAAACAGGAAAAAGCCATATTTATTTTTCTGATGAGAAAAATGTAAACATAGGAAATTTCTACTCCTTGAAACTCCTATTACTTGGAAAGTATCAACAGAGCACTCTCCCAGTCTGCCCACTGCTTCCTGTTTCTTCATGACTGTTTTTGTCTCCTCTGAAACCGGTTGGTAGGTATGTGTTTGACAAAAGTGATCTTTATGGAACGAGGCAGATAATTCTACACTTCAGAGTAACCTTTGCAAAATTCTAAAGAAAGATGAAAAATGCTGCAAACAGACACACAAAGATACCGGGACATGTAAAAATGTATTTACATGCATGTGCCTTGAGACCAGACCCCTCAGTTGTCAACTGTGTGAATATCAGGGGTGCCAAATAGGCATTTATGTGGTTCACATGCAGTGTCTATCCCCTCAGAGAACATTTAGATTACTGTATAAGGGAACTTTCCATTAGAACAAAGCACCCTTTTAAGCTATAGGCTCCTAACTTGATTAAAGAAAACTTAAGTCACCCCTTTTTCTAAATCAGTACTTTCACAATGGCAGGCTGCCAGCCAGATGTGGTGTTAGCATGACTATCATTGGGGGTTGGCTGTTGACCTCCTGAAGACAAGTTCTGTGTTACTGATTTGGAAAAGGAACCAAAAATCACATCTCTGGCCATTCCATTCTTGGACTATAACTCTAGTCAACAGCTGCAGACATGAATACACTTAGCTGCTCACAGCTCAGGAAAGAATCCCCGGGGAACACAAAATCAAAATGCTTTCCTGTGACATTTGGAATTGGTTTCTAGTGAGCAGGCATGTTTGTTTACTCTTGCAACATGAATTTATTGCAACATGATACTACATGGCAGGTCCTGTATGTACCCTGGGAGTAGTGTATTTGCTCATTAGGTTTATTATCATGTGCGATCAACAGAGTTTACAGCTTGGTATGGTGAGAGCTAGGGTAGACATTCGTACAAACCTGCAAAGCCAAATAGGCTAGGAATTAGGATTGAGGATTTTGTAAGTTGCTGGCTAACAAAACTTAAATGTAGACTAAAATTGACTGTATTTATTACATTTCTAATTGTTAAGCGTGTTATTTTGCTCACTTTATGTTAGAACAAATAGAAGGAAGAAGGAGAGAAATGTCATCAATTTCAAGACTTTGAGTGTGAAATTTGCAACCTTAGCGAGAAAATCCGCTGGCTTCTCTTTAGATCCTTGAAATCCTTCGCCTTTGTTTAAGAAGAACACCTTCATTTGTGATACATTATTAAATTCTCAGGTAGAAAATAAAGCTTCTCAAGTAACAGCATACCAAAAATACACTTAACAAGATACTTTGGAGGTAGTTGGATTTCAGCTGAAAGTTCACTTAATCCACTGGAGTCAGTAGGATCACTGGCCTCCCTTTGAAGTCAAAGAAGCTCCAAGGAGATATTGCCCAGCCCTGCTACAAAGTCCACTTGTGTTGGTAATGAGAAGCCAGACAACAGACCAAGTGTGTCTGTGGTGATTTCCCAAGACAGCTGTTAGCTAAAGAAACCCTCAGACAGAAGAGGTTAGAACTATTTAGTGTAAATTTGGTGGTGCCTAAAAAGACATTTTTTCCTTGATGCTTGATACTTTTAAACAGAATCTGTGGTTGATTGTTATCACGGCAACAATGGAGGTGGAGGCCAGGTGAGCCTGATCAGATAGGAGATAAGAGAGACCTGGCCTGGCAGGTGATCTGGAGGTTAACAGGTTGGCAGTGCAGCTTGTACATATTTAGGTCAGAGAAACAGAGCAGCAGGCGGGAGAATCCGGTAATGGGCAGGAGAACCCAGACACTAAGCAGGGCCTCAAGTAGGAGCTGGGCACAAGCAGCAGAGCAGGTTAGGAGAATACATTTTCCCAAAGAAAAGTGAGTTGGCATTCAGTTAACAGCTGAGTGTCTAAAATTTGGTTGACCCAGCACCTAGTAAGGCCCTGAGAAGGCAAATGTGGGCAAGTGGCTTCATGGTAGACACATAAGGTTTCTGAGGCAGGAGGCTGACTGGCTTCGCAAGATGAACAACACTGGCTAATTCAGAAAACTGTTCTTGTACCTGCTTCCTAATTGTCCCTTTGACCCCAGCATACAGTTCTCAGTGGTGTCAACTATCTGACATAAACTTCAAAGGAGGAAAGATTCATTGACCTCATGGTCTGAGAGGCTTTAGTCCATCGTGCAAGGAAGACATGGTGGAGCAGCTAATGTCATTACAGACAGGAAGCAGAAAGTGAGAGGGGGACTGGAGACCCTCTTCAGTGACTTACATCCTCAGCATAGGCCCCACCTCCTAAGGGCTCTGGGCTTCCCAAAGTAGTCCCACAAGAATCACCACAACCAACGCCATTACAACCAGGCATCACCACATGAGCCGGTGGGTGACATTTCATATCTGAGCAATAACAACTACCCTTCATCCTAGACATCTTGTCATTCCTGTGGTAGTGAAGGATGAGCTGGGAAAGCTGGGTCCAGTGGAGGCCGCAGGGCAGGCACCAAGATGGAAGGCCAGTCAGGTGGGACAAATAGAAGACAGTTCTGTGATATATGCCACTGGTGACAGTTGCTCACCATTGCTTGAGTTATTTGCTCCTCTTTTGAGGTTTTAAAAACCATACAAATGTCAGTCATACATGTGCATACACACACACCACACACAAAGCAGGACTTAGCTTAGAATACTGCTCATGCCTGATCCACCAACCAAAGAATACACATAGAGTGACCCATGGTGCTGGCCACATATGCCGCAGAGGAGGGTCTTGTAAGACATCAGGGGGAGGAGAGGTCTTTGGGCCTGAGGGTATTAGATCCCCCAGTATAGGAGAATGCCAAGGAGGGAAAACAAGAGTGGGTTGGTGGGTGGGGGAATACCCCAATAGAGGCAGGGGAGGGGGGAGGGAATAGGGAGGTTCCAAAGGGGAGATCTGGAAAGGGGAAAACATTTGAAATGTAAATAATGTAGAAAAAAAAAAAAGAATACTGCTCATGAAAAAGACTTTAAAATTATATCTTAAAATGATGGAGATTGGCAGGAAAGTAAACAGCTGTTCATCTATTTACTTATTTTTTTTTCTTTTAAGAAAGAGAAAAAATGGGATAGAATCAGCTCATTTCCGAATAGTTTATGATCTCTGATCATTTCTTAGCCCATTCTCATACTGAGAGTTCCCAGTGTCTAAGGGACCATGGCAATACCATGTGTGAGGTCACATTTCCCATGTCTACAGTAAGGATTTTTACTCAATATTTGAGGATATTTGAGGTTGAAGAGCTGACTAGGAACAACTTTTCTTTCTCTTAAAGATTTATTTTTTAGCTGTGTGTTTGTGTTTGTGTATATGCATGCATGGGGGGGGAGAGAGAGACAGAGACAGAGTGACAGAGAGAGAGAGGCAGGCAGGCAGAGAGGGAGGGAAAAGGAGAGAGAGGGTGGCGCTATGTGCACGTGAGTGCAGGTGTCTGTGAAGTCTAGAGAAGGTGCTGGATCTCCTAGAGCTGGAGTTACAGTCAGCTGTGAGCTGCCTTTTGTGAGTGTTGGGAGCCAAACTCAGATCCTCTATAACACATAGTCACCGAGTCATCTCTGTAGCCCCAGGACAACTTTTAATACCTTGTCAGGCCAAAATAATCTTTCTTTTTTTTCTCTCTACTCAAATCTCCTGGTGTATGAAGTGAATCCTCATGTTCTTAAACAGATTCAAAAGTAGTTCCTGAAAAATCCTGAGTCATTGCAGATTTTGGTTCCCTTTTCCAAACCAACCTTAAGGAAAGTGGGTTGACCTTTCACCTAGATGAGACTGTTCGCAGGGAGTCCTTTCTTTTGACAGCAGAGCAACAGACTCGGATCTTGCTTCAGATTTTAAGTGTAAAATGATGTAGAAAAGTACTGCCATTAGGGCAGTGCTTTTATTTCACTTGCCTGTTTATCAGAACATGAATGCACAAATGTATAATCAAGTTCAGTTTTAAGAATCCAACTGTTCTGTTTATCTGAGAATTCACTGCCAAGTCATCAGTTAATTTTCATTTTAAGACTCTGTGAAGTTGTTTGAAAAGATTATATGTTTCAAATAATACTTTTTGATGCAATGTACTGAACCTTATTATTTACTTTTACGTTCTGTATATGCTCAGAGCCATAGTTACCAACCTTATTTGTAGCACAGGTTTGCAATGTAGTGATATCTTTACTGGACAGAAGGTATCTGGGTTTTTTCTATCTCCTTTCTGTTTTGTTTTGTTTTTTCCTGTTCTTAACATGCTTACCAGTAGTAGATTCTTCTCTATTAAGCTTAGTCTGCTAAGGAATTAGCCAGTTAGATTTGTCAGTACTGCCACTAGTGAAGTATAAATAGATTTGGTGTGACTGGCTGGAATTCTTGGTGAGCAGGACCCTAAAGTGGACTTTGGCACATGAGCCTTGGTGCTTAGAGGACTGTGTTCTTGTATCTGTTGGTTTGGAGCCAGGCTCCAGGTGGGTGAGGCTTTACAGTGCAAAGGTATCTACTGAACTGAGAGGTGGAGCCAATGGACCTACCCATGTGCTTCCAGTTCTGTGACTTCTTTGCATTGAAGTCTAGTCTTTACCACTGGGGGTGGGGTTAAGATTTTTAGACCAAACATCTTAAGTCATGTCTTTACTACAATGAACACCAAACAGGGTGATTCATTTTCTCTGGGAAAGGATTACAGGTAAGATAATGGTTGATATGAATAACTGGTCATGCTTCCAAAGCAGAGGCTGTGCAAAAAGTGAAAAAGATTTGGTCAAACACCCATATACGGAGGACACCCTTCTGTCCTCCTCATAGTAATACAGATATACAGACATGCTGAATTTATACTCCCATGGTGACTCTTGCAAATCCTGCCCTGCAATACTAGGCGGGCCCAAACGTTCTTCAGCACCAGCCTTTACCTAGATTCTAATAAGCATATTTCTTCTGTACTTTATAACAATGGGGTGTCCAGATTATTCACGTGCTGTCAGGAACAACAACAACAAGAAGACAGGGCCTACAACTTTACAAGGACCATTTGGCAGATGCTTCACTTAAAGAACAATTAGACATTTAATTGATTGTTATTTTAGATTACCAATGAGTCACATATGATGATAACCATTTGTGAAAACTAAGACTGAGAAAGTCTGCTAGACCTATGGCTGTCTCCGCTCTTCTCTCTCTACTCTTGACATGTGTTAACAATCACTGTTTGGGTGTATACATAGATACAGAAGTGAATGCTTGCATTGCCATTGGGAAGAACACAAAGTATATTAACTATCAGGATCAGGATCCTGTTTCCTCTCGAACATCCCCTAACAAGACTTTGGCCCTCCTCCAACCCCACTGATGGTTATATTGGACAATACCCAGAATGATGGACTTTAATGGTACTATCTAGAGACAAAATAACATTTCTCTCGGAAACATCTATAGGAAAGTTTGTTAACACTTTGAAAAGGAACAAAACTATATCATTCTGAGACTAAATGTAATTTTCCTAATATACTGAAACAAACCGAGTTTAGGCTGATGATTGAATTTGCATACATTTGCACGCATTGAGCACATTTTGCTTCTTTCCAACTGAATTTGGCAATAGGTGTACTGTTGTACAAATTTTAAATTGCTATATTGGAAGCCAGTATAATTTATTATAATCTCCCCCAAATAAAACAACTCTAAATTATTTTCTTTTAAAACCCAGAAATCAATCTTCTTGAAACACATTGGATGTCTTGAAATTTATCTCCATTTAAACTTTCATATGGCTCAATAATAATCTTCTCTAGTTGTCATTTCCAATCTAGAGAGACATCTTCAAATTGATAAGGTTTTGGGGTAAGTAGAGAAAGTTCCCGTACATTCTTCCTTTGGAAATGATTTATGACTTTGAGTGAGAGAATGTAAGCTATGCTTATTCTTTCTAGTTTCTCTTAGAAATTTCTTGTTAGCTTAATAATGTCTTTCTATTCTTTTCTGGTGACCTAGTAGATATAGGATTTATTGAAGCAAAAGTCATGAATCTACTTTCCCTTTGCCCAAGACTTCTTTGTCTACAATGACAATCAAGTCTGTTCCCAACTGTGGTATCCATTTCAATCAATTTTTTCCTCAGTTCCAGGCAGACAAAGCTGGCTCTGGTGCTGCCACTACATAAGAAACATGACAGGTTCATTTAATTCCATGTCACAGGATGGAAGCTGAATTGCAGAGAATCCCTGGCCTGGTCCAGCCTAAGCTCTAAGGCTAAATAAAGGAAGGCATCTGAACACAAGAATTCTTGGCTGGCTGGTTTCATCACAAATCCCAACTGCCTTCTTTATGATCTTCTAGGTACCAAAGAGGTTGTTGTGAATGTGGATGATGACGGGGTCATTTCCTTGAACTTTGAATGTGATCAGATGACTCCCAAGTCAGAATTCGTCTGGTCCAAAGATTATGAACCTACTGAAGACTCTCCACGGCTAGACGTCGAAAGCAAAGGCAATAAGTAAGGAATACCTCTATCCCAGTAACATATTACCTCTTCACTGCAAGAACACAAGATAAGCCTCTGTCCCCTACTTAACCTCTGTGGCATAAGAAGATGAAGTCATTACCATTCTACATCTGGTATTATAAAAACCCATAACCACTATAAGCCTTAAAATAATCCTTCAAATGCACAGTTCTTAGAGTAGAACACATTTGGTTAAAGAAAAAACAACCAAACTATAGACTTTTCTTCTGGTTCATTCATTAACATTAAAGTGTTCAGTTGGTCTTAGATGGTAGCACAGCTGGTAATGGAGCTTGAGAAAATGAGAAAGCATGGCAAACTAGAGTATTGATCTGTTCATTAATTAACTTGTGTGTTCCAGACAAGGTGCTGAGTGCCAGAGAAGCAACAGAAAGCCAAGCAGAATCCTGTCTCTGAAGGCACGGGCATTATACAGGGGCATGATCCCAGTTTACCATTAGTTCTGACAAGAAAACGTAAAAACACCCAGAGTCACCTGCAGAATATTCTACCTTAGGCTCCTCAGGATGTATATTATATATGCAGCAGAGCTTGGAGATGGGACATTCATACCTGTGTCCTCATCATCCCACAAGAAGTCAAGAAAGTCCTCCTAGTTGAAAGGATGTTCAACCCAAGACACCAAGAGCTAGCAAGCTTTAGCTCAGTGGGGTAGGAGTAGGTGGGGACATGACAGTATCCCACCTGACAGGACTATCATGTATAGAGGGTCAGAAATGAGACAGTGACATGCCCACAGACCATGCACAGTCTTGTTTCTAGGAAATGTATTTTTGTTTTAAAGGACAAAAATGACCTTTAAAGACCTCGGGACAGACGACTTGGGCATCTACTCTTGTGATGTGACAGACACTGATGGGATAGCATCAAGCTACCTGATAGATGAGGAAGGTTAGTTTAAATCAGTTCTCCCTGAGTCTAATGTTGCTTTCATTTCCAGTTGTTATCCTATGGCACTTGCTTTAGTAGGTAAAGGTTGGTCTTCTATTTTTTTGTACAGAAATGAAACGTCTGCTCGCTCTCAGCCAGGAGCACAAGTTCCCCAGTAAGTATCCTGGTACCCTTGCAGATTTTAGAGGTTTTGCCAGAGTTCAGCTTCTGCAATAGAACAAATGACAGCTCAGATGGGATTAAGAAAAAGTTGAAAGCCTTACCTGATGGCACAGTGCTGTGATCTTAGTTACTTAGCAGAGACAGGAAAAAGGCAAGTTCAAAGCCTGCTTGGGCCACAGAGTTCAAGTTCAAGGCCAAACTAGACAACTTCAGGACCCTATTTTGACCTAAGAGTTTTTAAAAAAAATCTGGGGGGGGGGGTAGAGGCAAGGGAGTCCTGAGTTCATGGTCTGGTCTGGGCTACATGATGAAACCTGGCAAAGGACAGAAAGGAGGGAGGGAGGAAAGAGAAAGAGGGATGAGGAGGGGCATTAGGATATATCTCACAAGCCAGCAGCCACAAAAACACTTTATAGAAATGAGACTTTTCTTTGCCATTTCCCTCCAGAAATGTCAAGATACTGACATAAAAAAAAGTGCTCCATGGGGCTGTGTGTGCTTCTCTGGCAGGCACAGATCCCTGGGTTTGACCCCCAGCGTCACATAAAACCAAACGTGATGGCATACACCTGTTATCCCAGCACTTGATATCACAAGTTCAAGGTCATCCTGGGCTATACAGCAAAATAGGAATTAGAGGCCAGCCTGGGCTCCCAGGGAGCCTGTCTAAAAAGAAAACCCACCCCATGCCTCATTCTACATGGCAGTGTGAGGATCCGAAGATGTGATATGAGTGAATATGTTCTCCATTTCTTAACCCATGTGTTTTGGGATCACACTCGTATGTTCTAAACATACTCACTTATATGTTTTAGGCAGATCTGTAATGTTAGCATGTAATAGGAAACTCAAAGCTCTAAACAAAGCCAATCTAAAGACAATGTTTTATACTCTTGGAAAACAGAGTAAAGGGCCTTGTTCTGTAAAAGAGCCCTTCTGAACTATTTACACACCCTTAGACAAAGCACCTTCCATATAAAAGATTAAACTCTACAGCCGACACCTAAAAGAAGGAACGCTTGAAATAACACCATGAAGCTTCAGCTGGCTTGAAAGGATCCCTTACCCACTGGCCAGAGAAGCACACTGTCATGTCTGAGAAGGCAGATTAAAGACTGGTGAATGCTCTCCCTCTTTTAAATTAAGAATCTCAAAGATTCCTCAGTGCTTGTTTATATTTCTTATGACTACGGAGTTTCAGGAGGTCCCAGCCCATGGCATTCACTTCCTCTGTGTGCTTAGTCACCATAAAACTGGAAAGTATCGTTGTGGATGATACAGTTAATTCTGCAAGCTATGTGAACAGAGGAAGCCTCCCTGGACATTCTTGGCCCTGTGACCCTGTGTTGAACCATTTCCGTTTCCCTGGGCTTTGGTTTCTTTTTCTAGGATGGGCAATAGTGATGGTTCTTAGGCCTTAATCAGAAGCTGTTTCTAAGGTACATGTTTACATCCTCCGCTCAAGCCTGATCAAAGAGGAAAGAAGCACTAATCTAGTTAGTAAACACTGCTCATGTATCCAGGCAACAGCCGCCCCAACAACATTTATATTTAGGTTAAAAGATGGAAGAGAGAAGCCAAGGCGGGGTGTCACTGTTAGGTTCACATTGCCTGGGCCTTCCCGGGTTGATGATCACGTTGACGTGGAGACAGTATAATTAAGGGCTCCGTAGCCAACTCATATTGTTGGTATCTACACTGAGATGTTTTATATTGCTTACGACTAAGGATTTAATTGTCGGTGCTTGGAGAGAGGGCAAGAGCAAACTCAAGGCTTCCTTACTACAGACCAGCCGTGACATCGTGGTCAGCACACTGGGAGAGCCCAGGGACAGGCTTTAAGCTCTGAGTGTGAATATCATGCCACGACCCAGAGAAGCTTTTCTTGGACCCTTGGAACAGCATTTTAAATAGGACAATTCCAGTATTTTCTTTTACCAATTGCAAAAAGATGAGGTTGAGAAAGGAAACCTTCAGAGAGCTGCCAGCAGGTCAGAGTATCTATTTCTCAGTTCACACCCACTTCTTCTTGGTCAAGGAAGACATCCATTCATTTTCTTGAGACTTATAAGGCTCTAAATGTCTCATTGCTCACTGAATGTAAATTTTAAAAATCCCATTCCTTTATCCTTTAACATAGTAAATTCTCCTCTGTAGAGCCATTTCAAAAATATTTTGAAAACCAGTAAGTATATGCCTTCAATCTTCAAACAATAGGTCTTGTGAGAACAAATAAGCTGCCAGAGATGGTGATTTGGATCTGAAAAAAAGGAAAAGATAAAAAAAAGTATAGATGTAAAAACTGAAAATAATATGGCCTGCTTTGCCATTATTCATGCTAAGTTGCACGGTGGCAAGTCAGCCTGTCTGAGTGTAGAAGATGCAACATTGTCACAGGCTCTTCATTGGTAGACACTTGCTCTCAATTTACCTACACAGATAATGGATTGTGTGAACATGCATAAGCGTATATCCAGAACTGCAAATACACTGCTGGGTGCTCCTAGTTTTCAACACATTATATTTTATAATTATAGAATATTGTTGAAGCAAATGGAGGAAAAAGCAGATACCAAAATAGGAACAGCCAACATTTATAAAGTATTTTATTATATGCCAGGCCCTTCCTGGGGCATTTAGTTGGAATATGTCATTTGAACATCCACTGATCCAGAAAGTACTGTGGTGGTTTGATTTTAGAGGTTAAGAGCACGAGGCCAGCGGAGCCAGTAATTAAACCAGCTGCATGTAGCTGGTGAAGCCCAAGGGGCTGACTCTAATGCTGTTCCCACAACCATGCCACAGTCTGTTTCTCTAAATGTACATGTCATGTTTGCTTGTTCCCTCAATGACAATTCATGGTGAACTGTGTTCCTCTAGACAATGTTCTTGTGACTTGGGGCAGACAAAGAACATCAAAGGCTCCCAAGACGGCCAGCCCCTTCCTGGGCATTGCTACTCCGAGTCAGTACCACATATTAGGACCTCCATGATGGGCTCTCTAGACTTTTCTGGAAGATGCTTTCTATTCTCAAGACTTATTTGTAGCAAAGGTTAACCCCTAGTCTTGGGAACTGTCTTTTTTTCTGCTCCACTCAGACATTTATTCACACTGGAAAACCACGGCCTTCTGCATAGAAATGGAACTGTGACAAATAACAGCACAGAATATCAGGGATAATCACAGGCTTAGCTCTGTGTCTCCAGGGTTACCACTCTTTCTTAGCATTCAGCTTTCTCATCAGTAAACATGGTGGTGGAGAGAGAACTTACCTCCATTTACTGATCATTAATGTATCCTGTTGTGCCATATTTAACTGCCTGATTGCCAAGTGAGGTGCACAACATCCATGTTGACAGGTGAGGACCATGAGGCATAAGGAGAGGAGCATCTGTTCAAGATCAAGTTTCAACCTCAAAGCCTACCTTCTCTCCCACAAATGCGTCGCCTCAACACAGACTACCCAAGAGTCCCTTCAATTTAGAAGCAGAACAAATCTGTAAACGATTTTATGGAGTGGACAGGGGAAGACACAAAAGAAAAGTATCCCTGATATTCGGCTGTTAAGTAGTTTTTACTAGCAGATTTGGAGGCCATCCTGGGTCATCGGAGAACTACTCTCATTTTATCTTGTGCTGCCCTTGAATAACCATGACTAAAGCTGTGGTAGAGAGTCACGGAGGTTAACTGAAAATGCCCCACAGATAACTGCACCTTCCTTGTTTTGACAGTTGAGACAACCATGCTTTAAAAGGGATGAGATCACATGTATGAGACTCAAGTCCCCTGTCCCCTTGTCTGAGGTCCCCCTATAATGATGTCCCTTAGTCTGAGGTTCCCTATAATGTCGCTTAGTCTGAGGTCCCCTATAACATACCCATCATCTCTGCATCATGTTCAACAAGGGTCTACAATTGCTATTGGTACTGACCATCTTTTTCACTTGTTAGAATGTCTGTATCAATATTGCTGTTACCCAATGTATGATATGACTTACTATGTCTATTTTTATTTTCTCTAGCTGTCCCAACTAAGTCAGAGTTGGCAGTTGAAATTTTGGAGAAAGGTCAGGTCCGGTTTTGGATGCAGGCTGAGAAGCTGTCTAGCAATGCCAAAGTCAACTACATATTTAACGAGAAGGAAATTTTCGAGGGGCCGGTAGGCTTATTTGTTGTTGTTGCTTTCAATTAAAAGTATTTATTTTTTAAAAATATTTATTATACACACACACACACACACACACACACATACACACACACACACATACACACATACACACA
>JADRCH010000066.1:860283-883240 GCA_019843965.1 Rhynchomys soricoides | reverse complement strand
ACACACACACACACACACACACACATATATATATTAGCTTGCATGTATGTGTTTGGATACCTGGGATTGGATGACCTATCAGGGCTCATCCTAGGAAAAGACTGATTCTCCCTCTCTTGGCAGTCATTAACTGCCTGCAACTCTCATTTAAGGATGAGGCATTATGAGATTTCTCCCCGTCTACGATGGCATGTTAACTGTGAAGGCCTTGTTTAGGTAGCCACGTTGTTGAGATTTCAAACTATTCATAATCAATTTCTGTGTAAGCACCTACCCACATGTACATTCCTTGTTCCAGGAACGAGATAGTTAGACCGTGCGCTCTGGTGTCTAGAAATATTAAAATTCCGATTCTTTGGGGGTTTGTTTTTTATTCCATCGGGGTTATTATCTTCAAAGCAAGATATTTTTCCTTGCTGATTTCTCTGGCTTTGTCTTTTCACATTGAAGAAATACAAGATGCACATCGACCGAAACACGGGCATCATTGAAATGTTCATGGAGAAGCTACAGGATGAGGATGAAGGGACATACACATTCCAGATCCAAGATGGAAAAGCAACCGGCCATTCTACTCTTGTTCTCATTGGAGATGGTAGGAACTCTGAAGGACAGTCAGTGGGACACCTGGCAACTTATGTCAGGACAAATACCTCATGGCTTAAGAGAGGTCCTTGACTGGTGGGCTGGAACATTCTATTGGATTCCTGCATCAAATTAAAAACCTAGTCAGTACTTCCCATAGTAGTCCATTGCCTAGAAATGAACATTGCTTTAAAGGAACGCCAAACTCCTCCCAGACTTTGAGGCATGGCTGGACTTAAATAGTTTCATAGGTAAACAAGTGTGTATTACTAAGTTCTCCAACCTAGGAAGCTTCAGGGCAGCCAGAACTGTATGTAAGTCTCAGTAGCAAACCATGACACTATTTTAACAATGTGTGGTGGTTATCCTAAGTTATTAAACTTTGGAAAGAAAAAAAATGTGGAAGTACTGTATATATGCCAAACCTGTCAATCACATATAGTAACTAAACTGTAGAGGTCAGCTGTAATAAACGTCTATGGAAACCATCATGGTTTAAAATGTGGGACTTTACAAGCTTCAAAAAGACTGCCAGATGTCTGTGTTTGTAATAGCCAGTGTGGTTTCACGGTTTCCTAGCTTTATGACCTTGGAAAAGTTATTTAGTCTTGAGGCTTGGGAGATGGTTTAGTTAATAAGGTGCTTGAAGTCAAACAATAAGATCTGAGTGTGGATCACCAGTACCCACATAAAAAGCCCAGCATAGCAGAACTTACTCATCCCAGTACTGGGAATACAAAGACTGAAGACTCTCTGGGGCTTGCTGGCAGCCAGGCTAGCCAAATCAGTGAGCTCTAGGTCTAGTTTAAAATGCTATCTTTAAAAAGGAGAGAGATATATTTGTTATTTACTCTAAGTATGAGTATGTGTTTCTGTGTGGGTATCTGCAGGAGTGTGTTTGAGCTGGAGCTACAGATGGCTGCCACCCGCCCAGTATGGGTGCTGAGACTTGAACTCAGGTCCTGTGTAAAAGCATACATGCTCTTATTCACTGAGCCATCTCTCCAGTCCCAAAATCCTGTCTTAAAAAAGTAAGATGAGAATTGGGTGTAGTGGTGCAAATTTTTAATCCCAGCACTTGGGAAGTAGAGGCATTCGGATCTCTGAGTTCAAGGACAGCCCAGTCTACACATAAGTTTCAGCACAACCAAGCTATATAGTGAGACCCTGTCTTGGGGGGGGGGTGGGAGGTAGAGAACAATTAGCAAAGATATCCGATGTCTACTTCCAGCTTATACATACACACACACCTCACATACACAGACACACACTCACATAGATTACATAAACACACACACACACACAAAGTTACATAGATTGCAAAGGTGATCTCTTTATAAAAATCAGAGCAAGTAGTGTCATCACAATCTATGATATCATAATAATGAAAATAGGTCAATAGGTCACTGGCACCATGGCTGCCATGTGGGTCTGTGCTGCTCAAACTCAATTTCACACTTCCTTGTTTTTCAATTTCAAGTTTATAAGAAGCTACAGAAAGAAGCTGAATTCCAGCGACAAGAATGGATCAGGAAACAAGGTAAAAATAGACATTTTCTTTAAAAAAAAATAAAATATTCCAAAGTTATTTCCGTAGCAAATTTAAATGAGCAGCATTTCATGTTTGCTGAAAAATAATTTAAAATGGTAATTATTAAATATACAGGCATTAAAATATTTTGAAACCAAGTCCCTAACTTTAAGAAAATCTGACTTCAAATATAAATCTCATCAGGATTTAAGGATGAGCTTTATCTTGCATTTGCGACTAAGCTGGCTTATGTCATTAAAATTTTACAGGCCCACATTTTGCTGAGTATTTGAGCTGGGAAGTGACTGGTGAATGTAACGTACTGTTGAAATGCAAGGTAAGAGATGGATGCGTTTTTAATATTTGATTCAGGAGAAATAAAGAGAAAAATGAATGTGGAACAAAGATCGACCCTCCCATTTCCCAAGCAGCAGACACAGCCTTTCTGTTGAATGTTATGGACCCTTCAGTTGACGAGAGACAGAATAAAACCACATGAAAACGTGAGGAAAGGTGATGGTTCTTGCTGTTGCCCCTGAGCTCCAAAAGTGCATAGATCCTTCTGGCCGCAGCTTGAAGGTCTCTTCCCCAAAATGACCGGATCTGAAGTACATGGGACTTAGGGTGGATTTTTGTTTGTTTGTTTGTTTGAGATTTTGGAATAATTGTGCTTGCATACTGAGGTATCTGAGAGAAAATCCCAAATTCACATATCAAATTCATTTACGTTTCATGTATACTTTACAGACACATCTTGAAGGCATGCTATGCACTATTTTGAATAATTTTGCACACGAAGCAAGGTTTCATGGCATGCAGTGTTCCTCTTGTGGTTCTCTGCTGATGCTCAGAAAGCTTCGAATTGAGGAGCACAGGGTTTGGATTAGGGATAGCCAACTCCTGTCAATCTCAGAATGACACGCACTGTTTTTGTTTTAGGCTAAATCTACATTCTAAGTAGTAGATTATCCTTGACTCACCCCACCTCCTGTTGTGTTTGGTGAATTCTCTAAATCATGTGACTTGAACAGAAATGTGGCTGAGTGTGCCCACTCTGTCCGATTTGAACAAACCTTCTATCAGCTCTTCTGTTACACCATTGGATAAACCTGTGTAAATTTAACAACTTATTACTGTACTTTATAATCCATGGAGTGTGTGAGCTAAGCATTTAGACTCATGAGACTCAGGTGAGCCTCTTACTCTGAAGGATTGAGAAAGAGCCCCAGCTTGCCCACAAAACACCACTGGGCGCTATTCTACTGCATGAGTCAACACAGACAAACATTTCCTCTGCCACCTCTGCAAGAAGGTCCAAGAGACAAGGTCCTCCTAGGGCAAGAGCTGGGGGTCCTCTGGTTTCAAGAAACCTCAAATAGAAAAGGCTGCAGACATGGCTCAATGGATTAGAGCACTGGCCGAGGTGGGTATGATGAGCCATAGCTTGAATCCTAGCTCTTGGAGGCAGAGTGGATCTGTATGAGTTTTATGCCAGCTAAGGTTACATAGTGAGATCCCGCTCAAAAGCACAGAACAGGAAGGAACAGAGCTGTTCTTCTCTAGAGGATCTGGGTTCAGTTCCTAGCACCCACGTCACAGCTCACAACTGTCTGTTACTCAGTTCCTTGGATCCGACATCCAAGCACCAGGCACACATGTGTAGTACACATGCATACATGCAGAAAAAACACTCACATATATGTGTGTGTGTGTGTGTGTGTGTATATATATATATATATATATATATATATATATATATATAATCATTTAAAAGAATGATGTGCTCAGCAAGTCCAGAGCATTTCTAGTTTCTCCCAGAACACATGCAGCCTTTCAAGTTGGTTATCTTTATCGATGTCACCTAGTAACCCAGAAGATTTCTGTGATTTTGCAGCTAATCGCTTTTTGTTTACTGACCTCACTATAATTAACAGTATTGCTTCCTACGTTCACTTACTTGATGAACTTTTGAGGTGTGTGTGTGTGTGTGTGTGTGTGTGTGCGCGCGCTTAACAGGGCCTTGCATGCTATCACTGAGCTACATCCCCAACCCAGCTGAAATTCTTTTAACATAGTAAAACATGAATACTTTTGTTTATAATGAGCATACTAATTACTTTTCTGTTGCTATGATAAAGCACTGTGACCAAGGCAATTTATAGAAGAAAGAATTTAACTGAGCTCATGGTTCCATGTGGTTAGAGTCCACAATGGCAGAACAAAGCCAGGAACAGCTGAGAGCTTGCATGTCAAATTGCAAGCAGGTATTAGAGGGAGTACACTAGGAATGGCATAGGCTTTTGAAATCTCAAAGCCCACCTTAATGACACACCTCTTCCAACAAGGCCACACCCCTCCATCAAGGCCACACCTCCTCCAATAAGGCCACACCTCTTCCAACAAGGCCACACCCCTCCATCAAGGCCACACCTCCTCCAACAAGGCCACACCCCTCCATCAATGCCACACCTCCTCCAACAGGGCCACACCTCCTCCAACAAGGCCACACCTACTAATCTTTTCCAAACAGTTTGACCAACTGAGGACCAAGTATTCAAATATATGAGTTTATGGAATTCATCTTCCTTCAGACCACCAAAAGCAAACACTTCTCCAGTTTTGTCATGCAATTCTCTATCATCTTACCAGTCATTTAGTAAGTGTCCTGTTATGCTTTCTTGATTTGTATGAATCTTTCATACAATTTTAATTTTCAATAAATATGTAGATATATTCCTCTTTGTGAAAAATAATTTAAATGTTTTAGAAAAAGCTCAGCATCCCTCTAAGTCTATGCAATGGTTTTACCCATATGAGACCTATATATATGATATATGGGTTAGTATCTAAAGGCATCTTATTTCAAAATTGCTCAGAAGTTAAGTTATTAGGCCTGCCTTTCTTTACTATACATATATTTGTAATCTTTCCTTATCTCTTTTATTAAGTTTTTAGATTTAGATTGGAGCTTATTCATCCTGTTCATTCTGCTGAAAGAGTATTTAATACAGTAGGAAATCTCTTTCTTCGGTTTTGCGATTTTTTTTTATTTTTATTTAAGCATTTATGTTAGTATATATAAAATCTTTTTTTCCATGTTTATCTAAGAACTATGGCATGTGGACATGGTCTCACATGTTAACCAAGCTGCTTTCAAATTCCTGGGATCAAGCAATTCTTTGACCTCAGTTAGACTATTAGACTATACCACCATGACACACGGATCCAATGGGGTTTTTTTTTTTTGTACTTTATTTATATGCTTTAATCGAATGGGCACATAATGCTCTTCCTTGGTATCAATTTTAAGCTTGGTTTGAAACAATGTAGCAAGCATAAGATGGCCTGACTACTGATCTCTCTGCTCCTTTAGGAGAGATCGTGGCAGTAAGACAGTGTCCATTCCATTCCAATTGTTCCAGTATATCCATGCAGAAAGCAGTTCCACTACCCAATGCAGAATTTCTGTATTTGTCATGGAAATCAGATGTTAAGACAAAGTTTACCACTGGAAATAGAGATGCTACTGATTTAAGCTTATCGTCTGGTGTTCACCTTATTGTAACCCTTTCTCCACTAAAATGATTCCAGACTTAGAACCTGTGTCCTCTGACTCCAAATTCAATATTTTTTCTTTAATACTCATATGCTCTTAGAACTGCTTACCTTCATAAAAATAACATTTATTTATGTTTTTACCTCGAGGAGGGTAATCATGACTCTTTTTACAGGTGGCAAATATTAAAAAAGAGACTCACATTGTATGGTACAAAGATGAGCGGGAGATCTCCGTGGACGAGAAACATGACTTTAAGGATGGCATTTGTACCCTGCTCATCACAGAGGTGAGTGGCCACGGACATGCGAGCTGTCAGGTCTGTATCACGGTTTGCTTAACAGAAGCTAGATTCATCATTCATTCATCATCCCAAAGGAGTGACAACAGCTTACATCTAACTGCTCCCACCCAGTGATGGAGACAGAGAAACAGTGGATCCCCGGGGCTTTGTGGTCAGCTGATCTAACTGAATCGGAGAGCTCCAGGTCCTAGTAAGAAACTCTACCTCAAAACACAAAGTTGTAGCTGGAGAGATGGCTCAGTGGTTAGGAGCACTAGCTACTTTTCCAGGGACCTGGATTTGATTTCCAACACCCACATGGTGGCTCACAACTGTCTGAAACTCCAGTCTAGAGAACCCAGTGCCCTTCTTCTGTTCACTTTTTCAGGGCTGATTTCTTTAGAAATGTTTCACTGTCCACAGTCACTGCATGCATGTGGTGTAGAGGCAGGCTTGCAGTCAGAACACTCATACACATACAATAAAAGTAGAAAGTTAACAACAAACAAGATAGCCCCCAAAGAGTGATGCCCAAGGTTGATCTCTGCCTCCACACACATGTTGTATGCACATCCATACGTACCCCACACGACACATATGCACGCACAGACACAAAGAGGCATATACACACACAATTGTAACAACCAAACCTGAACTATGATAAAGTCTCATGTTCATTGTCTCCTCAGTTTTCCAAGAAAGATGCTGGATTTTACGAAGTTATCCTGAAAGATGACCGAGGGAAAGATAAGAGCAGATTGAAACTTGTGGATGAAGGTGAATCTACCAACTGCTGTAGTCTGTCTCGTGGGTTCTACAGCTCCCAGAACTATGACCAGGGCTGGGCTGATCAGGGAAGTCCTGCTGATTTGTGTCCACTGATGTTGGTTTAATTGAAGTTCCAGCAGAGCAAAGTACTGTTCTTTTTTCAAAAACATTTTCCCTTTTCAACTTCCTAGAAATCAAAGATATACTTTTGATCCTTAGAGAATTTATAGCCTGTGGGCCACTAGAAGCCTGTTTTCAATCTAAATTGTCATTTTTTGTTTCAACTCTACAGAAATGTTCTAGGATCAAAACCGCCTGTAGAAGAATGCTAAAAACAGCCTATTGTTAGGGTGGTAAGAAAGATTCATGTGTGCAATCTGAGATCTTGCAATTATTAGCAGATCAAAGCAGCAATTCCCATTTTTGAGAAACTTTTACTAAGGGCAAATATATCATGATAACACAAAGCTACTTATAACCCCAGCCCAAATGTCCATTGTTTTCCCCCAATACAGCAGGGTTGCAGTCAGCTGCAGAGGCAGTAGTTTGTCCTCCAGTTCTCAATGGAGGTGGGACTACAGTTAACAGAGACAATTAATTCATTATGAATTGATGACACAGATAAGAAAACTCGTGTAATTCAAACTAAGGCTTCCTGAGACTCAAAAAGAAAGAACATTCCAAAGCCAACAGGCTTTCTGGAAATGTCACTGTGGCCTTTTCTAGAATGTGCACACGCCATTAATTACAAACCAGTCAAGGAAAGCATCGATCAAAACAAGCAGAACTCTTTTTAAAGTCTTATAAAAATAGAGTTATTTTACAAAAAACAAAACTAAAACCCTCAACAAATATACCTTCTGCCAAATGGCTTTCACTAGACATGGACTGTTTGAGGGCTAACAGCTTGAAATTTGACCTTATATGGAGTATGCTTATGCTAAAGTGTTGGCTATGGCCCTCTATCTACAGCCTTCCAAGACTTGATGACTGAAGTATGCAGGAAGATAGGTAAGTTACCATTTTCTTGCCACAGAAAATGCTTCAGACACCCCTTCCAGGAGGAACCCATAGGTACATTAACTGTGCTGCTTTCTTCATCAGCTTTGTCCGCCACAGACCTGAAAATCCAGAGCACTGCGGAGGGCATCCGGCTGTACTCCTTCGTCTGTTATTACCTGGATGACTTGAAAGTTAACTGGTCCCATAAGTAAGTGCATGCAAACTGACTTACCAGGTAGACATTTCCCCTCTCAGGCCAGTAGAAGGAATCAAAACCAAAACCCAGCCTCTTTCTTGAAAGGCATTATATTGAAGAGCACAGGACAGAACACAAGGCCGATATGGGCTACATAGGGACCTTCCAGCCAGCTGGGCTGCATAGGAAGATCTTCTCTCAAAAGACAATGTCAGAAGTCACGTGATGCTGAGGATGGTGGATTACAGGTGCACACTGTCATCCTAGTACTAAGGAGACAAGAGAATTGAAAGTTTGGGGGCAACTAGTGATGCAAAGCAAAACCTGTCTCGAAACTGAAACAACAGACCCAACGCTACCCCACTAAAACATGTAACAGTGTAGCTCAGTGGTAGAGCACTTACCTGGCATACACAGGGCTGAGTCCAATCCCCAGCACCACAAAGAAGAAAAGAAAAAAAGAACAAAGTAAGTCGAACAGTTAACCAGAACTGGGTCCCACAGAGCATTCTCTAGTGTTTACTAGCATGCAGACTGGCATTTGACTGAGCTCTCGGGCATCTGCTGAGTTCTAGAGGTAAGAAGTAGCAAAATACAAATGCTGGCGTGGAGTGCTGTGGCTTTGGCCCTTTGTGTTCTCTCTCTCTCTCTCTCTCTCTCTCTCTCTCTCTCTCTCTCTCTCTTTCTCTCTCTCTCTCCAGAAAATGTTGCAGAGAAGTAATTAAAACTTAAAATAGACAAAATTCTAGGCCATTCTTCCATGACACCCAGTACACTATAATATATCAGTGTGAAGAATGAGGGAGCAGAATTAGCTGGATCATCCATCACAGTGCTTTGCCTTAGAGCCAGCGAGATGACTTAGTGGGTAAAGGCATTCGGATCTGAGTTCTATCCCTGGATGGAAGTGGAAGGAAAGAACTGAATAACAAATTGTTCTCTGGCCTCTACACGTGCACTGTGGCACACCACACAGGCACACATGTGTGCACACAAGCACCTGCTCATGCACACACTCATGCACACACACATTCACACACACAGTAATAATTAAATAAATAAATGTAGTATTTTTCAGTTATGTCCTTTGTAAAAGAATCATTTATTCAAGGACTAGAGAAAGAGCTCAGTGGTTAAGAGCACATACTTACCTTCCAGAGGACCTGAGTTCAATTCCCAGTGGTTCACAAGCATCTACCACTCCAGCTAAAGAGGATCTGACATCTCTGGCTCCTATGGTCAACTGCACTTATGTGTACATACCCCCACCCCGTCAACACATGCACATAATTAAGTCTTTTAAAAACATAATTAGTTTTTTTAAATAAGTACATTGAGGGTATATTTTAAGAAACTTGCCATCAGCATAGCAAGGCCTGAGCTTCCTATGGTGCTGGTCTCATTTACATGAGCCTGTCTTATACTTTTGTGCCCACACAAAGCTCAGGGCTTGAGAATTGTACTACTGTTTTGTTTTGTTTTGTTTTGTTTTTGTAAGTTGAAAGCATACTTAGAAGAAAAAACACACCTTTAAGTGGGTGTTAGCCTTGACTTTGTTTTATCTTCTTTGGTAAGTTATTTAAGTCTATGAATTTTATTTTTCTCATATAAAAATAAGAACAATACGATCCATTCTGTCAGAAGTACTTAACATATAGAAGGCACCATTGTGCAAGCCAGCCAGAGACTAAATAATTCAAGCGAAGCAGAGAACTGTCTTCCTGTCCCAAAGAAAAAGCTATTATTCAGGCTAAAACCTGCAGGATACAGATGGGTTTCTTTACCCAGTTTTATGGCATTTCAGTTGCTGATATATTTAAAGATATGTCAAGTTATGTCAATAAATATGAAATACCTCATAGCATGTAGTGTTATAAGAAAAACATTAAATATTAGTTGGAAGCTAAAAAATTTTAGGTAAAATGTTTTGTTTTTTTACAGTTCTATTTGAACTTGTACCTAAGCTATAAACTTTTTACATGCTTTTTTGGAAAAACATATGTAGATATTATGAAATGGAAAGATTTTTTGGTGGGGGGTTTGGAGACAAGGGTTTTTCTGTCTCCTTGGCTGTCCTGGAACTCACTCTGTAGACAAGGATGGCCTTGAACTCAGAGATCTGCCTGCCTCTATCTCCAGATTATTGGGTTTAAAGGTGTGGGCCTAGAAGCATTTATAATATGATATCATCAATAATTTGGCTAGCCCCTTTGTGTACATTTAAAGTACTTTCTTCTATTTTTTTCTCCTTATATAATTGTTATTTTATATATGTATATATGTCAATTTTATATACTGCTTTAAAAAGTATTAATTTATTTTTTGTGTGTGCACATGAGCGCATACCACAGCACATGTGTAGGTCAGAGGACTGTTTGTAGAAATCAGTCTTTCCTTCTACCATGTGAGCTTTGGGGCTTCACTCCAGTTGCCAGGCTTGGCAACAAGCATCTTTACCCCCTGCACCATTCGCTGGCTCTATCCTACATTTTTTAATTTTTCCTCACAGTCTCACAAAATCTTCATGAAGCATCTTTTGCCAGTGTGAGGATACTGTTCTGCCATGCCCTGTTTTCTCTATCACCATAATGTTTTTATGTCTCATCACAGTCAGCTCACAGTGTAAGGGCTGTGCTTCCTTCTGTTTTCACACAGGATCATAGTATACACCTCATTCTGTGGGCAGCCACTCTGCTTTTCATTCATGTTTGACACTACTCCCAAGTGCATGTTTATGTACACTTTAATAGCTCTGGAGCAATGTATGTCAATAGCTGTCAGGCATGGATAGTTCCTGTCAGGGTGCTCTTTTCCTTATCTAGTTTGGCCATAGAACATTTGTGTTAAATATGCAGTAAAATAGTATTTAGTTTGGTCTTTCACCTTTAAAAAGTCTCTTAATCCTGGAAACAAACCCAAGCAAACCCAAAGATAATCAGCGCTCCTGAGAAGGACTGGTCTTGAAATCGACACTCAGGCTATTGTAGTGAGTTAGTAGATGTTCGAGCTATCAGTTCCCAGTCCCTGGAATCCAAATGACGGGCTTCTGGGCCTATAATGACCCTAAGCAGAATGGCATAGGCAGGTCTCTTGCTTTCTGAAAGCCTGTGAAAGTTTATGGTATGTCACCCAATAAAAGCAGAGGGAAGATCAGCTGTTCACAGAGGGAAGCACTGATGGCACTCTCTTTGCCTTAACAGTGGGACTGGAATTAAGTACACGGACAGAGTCAAGAGTGGGGTCACCGGGGAGCAGATCTGGCTGCAGATCAATGAACCCACTCCGAATGATAAAGGGAAATACGTAATGGAACTCTTTGATGGAAAGACTGGACACCAGAAGACAGTGGATCTCTCTGGACAAGGTAAACGTACTCACTCAAATTCACTATAGAATGAACCAAAGTAAAACAAATTTGTTACACAGATATCAAAGGAGTTGGTATTTGTGACCCTTGGGTTGAGTGGACCTGTTCTGATTGGTTACTCTAAGTCTCAATTGTTTTGGAAGCCTGTCTTGTGTTTAAGTTCAACTTGATTATTTGTCACCTTATGTGAGTGGCATCATTCTGCTTAGATTTAGTCAGCTGAGGGTTAGTGTGGGAGCTAGGCTAAAATAATGGCCTCCAGAGTGTTTTATTAATAGTGATTTTGGCAAAGTAGTCTTAATTGTAGAGAATTTAGTGGGTAGACAAATGTAAAACCAGATGGAGACAGCAAACGTGGGGAGAAAGCATGACTCTAAAGGGAAGACTCTTAGAAGAGGTCAGCTGACTCATGATCACCTCAAGAGCAAAGAGTGGAAAGCAACTGTGCATGGGGTGAGATCTGAGCATATTCATCCACTCCAAGGAAGCAGATGCCTTGACTAGAAAGACTGACTATGAAGGGAATCAATGACCTACCAAAGCTCCAGAAAGTGGACAGTGAGAGACCAAGGGCAGGAGGGAAAGGGTTAACTCTGGAACAGAACAAAGGGTCTTCTCTGTCCAAAACTAGAGAGGAGCGAATGAGAAGAAGCAAAGGAAATGAGGAAATGCTGAGCAGAACAGAAGGAAGCTGTAGAGCCCACATCCAAGGGTTCCAGATGTCTTAGTTACTGCTGAGAGATTGGGGGTTTCTAAGGTAATGGGGGTGAAAGAGGAACAAGTAAATGATTTGCAACAGGCAAAGGACAAAGGTGGTGCACAATTACTGAATAAAACTAAAAGAGTTAGGTAAAGAGCTAATATCACCATGTCGTTTCTCCCCATCCCCTGCCAACATTCTCCCTTCTATTCCTTCTGAAAGAATAAACCATCTAGATGAAAGTCACCAACGGAGTACCGGCGAAACCTAACCCCTCCTTGGTGCGCTAAGATGCAGTCCTGGTGTATCATACTCTTCATGGTTTCAACCTCAGAATAGACTCACAATTTAGAGAACGATTCCAAGCATACACTGAGTGTGTGTGTGTGTGTGCGCGTGTGTGTGCTCTGAATATCCTGCTCTCCCCAATCCCTACCTATATGCCTACAAAGACTCACTGAAGGATCTGTAGTCGTAGAAGAAGGTGCAGCCAACAGGCAGGGGCCTGCTGACCCATGTTGCACCAGCAGCTCTATGGATCTCTCCCACCGTTCATCTGACTGTGGGAAATACAATAGAAAGGGGAAGCAGCAAGTGGGTGGGTAGATTTAAAACTTTTCAAAAATTATTTTTAACAACAAAGCTTTATGCAACTAACCCACTTTAACCCCTTATAACACAAAGGCTGTGGATCCCCTCACCAGGTTGCCATAGCCACCAAACACATTAGCTCGACCCCATGTCTCTTTTTCTCAGTGTGGTGTGGGGACCAGACACAGTTCTGTGCTATCATCCTGTGTTCAATCCAAAGCTCAGTCAGTTTTCAGAGAAGAAAAAACAAGGCCTGACTTTATCCTTACTCTTCCATATGTAAAGTGTGTGTGTGTGTGTGTGTGTGTGTGTGTGTGTGTGTGTGTGTGTGTGTTTTGGGCCATAAAAAGGATGGGAGATGAAATAGGTTTTCTAAACAAACTTGCCCTTTTTCATGAACTTCAGTCAAGTGTCTCACCCTGAAGTCACAGGGATAAGATTATTTTAGAACCTTGTGAGTCTCTTTTTCTTATCTCAGTCACCTCCATCTCTGCTCGATTGTGGCTTGAGAAATACTGCTTCAGTGAGAGGAGGAAGGACAGATTGAGAAACAGTGCTCAGTGGGAGGAGGGAGGAGGGAGGAGGGACAGAGGATGGGGAGGACCATGAACAAAGCCCACTGATACGCATGCGAGCAGTGCCTTAGACACCTTTTGTTTTCTATGCTAACAAAACGGTATTTTAAAAATAAAAAAAAAAAAAAACTAAACCAGGCAGTAGTGGCGCACGCCTTTAATCCCAGCACTTGGGAGGCAGAGGCAGGCGCATTTCTGAGTTCGAGGCCAGCCTGGTCTACAGAGTGAGTTCCAGGACAGCCAAGGCTATACAGAGAAACCCTGTCTCGAAAAACCAAAAAAAAAAAAAAAAACCAGTCTCTGTTCTGTAATGGATAGAGCACTGGATTTCAGGCCAGTCTTGGCCTACAATTTGATAACTATGACTCAGTGTGCTCTCCTGCCTAAATAGAGCAGAAAACCTAACATGAAGACATTTGAACTGTCTAGCCAGGAGCCTATGAGGGCTGATTCAATAAGAAAAAGCTTTTTTTTTTTTTTTTAATTTTCTTTCAAGGATGTTTAGACAACATACCTTTGTTTGAGATTTTACTGGGACTGTTAGCTAACTTTTTGTTTAAGTTTGAAGGCTCCTTGCTGAGACAAAAGCGGCTCAAACCTACTACGTCATATTTTCTACATGGAAAGGACTTATTTGTCTTGTTGAGAGCATTACATTGTAATGTGAAGCCATAGGCAGCCTCATGGAAAGGTGGTCAGTGACCTAACCTTGTGACTTTAACCAGCCCTGTGTGTCAGCAATTCTGACTGATAAAGTTTTAACTTTCTTTGTTTTTCTTTTAAAGCATTTGATGAAGCCTTTGCTGAATTCCAGAGGTTAAAGTAAGTTCCCCTTCCTGGCAAGGGCCACTTCTACTCAAGTTACATTCCTGGAACCCTGTGTTCCACTGGCCTATCTGAGTATCAGAAAGTCTTTTGTTTCAGCAAGCATAGGAAAAGCCCACTTGACACTGTTAGTGGAGCTGCCAAGTACCTCTGAAGCAGAGTGCGGGCTGACTTCCCTCCTCTCCTTTGTGTATTAAATGCAGTCTGGTTTTGATACAGTTCCTCATGGAACTCAGAGCAGATTTATAATTGGGAGAGCAACTTTGCAAGCATGCACTGACGCATGCCTGTGTGTGTTTAAGTGTGTGTGAGAGAGAGAGACAGAGACAGAGACAGAGACACAGAGACAGAGACAGAGGGGGGAAAGGGAAAGGGAGAGGGAGGGAGATAGAGACTACTTGAAATGATACTAACACAACTCTTCTTTGTCTCTCTCAACCACAGACAAGCCGCCATTGCCGAAAAAAGTGAGTAACTACCTCCACACTTAGCACGGAGGCAAATTCAACATCAAATTTCATTTCCTGGCATATCTACAGATGATAATGGATGCTTTTCTTGCTGGGCTTGGTAGTGTAAGCCTTTAAACCCACTGCTTGAGAGGCAGAGGCAGGCAGGTCTCTTTGAGTTCTAGACCAGCTTGGTCTGTATAGGGAGATCTAGGTCAACCAAGACTATGTAGTGAGATCCTGTCTCAAAAATGAAAATGGGTTTTGTCTTCTTTCTTTTATAAATTATAAATGTTTTTCACTTTAGTCTTGTGTCTATAAGAAGGTCTCAATGATGACATCTAGCTCTTATACCCTACAGACATTGTAAAAAAAAAAAAAAATCCCTTGGTTGCAAACCATATGATAGGTATTAGTTGCTTGTAGATACGATGTATCAGAAGAAAATTAGGCCCAATAAAAGAGTCTGAAACACCATCTTTTTGACACTGGCGAACAAGGTTCAAGAGTCACAAACTGAGTGAAATGAGGCTGGGAGCCATGGTATTTATGCCAGAGAGGAGGCCTTGGGGTGTGTTACAGAAGGGGTCCTTCATCAAGTGCTGAGACGGTCATATCCAGAGTATGCATATGTCCAGCCCTAGATTTCAGCACCTCTCTTGTAATTTTATTGATATACTCAGCCACAGATAGACGGGTCCAGCTGAGAGCCTCAAAGTAAGCCCTCAACTGCACAAGCCTCTGGAGCTCTCAGATTATAGCCCTCCTAGAATGCAACTGGTGTTCATCTCAGAGAAACCATAACGAGGCCATGGCCTGCTCAGAGCCTCTACATTAAGATTTGCTGTGCTTTCTTGAGCTTACACCTGCTGAGCTACACAAGGGCTAGAGCTAGATATAGACATGAAAATCATACAGCAGGTCTTTATGTGACAAGGTGGTTCCAAGCTGGTGCTGTAGGTACAGCTTCAGACACCTGTGCGTGTGTGCAGTAAGTGAAGAGGATTAAAACCAGAGCAACTGAGTCAATTCTCATTTTGCATGTTGAAAGGAGTATGAAATAACCATCAGGACAGGGAAGAACAACATGGGGGGGGTGTCATAAGCGTTTTTGTGGCAATGATCATTGGCTCTCCTCATTGCAGAGATTAACCAGAAATTCCTGTGCTTACAGATCGGGCTCGGGTGTTGGGCGGTCTCCCCGATGTTGTCACCATTCAAGAGGGCAAGGTGAGTACTGTTGTCCCTGCCTCCACATGGGGAAAGGTCCCAACACCCTACACTGTGGTCCTTCCTTTTGCATCCCACCATCTCTGTCTTATTTCCTTGTGCCTGCACTTGACCAGAGTAACCAAATACAGGGTTAAAAGTTCAGCATTCCAGTCATAGTGTCTTGTCAAGCAAGCATCAGGATGAAAGTTTGTCTTGTGAGCATGGATTTAGGCCATTTCTCCAGAGTCATGTTGTTAAACCATCAGGAGCCATTAGGCTGTATGAAAATGAACCTGAAAGCATTAGCTCTTAACCCTGTAACCATAGAAGAAAGAGATTATTCCAGCACACTGGAAGGTGCCATACTATCTCGTGGTTACGGGGAAACATGCTGCCCTGTGAGTTTTTATTAGCTCCATCTCTGATGAAATCCAACCTCTCCGTTTGATGTTAAACTGGTATTTCCTGGCTTCTTCCATCTGAGAGGCAATGAATGTGATCTCTGACCTGTAAACCATGGAGAGTAGTACATGCCTGTAATCTAAGAACTCAACAGGGAAAATCTAGAGCTCAAGGCACCTTTGGATGCATAGTTCTGGGACCATGCAGAACTTGTATATTGAAGCAAGGCTGTAGACTCCAGGCAATACATTTCTTTGTAGGTGGAAAATACCACAGTGAACTTTCAGCTCAACGTTTGAGAGCAGTTTCTGTTCTTAAACTTTCTTCTCTGCTTTCCTCACTTCATGAGGTTGAATTCACTGGGCAGTAGTGACAATTATAGGAGAATGTGTGTGAAAATACTCAAATGACAACTCAGATCTCAAGGATGGGCACTAGTCTTCCACAATGCCTACCTATGATGTTTGCGATGACTTAGTTACGTCACCAGATTCCAAGATCTGAACCTGGTCTATTCAGATACATTTAATGATGATGATTTGACTCATTTAAAATTATTCCATGCATGTATTTCTTTATTGGAGGACATGCTATAGCATGTGTGTGGAAGTCAGCACCACTTGCAGGTATCCATTCTTTCCTTCCACAGTGTGGTACTGGAGGATTGAACTCTGGTCATCCAGGTTGGCAGCAAGCATCTTTACCCACAGAGCATTTCTCTAGCTTGTACTTTCCTTTCTTAAATGTACCCATAGAGTAATTCAGAAAAATGCTAATTAAAACTGGCATGGCAGCACATGCTCATAAACCCAGCACTTGGGAGGCATAATCAAGAGAATTACAGGTCAAGCCTGAGCTACATAGCTTGTCTCAAAAAGTTGCTAATTAATGATGAAATGTAAGGAGGTTCTGTAATCTACCCAACTTTACTCCCACAGAAGAGGTAATAATTGATCATTTAAGATCTATCGGGAAGATATTTAAAAGGATACTCCTTTCCTATCAATGACAACTTTGTTCCTTGTCAAGAATATGTAATTTAGCACTAGCCATGGAGAGTGGGTAAAGACACCATGAAATATAACACACCTACCTAAACTCCAGTGATAAGTGACACACAACAGAAATGTACAGTGGGAATGCAGGAAGGGTGTGGAGAGACTGAATTGCTTATTCGTTGTTGTTGGGATATAAGCCAAAATTACATCAGCCCTTAGCAAAAGAGCCTGGCAAATTCTAGGGAGAAAAATGAATCATATACTTACCATACAGACCAGCAACTGAACCCTGGGCATTTGTCCCAGAGAAATGGAAAAGCCTGTGCTCTATTCATAGTAACTCTGTTTATGATAGCTGCAAACTGGAAATGGTACATTTGACCCTCAGGGATACACACATACACTGGCACACTCGTCAGCAACGGAGTGCCAAGAGGCTGAATCAGCAGTACAGGTGAATCTGCAGGGAATTGTGTGCAGACAAAGAAGCAGTGTGGGGAGTTTGCATACTGTAGACCGGGTTTATATGACATTTTCAAATGACAATGTCTTATAAATGGAAAAGTGAGTAGTGGCCGCTGGAGATTGAGAACAGAGTTGATGATCAAAACACAAAGCTGTGGATCCCAGTCCCAGTGGATACATCTAGAACATAACTCCCATGCCCAAGGCCCCGGAATCACTGCAGAGGAGGGGGCAGAAGGACAGATAGGAAGAGCAGAGGGATCAGAGAGAGTAGGTGCAATTGTGTCTCCTACTAACACCAGGAACTGAGCCTATAAAGTCTCACCAACATTGCCCCTCCACAATGTGAGCCGAACAAGACAGCAATGGGCTTGCCAGAGTGGACGAGGAGAGGACCAAGAGGCCCAGCTAGAAATGCTGAGAGCCAGAGAAAGACTTCCCCAGGGAAGAGAAAACCAACTGGTTATCTAATACCAAATGGTCAGTCCTGAAATCACACACACAAGTAACATTGATTCTGCTATATGTAGGAATATCTATGTCTATGTATACACATATACATATATAACAATTAATGAAAAGAAAAGAGGCCATAAATTTTAAGAGCAAGGAGAGGGATGTGGGAGGGTTTGGAAGGAAGAAAGGAAACGGGGGAAATGATGAAATTATAATCCCAGCAATTATAATCTCAAAAACAAAAGATATCTCTATATATATAGTTGTTGGTTTTTCCAGACAGGGTTTCCCTGTGTAGCCCTGGCTGTCCTGGAACTCACTCTGTAGACCAGGCTGGCCTTGAACTCAGAAATCCACCTGCCTCTGCCTCCCGAGTGCTGGGATTAAAGGCGTGGGCCACCACTGCCCTGCCAAAAGATATATTTTTAATGAAAGGAACAGGGTTGAGAGGTTGGGGTGGCTCGTGGAGCGTTGAAAGGACGGCACAGGGAGCTTGTGGCGATGAGAATCCATTGACCATGGTGGTGGGTTCAAACGCTACCCATTGAATAGAACAGTCTTAAACACAAGCCTCTACAGTACTTCCTAGAGCTGCACTTGAGTCTTCTATCTTCTTAATAAGGCAAAAAACTGCAGCCCCAAATGCCACTGTCTCAGAAGAGTTTCAATACACAGAGGAATGTTTTATTTAGGATGCTTCCTTAGTCAGGGTTTCTATTCCTGCACAAACACCATGACCAAGGTGCAAGTTGGGGAGGAAAGGGTTTATTGAGCTTACACTTCCACACTGCTGTTCATCAGCGAAGGAAGTCAGCACTGGAACTCAAGCAGGTCAAGGAGCAGGAGCTGATGCAGAGGACATGGAGGGATGTAACTTACTGGCTTGCTTGCTTGCTTCTCCTGGCTTGCTCAGCTGGCTTTCTTATAGAGCCCAAAACTACCAGCCCAGGGAAGGTACCACCCACAAGGGGCCCTTCCCCCTTGATCACTAATTAAGAAAATGCCTTACAGCTGGATCTCATGAAGGCATTTTTCTCAACCGAAACTCCTTTCTCTGCGATAACTCCAGCTTGTGTTAAGTTGACACAAAACCAGCCAGTACAGATGCATTTGGGCCAAGCGCCTCTGCAACAACACAGGTTGGATGGGGTCCAGGGAGCTGAAGAAAATGAGGAAGACCGAATGGGGAACTTACTTAAATTATGTAGAGCAGCCACTGCCATTCCACTGTTGGGACCAGTGACGCAAAGGCAATGCATAACTGAGCAGGCGGTGAGACAGGAGTGACATTTCTCTGCTGATGCAGCCCAAAGGCCCACAGCGGAGGGAGCGAAAGGCGTCTGGGTGTTTATGGAGGAGAAAGAGGAGATAGAAGAATGGAAATGAAGCTCCTCAGTGTGCTGACACAGACAAGCATTCTAGAGTCCCAAAGCTGGGCCCTAAAGATGCTCCCTGCTCCTTACTTCAGAGCATAACTGCGGGCGCCTCCTTTAAACCACGTGACTAACTTTAAACCACGTGACTAACTTAAACCGCAGCCTGGGAGCCTTATAGTTATTGCGGATGTGGAGTTGGATAGGAATTAGCTGATTTATCACCTTCTTTCCCATAACTCTGTCTTGCAGGCACTTAATCTCACTTGCAATGTGTGGGGTGACCCGACCCCTGAGGTGTCCTGGCTGAAAAACGAGAAGCCACTGACCTCCGATGACCACTGCAGCCTCAAGTTTGAGGCCGGGAAGACCGCCTTTTTCACCATCTCAGGCGTGAGCACGGCAGACTCCGGCAAGTATGGGCTGGTGGTGAAGAACAAATATGGCTCGGAGACCAGCGACTTCACCGTTAGCGTGTTCATCCCAGAGGAGGAGGCAAGGAAGGGAGCATCGGAGCCTCCCAAAGGCAACCAGAAGTCCAAGTGAGCAGAGACTGGGGGAGTTTCAAGGAGAGCGGGGACCAGCTGGCCACCCACCATGCTGCTGTTGTGAAGATGATTCGGTTACAGATGAGGAAATCCTCCTGGTGTCTCCCTGTTTTGTGCTGGCTTAGGAGGAAGTCATCAAATCCCTTATTCCTATAGATGAGGCACCAACGAAGGACACTTTCAGGGTTTTAATCTACAATTTATGTAGTAAAGAACATTAGGAAATGATTTCAAGGAAGAAGGGAAGAGAATGTTGGAGAGGTACTGAATGTGAGCAGAAATGAGGCAGGGTTTGAAACAGATCAAGCTTTACCTGTAGCTTTTCATCTTAGGGATTGTGTCCACACCTGGTGTATTTTTATCAAAATAGAGGCACACGGCTATGGGCTTGAGTGTGGTTGGTCACTGTTACTGTAGTGATGGTGCGTTTCTGATGGCAGCCTTGTGAACTGGCCTCCCCCAGTGTGAATAAAGTCTCTTGCCTTTCCTCTTCCCCCTCGTGTCTCTCCGATCCTCACCATGTTGGGGCCTTTCCACTTCTTCCTAGTTGTTGCTGTAGCTCATCTTTTGGTTTACGCCATTAGGGCAAAAGCAGTTCTTTCTGGACAAGGTCAGATAAGCCATTTGAGGTCAACCAAGGCTCAGAGTTCAAAGTCACATTGACATTGCATATCTGATCACTAAGATGGTGTAGTCTTTGATTAAAGCTCGACAACCAATTATGACAGAACACCCCAAACTGAGTACTATTAAAGGAAAAGAGAACAATATTTTGAAGTTCTAGAGGCTCCAAAATCCAAGATCAATGTCCTGGCAAGGATAGGGAGCCAGAATCTTAAGGATGTTTTGACTGCCCTCTGTGATGCCAGGAATATGAGCAAGAGAATGAACTCTTAGAGGGGAGGAGGTTGGGTCCAAACTCAGCCTTTTGTCAGGAACCCTCTCCGTTGGCAACTACACCATTCTACTGTGCACACTGATTGCATTCATCCCTGCTTTCCTGGTTAAGTATCTGTTGAAGATCCTCCTCCTCCACACCGGACAACAGGACTCAGAAGAGTCCTGGCTGTGAATGAACACTGGGGACACATTCAAACTGTGGCACCAAGAATGAAGCAGGGTCTTCCCTATGCTGCAGAAATAGCTCCTGGGCATATAGAGCTTTTAAAGGATCAGGGCTGACCTTGGCTCTGATCTGACTGTTGGTCCTTCACTGTCCAGCTGCGGGTCTGCTGCTGCAGCGCTGAACCCAGGAAGGAGCAGGGCACTGAGTTCTTGTAACCCAGAGCTCGGTTCATGAGAAGGGGTTGTTACTTTGATCACAGCTTCCTCTCTGGTGACGGCATGCATTTCCACATGGACCCCCATCATGAGGCTCTCACCAAAGCCAAGCCAGGGGGATTGCCTGGTCTTGGCTGTTCCGCTTCTAAAGTCAGTAAACTTCATTTCTTTGCAAAGCAAGCAGACTTCAAGTCCTTCAGTATAAAAAATATACACTCTAGCGTAGTTAATAAATGCATTTCCTGGAAACCAAGTGAACCCCAGTTGAAGGTCATTGTCCAGCCAAACATAGTCCAAATTCTCCCTGCTTCAGCCAAAGGCTTCTTGGGAGCAAGTAGACCCAGAAGGGGGGAGGGCACTGGGCACACACCTGCCAGGAAGCCTGAGAAGAGTCCAGCAGAGGCAGTCTCTCATGCTGAGATAGAGGCTCCTGAGCCTTCCACAGAGCCCAACCTAAGAGCCAGCAAGCAGGATACCAATGTTGGGAGACCAGAGGTGTACAGGAGTCAATCCTACCGCCTTTCACTGAGACCTACCCAGACTAGAGAAGAAGGCATGTTAAATCACACACACACACACACACACACACACATTGAAATTATATGAGAACATGAAACCAACATGTACTCTCACAAGGAACCCCACCATGAGGTAGAAGGACCTGATAGGACAGGGCATCAAGGAAGGAGAGAGGAGTGTTTATATTCAGGGAAATATACGCTAAGATTCCTCAACAAACTGATTCTAAGAACTGTTCTAGCCATTATAATGACCAAACTGTATTAGCCACGTCATAATCCAGTAGCTTTTGAAGCTATTTCTAAGTAGAACACAACTAAAACCACAGGCATGTTGATAGAACAATTCTGAAGTTTCCTTCTGACCCATAATTCATGAATCTGTGGGCCTGCTGCAGGCAGGCTGTTGATATACTCACACTGGAACATAGTAAATGTCTTGTTTTTATAAAATTAATATATATGAGCAAGTGACAAATTCTGAACATTTCTAAGTCCTTGAAAGTAGTACATCCTTATTTTTTTCCTATTTAGAAGTTTAGTCATTGAAAAAATTAGTTTTAGTACTACTGTTTATAATGTTAAAAATTCTCTTTAATTGATTAAATTATATTTAGCAGCTGATATTTTTTCCATTTTAACCATTATTGTTATCTGGCTTAAACAATATTCCCAAGGAATTAACCTTAACTGCCTATTTAAGTATATAAAAACAGAAAAAAACCCCAGAAAATCCAAGTTCTCTTAAATGTTCTCATGTTATATATAAACCTAGATATAAGGTGATAGTTAAATATTCTAACTTAGAATCAGAAACCTAAGCTGTTACTAGGATTAATCATCTGAAACATTCCAAGTACATAAAAATAAAGGGACTGGAAAGGTGGCCCAGTCAGTAGAGCACTTCCCACACAAGCATGAAGACCAGAGTTGGATCCCTAGTACCCCATAAAAAGTCAGGCATGGTGTGCACTTATGATCCCAGTGCTGAGGAGGCAGAGACCACAACATCCCCAGGGCCCTCTGGCCAGCCAGTCTAGACAAAGCAAGGCAGATGGCTCCTCAGGAATGCCACCTGAGGCTGACCACACACTCACACACTCACACGATGTGTACATACACACACCCTCTCACAAACAAACACCCTCACACAAACACTCTTACAAACACACACACAGTTACACAAACACTCTCACACACAAACACACACACCTTTATACAAACACAAACACACACACCTTTACACAAACTCACACACACCCTTACACAAACACTC
>JADRCH010000066.1:844219-858515 GCA_019843965.1 Rhynchomys soricoides | reverse complement strand
ACACATATATACATACACACATACATACATGTACACATACATACACATATATATATTCACACATACATACATTTAAACACACACACACATATATATATATATACAGACAAATAATATAAATAGTATACCTGCAAAGACATAATATGGTTATAGCTGACTAGAAGAGAAATAGTCATAAAAATAATCCCAGAAATGATGAGTATGGAGCTCATGACAGAGCACAAGTTAGGTGAATAAGTAATTCAAAGCAGTCATTATAAATACAGCACAAGCTGGTAGCACAGGCCTGTAATACCAGCAACTAGGGAGGCTGTGGCAGGTGGACTGTAAGTTCAAGGCCCGCCTGGGCAATCTTGTGAGACCTTGTCTCAAAATGAAAAATAAAAGAGCTGAGAATGTACATCATTCGCATATTACTTGCGTAGAGCATGTGCAAGCTAAATTCAGTCCCAAGTACTGACTACAAAAAGACTTAATATCTTCCATGTATCCAAGGAGCCAGAAGAGAGAATGAATACATTAAGTAAGAAATGGAAGACTACCAAAATGTAGTGAATTTGCAAAAGAAAAATATTCATAAAGAAAACTCTTTAAAGCAGTCAAAAGACCAGTCATACTGCAGTGGAACAAAAATAGACTATTATGAGACTCTGCCTGATAGGCCATAGAAATCAGGGGTCTGAGGATCAAGAACTTTAAAGTACCAAAGAACTAGTCTGGAGAGATGGCTCAGTGGGTAAAGGCACTTGCCACCAAGCCTGATGACCTGAGTTCAGTCCCCAGGAACTTGAGTTCAGTCCCTGGGACTCAGATGGTGGAAGGAGAAGACCAACTTTCATGGATTATCCACTGACCTTCACACACATGCTACAACACTCTCTCTCTCTCTCTCTCTCTCTCTCTCTCTCTCTCTCTCTGTCTCTCACACACACTGTCTTATTTAAGGTTTCTATTGTTATAAAGAGAAACCATGACTACTGTAACTCTTATAAAGGAAAACATTTAATTTGGACTGGCTTACAGTTTCTGGCTTACAGAGGTTTAGTCCATTATCATCATGTAGGGGAGCATGGCTGTACACAGCCAGACATGGTGCTGGAGAAACTGAGAGTTCTACATGTGGATTGCAGACAGCAGGAAGAGTTAGCCACTTGGCCTGGCTTGGGCTTCTGAAATCACAAAGCCTGTCCCCTTGGCATACTTCCCCCAACAAGGCCACTCCTACTCCAACAAGGCCACACCTCCTAACGGTACCACATTCTATGAGCATATGGGGGCCATTTTCATTAATACTACCATACATGCACAGACACACACACGCACACACACACAAACACACACGTCTGCTGAAAATATTATACAAAGTTAAAGTAAAAGGGACTTTGTTTTTCAACCATATATTTATTGTATATTCAGAAAGAGACACAGGCAGTAGTTAACAAATTATAAAGTGTATTTTTAAAATTAAATATTTCACAGGCAAAAGTTTTAGAAATTATCTTAAAAACTTGTAAAAGAAAAATCTAGAAAAACAAAATCAAAGTTGTTGATAAAAAAGAACACAGCTGAAACGTGATCATGCAAATCTTTATTGGTGGTGGTCCCTGATGTCTGTGGGAGGACAGAGATCATAATGTGAAAAAGAGCATGCAACATTTTCATGTGTCATAAGCATCAGTAAAATAGACTTTCTCTGGCAAACGAAAGCTGAGAAACCTTCCACCCACAGATCTGTGCAGCAGGAAATGGTAAAGATGGGTCCTTCAACAGAGACAGACAGCACCAGGTGGGAGTTCAGATCCACCAAGTGGACAGTATGGAAGTGTAAACACTTGGCTAACCACAGAACAGTTCTTCCCATGTCCCTTCTCTAGCTACTGGTACACCTCATCTGGCCCAGCATCGAGGACTAGCACACAAGTGTATCAACCTAGAGCAGCACCAGGCTTCTCCAGCCTCAGAGCCAGTCCCTTCTCCACCCCCTTACCGAAGTCAAATTCTTCCTACCTTGGAGGCCGCTGCAGTGCTTGACTGTGGTGACCCAGGAGAAGAAGATGATGCCTGGGCTGGAAACATATTTGGGAAGTGAAATGAGGAAGTCCTGCCTGGGGATTGCAGAAGGGTAAGAAAGAGAACCGATCAGGAGGTCTTGCCTACCTATATGCAAGAGCAGCTGGAAAGATGGTTCTGCAGTTGAAAGGAGACCATCTAGAGGCCGAAGGAGAGGGAGTGTGAAGGGTGGCATGTTGGCAAAAATATTATGTTTACTGAAAACTATGTTTTTAGGATCTGGAGAGATGGCTCAGTGGTTGACGACCTGAATCTCCAGAACTCACATGAGTGCTGTGTAGCTGTAGCTGGCTGATTGTAGATCCATCCTCAGAGGGCAGAGTCAAGGGAGCCCCCAAACCAGCTGGCTATGGCATGTGCACATGCAATTATTCATGTGTGCCTACACATATGAAAACATGCATGCATACACACATATGACAACAGAAAAAAGAAGCTTTAGAAGCTAACCCTGAGGAGATGTGGGAGGTGTGAGTTGAAGGTAGTGGGGGACAGTACGTCATGGCTGCAGGGGTCCATGCCTAAGAACGAATAAAAGATAGAGAGTTGAGACACCAGGAACTCTGAATTCTGTTACCATGCACCCCCAAATCAAAGCCCCTCATCCTGTGCTGTGTTCATGGAATCTGCATAACCAACTGCAAGCAGATTTTGTTTTGTTTTGTCTTACAACAGTTGCTGGGTTCTAAGTAATTTCCCCCAACCATGACTCTGGGATTTTCTATACTGCTTTTGTTGATTATCATAATGCTTCAGCTACTATGCTACAATTGCACACCAGACTAATAACTAATAACACTGCACTATTAACACGAATGGTAGGTTCTGGTTACTTCTAAGTTACTTCTAAGTATACTGTCATCAATCTGTCTCTGCTTCCCTCACCCCATGATGGGTTACTCGTGCACACAACCATGCTTGATGGGTTACTCGTGCACACAACCATGCTTGGCCTTTTACCTGAGTGCTAGAGATTCAAACTCAGGCCCTCAAGCTTTTGCAGCCATTGTTCTTACCCATTGAGCATCTCTCTAGTCCCTGGACTCCACCTCTGAGGGCAGATATTTGCATTTTGAAGAAAAGGAGAGGACTACATTTTTAAAGGTTTGAAAAGACTGGGGGTATCACTGCATAGCAAAATATTTGCCTAGTAGGTGCCAAACCCTAGGTTTGAGCCCCAGCAGCACAAAAACAAAAACAAAACAAACAAAACAAAACAAAACAAAAACAACCAGCTCTGGATCTAAAAGGCCTTGCTGTGTCTAAGCCATGTCGCTGGGACAAACAGAACTCAAGGATTTCCTTCCAGTAACCAGCTGTGTCCCTTGTATTGTTTTGTGTCCTTTATCTGATGGCTCTGGGCTAATATTGGCTATCTAAACAGTGTTCATGGCCTACCCACTGAAAACCCTCCCCAAGTAGCTCTCCATGCCAGCTATAGCTCATGTATGTAGCCCATGCTTGCAGCTCATCCATGCAGCCCATCTATACAACCCATGCATGCAGCCCATCTATGCAGACCATGCATGCAGTTCATCCATGCAGTGCATCCATGCAGCCCATCCATACAACCCATGCATGCAGCCCATGCCTACAGCCCTCCCATTCCCCACTGCTCTCCACAGCTTAGCATTCCCTGCTGGCTCACCAGGCCTGGAAAGCATCCATGCTCACTGCCACTTGCCATCACAGGCACTTCCCATCCCTTTACTTCCTACACACTACATTTCTATTCACCAGAAAGTCACACAGGAATTGTCCCTCTACACAACCCAAACCAAGGACCATGATGCCAAGAGGAGGGTTCATTGTTTTATTTCATGGAAGAGAAATCTGCAGAGGGAGAAGTGAAGCGCCTCCTGGCTACACTTGAACCAGCAAAGCTGAAATCCTCCTCCTCAGAGGCTGCCCATTTGTGAGTCATGAAATAAAGAGGAGACAATGGTGCAAAGGAAATCCAACTCCTGGTTTCCTCCGAGCTGAAGAGAAAAGCAATTGCCTCTATGTCATGTAACTATGTCAGATATGTCTTTATTATTCGCTCATTTAGTAAGTATTTACAGAGTTAATGGCTAATATTGGCTATCTTCACAGACCCCTCAGCACAGCAGCCCTGACATCCAGCAAGGCTTATGTCCAATGTAAGTGGAAAGTTACTAATGGCTTTGACCTCTGGACACATGCTGCTGAAAGTCAAGGAAGTGCCCCTGGGTGCAGAACTGTTTCTTCTAGTGTGTCAGGACAGAGTTCCTCACAAATGCCCAGCGCTGTGTGGTGATGAAAAAAAGGAAGAACCAGAACATAGTCATGGCCTACTCACACAAATATGCCTATGAAGAGCTAGTCTACTGCATTTAATCATTATTCAATTAGAATACTTCTTAATTTCATATTTCTTGCGGCTCATTACACTTAATATAGTTTCTTGTCAAGGCCACATTATGGGCATTAGCATTTTTAAAAGCTTTCTGAGTACTTTAAAAGCTATGTTTTAATAAAGGTTATGTCTTTAAATATAAGTGTCCAAAGTCAGAAAATCTGTAAGCAAAGATGTAATAATAAGCAAGTTTGTCTGTAGGAATGGAAACATCTTATAGCCATTGCTCACTGGTTAAGAGCTCTTGCTTACTGCTTTTCCAGAGGTCTCAAGTTAAGTTTCCAGCATCCCTGTCCTCCCTGTCAGGAGGATCACAACTGTCTGGAACCCTGGGACTCCAGCTCCAGGGGATCAGACACCTTCACTGACCTCTGAAGGCACCAGCACATACATGTGCCCCCCCCACCATTAAAAATCAAAATGATGAAAACATTTAAAAATACAATCATGCAAAGAGCCATTTTAGCCTATGGAGGACATTTTGGGAGCATCTGGTAGGATACGAGTGGGCAGCATGCAAGCAACATTTAAGAAGTGGAAGCAGCTAGATCGCCTGCCCAGCAGGGGCACAGAGCCAGCCAGTCTATCCACTTCACTTTGTTAATTCAAAACTAAAATAGGAAAATGCATCACCCCAAGGCCAGAGTATCCAATAAATGATCAGACCTTTGTTAATTAATCACTTAAAGCAAAAATAGACAAAAGTTTAAAAGTTAAAATAAGCAAAATCCCACTCAGTTAAACAGTTACTACAGTGGTATGTTGTAAAGATATAATTATATGTTATTATTTCTGTATTGTTTATTACATAAAGCTGAGCTTTTGTTATATAGAGCTAGTATAGGGATATAATTGCATATTGTTTTATTATAATACTATATTATAGTTGTTTACTATAGAGCTATAAGTGAGATAAAACTAAGGGTCTTGAATTTTAAAAATATTGCATAAATGCTTTAAACAAAACATTTGAAACTTCTTATCACTTCTACAGTAGCCACAGCTCCAGAAATGCACTGTGTTTCTTGTCAACACAGGAAGTTGGTTATAAAGACATCATCCAGAACAAGAGTCAAATTCTGGGAACACCCTTTAAATAAAATGGGTGGGGGAGGGGTGGATCAGAATGCATTTACTTGCATTGGCTTCAAAATTCTTTATGTAGGGACTGTCAAGGTGGTTCAGTAGGTAAAAGTGCTTGACATGTATATTGTGGGAGAAATGCAACATGCAGGTCTACTCAACCTAGACGGTAACTCACAACAGAGCAAAGTATAGATACCACCTAAGTCCAATTTAGTGAACCAATGAGTTTTATTGATTACTTATAAAAGTATGGGTGAGGAGTTACTTATAGGAGCAGAAATGACTCAAAGACAGCAGCATCACCAAAGCCCACCCCAGTGTGGGTGACAGCTCACAAAGCTGGGAACCTAGAGCACAACACACAGCCTGTAGACTACTCAACAGGATGGAGAGGGACCTTTCCTGGTGCCTCTGTTGCTCTAAACCTCTTCCAGGCAGCTCAGCTGGTCTCTGCTTCTTTCAGGCAGCTGCTCTTGTCTCAGGATGTTCTTCCAAACTCAGTTTGTCTGTGTCTTGGCAGCTCAGCTACTTTGCAGCTTACTCTGGCAGGGAGGGGCCTAGTGAGTCTGATCAGTTTCAGGGACTTCCCGAAGATATTTTGAATTGTTTACCTTCCTGTTGAAAGAGCTTCCCTGCCGGAGGGGATGTTTTAATTTAGGAGGAAGCTGATTCACAACAGCATGTAAGCCTGATCACCCAATTTTGATCCCCCAAAATCTGACTTCCATTCCCAAGATGTGAAGGTGGAAAGAGAGAACTGATTTCACAGAGTTGTCCTCTGACTTCCACACACTCACCATGCTGCACACACACCACAGTGCACACTCTCACACACACACACACACACCATGATACTCACACAACATGTACCATGGTGCACACATACATACACACACACACACACACACATGCACCATGGTGCACACACACACCCCATGGTACACACACATACCATGGTATACACTCACACACATACACACTGCTGTAAAAATAGCTTGTCACTCGCTCTCTTCCTGGGTGTCCATCTAATCTATAGAAAGGTACAGAATCATTGCATGCTTCCTCTGCCCACAGAGTAGGCTTCCCAAGCATTTACCTGAAGAATCTGGGAAAAATTGCACTTGCACTAAGCACCTAATGTCTTTAAATGTGTCAGTTATTGACCTGAGTTTTTTGGAACATATTAATACTCAGGATAGGCCACCAGGTTTGCTGTGCCAATCACTTATCCTTCAAAAAATATTGAATGAGCAGATCTATAAGGATATAAAAGGTGAGCTACATGAACACTTGCCCTCAGGATGTTTACTACACACTTATCAGTGCAGTGAATGGAAGCCACATGTGTACAAGGAAAGCAGATAGGTGTTCTCAAGGGGACGCTGCAATTGCCATTGGTGAGGATGTAGAGAAAGGGCTCTGTGGGGGATGCGCTCTCTCCAGGCTTTTGCAACAGGTGAGTCTCGCTTATTTTGAAACCAAAAGGGCAAGTATTACCACCAGAAATCACTCAGCTTCATGAAGGCACCCCCAAAGAAGTCAAGTATACTAAAAATGTGGTTTAATAGATGCTTTCAGAAAAGGTGTCCAACAGAAGTCATTCTGTCCTTAGGATGGAATGGGTTACTTACTTCGAAAATTCATATATTGAAGCCCCGAACCCTAGCACCTCAGAACACGACAGTGTTTACAGATTAAGTTCCTTAAAGAAATAAAAGAAGAAAAGAGACCATTGAGTGGTTGAGAGACTTGCAAGGGTTAACTGTGGTTACCACGATTGCAGAGGACTCCAGTATGATTCATAGCACCCAGGTCAGGTGGCTCACAACCACCTTCAAGTGCAGCTCTGGTGCAATCTGACATAGCTGGCCTCTTAGGGTTCCTGCACTCACATGCACAAGTGCATGCACACACATGCAAACCATGTGAGAAGAAAGCCCCATAAATGCCAAGGGATCATTTCATCTGTAACACAGAAGCTAGAACATTTTATCTGGACAAGCAGCTATCTCTAAGACCACCTGCTCTCCTGGAAGTCTGTCTACACAATCCAAAAATTGTGGGGCAGAGAGACAAAACAAATACTACAGACAAGTACATGAGTGAAAACTCAGAAACCACTCGGGAAATGATGTCTCATGTAGAAGCATGCCAGAGGAGATTCTTCCAGTAAGAACAAGAACTGATGGAATAATAGAAAATCATTTTTAAGGTAGTTGTGTTTAAATATGGAAAGAGGAAAGAAATGGAGCCTGTGAGCAGGAGCCTGTGAGCAGGAACCAGTTGCCATAGAAACAAGCAAATGCATTTGGAAAGGAACATTAAAAAATATATTTCCTGAAATGGAAGAAAAACTTAATACAGAATTGACCAGAGAACTAATTAGTGAATTAGAAAGTAAATGGAAGGAAATAGCTCATGAATCAGATTAGATATATAAAAAAAAGAAAACCATAGAAGATTATTTGAGAGACCTGGAGTCTAAAATGAGGCATTTCAGGGGTTTGAGGCATGGCTCAAAGGTTAATAGCACTGGCTGTTCTTCTAGAGGAAAAAGGATCAATTCCCAGCACCTACACAGAGAGTCACAATTGTCTGGAACTCCAGTTCCAGAGGATCTGATGCTCTCTTGGGGCCTCCTCAGGCACCAGGCACAGATGTGGTGCACAAATATACATGCAGACAAAATGCCCAACATATAGAACAAATAATCTTTTACATGAGGCATACAAGGCTGGGCATGGTGGTGCATACCTTTGATTCCAACACTCAGGAGGCAGAGACAGGTGGATTACTATGAGTTGGAAGTCAGCAGACTTATCAATATAAACCCAAGTGGAATTTCAGAGAAGAGAGTAAGAAGAATACAATATTATATTTTATGTTTGAATTTTTAAAATCACATGTTAGGTGCCATTGTGATAGTTTAATGCTTTTATGATATTTTCACATGTGAATATTCTGGGTTTCTGATATCTTTCTTTAATGTGTGTGTGTGTGTGTTTGTGTGTGTGTGTGCAGGTGTCTGAGGAAGCCTGAGGAGGGTGTTAGATCCTCTGGAGCTGAGTTACAGGCTATGCTGCTTAGTTTGTGGGGGGTTTTGTTGGATTTTGGTCAGTTTGTCACAAGCCACTGGCACTTGGGAAGAAAAAATTTCAATTGAGGAAATGCCTGCATCAGATTACCTTGCAGAAAAGCCTGTGGGACATTTTCTTGATTATGGATTGATGTGAAGAGCCCACCCCACCATGGTGGCGCCACCACTCGTAAAGTGGTCCTGAGATGTTGCTGAGCAAGTCACAGACAGCAATCCAGCGAGCATCAAGCATTGTTCCTCCAGGGCCTCTGCTTTCATCTGCCTTCCGGTTCCTGCTTCAAACTGCAGTCTTGGCTTCCCTCTATGACGACTGTCACCTGTAAGTCAGATAAACCTTTTCCTACCCAAGTTGCTTTTGGTTATGATCTTTAGCACAGAAGTCAAAAGCAAAGTAGGACATAGCTGGTTGGGAGCTACCTGACACGGGTGCTGGGAACTAAAGTTAGATTTTCTGGAAAAGCAGAGAGCAGTCCCAAATGCTGAACCATCTCTCCAGCCCCACTGCAACATTCTGTCAACTTGTGTCTCTGGTTCTCTCCGGTCTTCCCTCTTCTTTCTTCATTATCACCAAATACTAGACTCTCTTGGTCTCCTTCCTAGACTTTTAGACTTTATCCACATCACACATGCACACCATGCACTCGAGCACCACACACATTATCAGGGGAAAGGGAGTTGTTTATTCAAAAAATGTGATTCAGTTTCACGAGTGGGATAACAAAGGGGAAAAATACTAGCATAGTGGTTCTCAACCTGTGGGTAGCAACCTGTGAGAACGACTCTTTCCCGGGGTCACATGTCAGATATCCTGCATACCACATATTTATATTACAATTCATAACAGTAGTAAAATTTTGGTTACAAAGTAGCAATGAAAGTAATTTTATTGTAGGGAGTTATCACAACATGAGGGGCTGTATTAAAGGGTTGCAGCGTTAGGAAGGTTGAGAGTCGCTGTATTAGCACTACATGTGTGAATAAAGGCAACCTTGAGAGCACGCTGAAGCTCATGTGGGGAGCAGGTGTGTGGCCAGCTCTTTCTCTTGGCTCACTCTTTACCAGTCACAGCTTCAGTTAGGACAAGAGATAACAACAGCTCTATTCTGGGTGCTTAGTGGAAAAAAATGGATTGAAAAGTAATTCCAATGAAAGAAAAGAGTAAGGTTGGACTTGCATCAAAAAATCAGGTGAGATTTGATGGTGACTTAGACTACTGTTAGCAGTAGAGATGGAGAAAAATAGAAGAATTTGAGATTAATCTGAGATTAAAAGTTTTCTTAAGTCAGGGCTGAAGAGATAGCTCAGTCCTCCAAGTAGTGACACTGCATACATGAGAACCCAAGTTAGATAGAGTCAAAGAACCTATATGACAAATGCTGGGCATGGTGACAAATGCTGGGCATGGTGACAAATGCTGGGCATGGTGGCACACACTTGTACTCTTAGCTCTGGGGACGTGCAGACAGGTAGACTGCCCTCAGGGCTCCACACGCTCACACACTAGCGTGCAGACACTCACAGACACACTCGGCAGGAATGAGGGGAAGGGGGAAGAGCTTTGTGAACTTCAAGTCATTTGATCTGCTCACTCAAGGGAAGGAAAGTGGCTCCAGGACTTGAGAGGAAATAATCTGGGGGATGGAGGAACTCACCCTTCTGTTGAGTGTGCTGAATTTGAAATGCTCATTAGACACGTGGATAGTGTATAGGAGGAGTTAGTAGACACAGTTGGGCTTTAGGAGACAAAGATATTTAGCAGTCATTGTCCTGGCCTGTGGTACACTGTGTAATCCCAGTGCTTCGGAGACAGAGACATAGGGAGCACAAGTTTGAGGCTAGCCATAGTGAGGCCATGTCTCAGATTTTTCCTTAAAGTCATCAAGGGTCAATACGACAGCTCTGTAGGTAAACAGTGCTTGCCCTGATGACCTCAGTTCGATTTCTGGAACCCACACAGTGGAAAGAAAACTGACTCCTGCAAGTTGTCCTTTGACCTCCACATGTGTACCATGGTACACACATGCCTCCCTCCACCACACAGTTGGTTAATTAACTAGCATTAAAAAAATTCACTAGAACACAGATACTCCTAAGAGTTACAGGCTCTTAAGAGAAGACCATGTTTAGAGGAAAGGAAGCAAGCAGAGAGCCTTCCTACACGTTGGTGTTTAAGGTGCTATAAGAAAGGATGAGATAGAAACCTCCTGAAACAACCAGGGAGGAAGGAAGTATCAGAAAGGCAAAAGAGAAAACTGTTTGTGTCTCCACCCTACTCCCAAATGGAATGACCAGTGGGTCAAATGAAGGAAGCTGTCCTTGAATTTAGTTGTCAGGAGCTTGGTGAGGACTTTCAAACATGGAGGTTGAAATCCTGGAGATGCATAGTTGCAGGCCATTGTCAGTTCATAGCTGAATGGAGAGCAGAGTTGAGGAGGGAGCTGGGGGGCCAGGGGCTGGGTGAGGAGGCATGTCTTTAGGGGCATAGGTAATAAGCTGAAAGATGGTAATGAGCTTTGCCTGAGTAGAGACAATAATGATGAGGACCAAAGTCCCGAGCAGACCAGAAAAGGCACAGTCAGAGAGCAGGTGGCAATTACAGTTTGCTTGCACAGGGACCTGGTCTTCTATCTGTATGTGACAGAGAGACCAGTAGCTAAGGGTGAGACAAGGAGGATGTTTTGATCTAACTGTATTTTTGTTTCAGATAGGATCTGTCTATGTAGCTCAGCGTGATCTCAAACTCAAGCAGACTGGCCTTGAACTCCAGAGCCTCCAGTCCCAGGCACCTGGCTGCTGAGATTATAGGCACATTCGTACCACTAGATGTTTTCTTAAGGAATCATGATGCTAAGCCACCAGCCTAAAGCGAGGGATCAAAGAGGAGATAGAGGATTTAGTTTTAGGTATTAAAAAGAGAAAAGGATTTGGCATAAGGACCTTAGCGAGCAGAAGATGTAGCAGGGTTTTTAGGAAGGATAGGGCTCATATGAAGTCCCCATGGCCTGTGTTTTAGAGGAGGCTCCTCAGCACAGCTGGGCAATGTTATGCACAGCTACAAAATATCACCAGCTGCACGGGTGGTATGATGAAGACAGATTCTGGCAGGTGAGCACACAGAGACAGAGCGGGGAAACTCAATTGGGGGAGGACTACGAAGAAATAACTGTAGAGCTGGGCCTCACAGTTTCAGCTTGGGAGTGTTGTGTCATTGCCGCAAAATGCCGGGCAGAAACAACTTAAGGAGGAAGTATTCAGTCTGGCTTACAGTACCAGGGGAGATAGTCTATCACGCAGGAAGACACAGTAGTAGGAACAGGAAGGGGCTAGCCTCTGCATCCACAGTCAGGAAGCAGAGCCAGAAAGCCTATGCTCAGCTCACTTACTGCCTTTTATTCAGTTCAGGATTCTAGCACACAGAATGCTACATCCCACATTTACAGTGAATCTTCTCACTTCTGCCAAATCTAGATACACCCTCCCCAACACACACACACACACACACACACACACACACACGAGAGAGAGAGAGAGAGAGAGAGAGAGAGAGAGAGAGAGAGAGAGAGAGAGACAGGCATGCCCAGAGATTTCTTTCCACTATGAATCTGATGCTCATCAACTTGGCAATCAATGTTTAACCACAGCCCTGGATAGCACGGAGGAGAGAGAATTATGTCGGGTGAGCCTGAAGTCTTGAGGAAATAGGAAACTTTTGGAATTTGCCTTTATGTGAGTAGGCCAGAGGAGGATAGCATCCTGATCAGAGTGTGGAATACCTGGACTTGAAATTTCAGAGACATCCTCCTCCCTAACCTCTATGTACACATCTGCAGAATAGGTGACAATCTATAGGATGAAGCAGGACACAGTGGCACACACCTGTAATCCCAGCTCTTGGGAGGCAGGAAGGTCACTGCAAATTTGAAACCAGCCTGATCTACATAGTGAGCTCCAGACCAGCCAGGGCTACAAAGTGTAACTCTGTCTAGAAAACAACAACAACAACAACAACAACAACAGTTCATGGGATGAGATTCAGAAATGGCAAGAAAGGAGCCAGCAGGATATCTCCATGAGTTCAGGTGCTTGCTACAAAAACTTGATAACCTGAGCATCTTCCTCAGAACCCAAATAAATGTGGAAGGAGAAAACCAGCCCCTGCAAGATCCCCTCTGACCTACACACATGCTCACTCATAACAATGATAATACTTTAAAATGTTTTAAAAGAAATGGCAAGAATGGGCCATCACCACACCCAGAATATTCGCAGGTACCTCTGCATGGCTGGCTGAAATCATTGCTTCACCATCTAGTTAAAATCTCTATAGGAGTTACATTGTTTTCTCATCTGGTTATTTTCTATTAAAATCTCAACAGGAGTTAGTGGGGTGGAAAGCCTGTTATATCCCAGCACTGGAGAAAGACAGGCAAGCAGGTTTCTGAGTTCAAAGCTGGCCTGGTCTACATAGTGAGTTCTAGGCCAGGCAGCACTACATAGTGGGGCCTGTCTCAAAAAGAATTAAAAGAAAAAAGAAAGGAATTAAAAATCAAACAAGAGTGTATGAAAAAACAATTTCAATTTTCTAAAAGAAAAATTGATTTGTTTGAACCAAATGCATGTGAATGGCTGTTTGTCACTAATTTGAACTTTTTTACTTGTCCCATTTTTGCCTCAATTACTATGGCACACAGCCCGCCACTGAAGCAAATGTATCTATTCAGAGCTTCCTGTTAAATTAGAATGTTAAGACACTCCCCCTTAGGAAACAGATCCAAATATTTATAATCACTCTTTTTTTTTTTTTTTTAAAGAGCCTACTGATAGAAGAAAACAATTTTGTAAAAGGGAATGCAAAATTTATATATAAAAAAAATCTTTATGACTGTACCCTTAGACACAGAAATTCTACATTAAACAGTTTAGCCTTATAGAGTAGACAATGGTTTAATAAGGATGTTCATCCCAATTTTATTTACACCACCACCACACAAAAGGCTATTTTGATACTAAAGAGATTAATGAGAAAAACAAACAGAAAACCTTAGTAATCCACTAAGGAAATGCTATTCAGTCCTTCAATATGACTGAGATCTTACCTAGTAACTAAAGCCTTTGTTTTGCTTGTTTCTGTTGTGGCCTCTGCAGCTGCTACGATTAGTGCTGTTTGGTTTAGTTTGGTTCTCTGAGGCAAGGTTTCAGATTTACTGTGAACTCCTGAATCTCTTGCCTGGGACTTCCAAGTGCTGAGATTATAGAGACAAGCCACCACGCCCATGTCATTTGCTTTGTTTTAAACTCAGAAGTACAGAAATAAATGTACGGGACAAAAGAGGAAGGGGGCCTGTGGATAAACAACTGTTATAGAACAGAATTATGGGAGTTGTTTTTTTAATTTACTTCGATACTTTGTGCTTTACGGTGTTAGGGGTTTTGTTTTCAAATCTGGACATGATGCATGCCTGTAATCCCACGAGTCCAGAAGCACAGTCAGGAAGATTATATGATTGAGGACCACCCAGGGTTCATATAGAGTCCAGGGCTAGCATAATTTTGCTACTCCGAATATACATAGCTATCAAGGAAAATACCCTATTTCATTTTGTTTCCTATCTGTGCAAAATGTATCCATCAGCCAGTCTCAAAATTCTGCTTTAATTCTTCACTAA
>JADRCH010000066.1:827707-844119 GCA_019843965.1 Rhynchomys soricoides | reverse complement strand
CTCTTTTTTTTTTTTTTTTTTTTTTTGGTTTCGAGACAGGGTTTCTCTGTGTAGCCCTGGCTGTCCTGGAACTCACTCTGTAGACCAGGCTGGCCTCGAACTCAGAAATCCACCTGCCTCTGCCTCCCAAGTGCTGGGATTAAAGGCGTGCGCTACCACTGCCCGGCCTGCCTTTGCTCTTATGAAGAACGCCATATGCTATGTTTAATGCTTTAAAAAAAAAATATTTCGCTTCTTTGGGGACTCTGTAGACATAAGCAGTTGTAGCATGAAGGGACACACCCATGTGAGAAAACTGAGCCTGTTTACATTAAAACAAAACAAAACACCAGAGTAAGGATGAGATCTATTCAGTTGGATTAATGATGAATTCTGAGTGTCTCATTCAGACCATGTGCCTTCAAAGCCTGTCTTTTTTTTTTTTTTTTTTTTCTTTTCCGAGACAGGGTTTCTCTGTGTAGCCCTGGCTGGCCTGGAACTCACTCTGTAGACCTGTAGACCAGGCTTGCCTCGAACTCAGAAATCCGCCTGCCTCTGCCTAGTGCTGGGATTAAAGGCGTGCTCCACCACTGCCCGGCCTTCAAAGCCTGTCTTAAAGGCAAAATACCTTTAGATAATCCAGTCACTAAATTTAAGGTCATTCTTGTTATAACTATTCAAATAATGTATCCGTTTTAAAGTGTGGTTTTATCATTCTGGCTGTGTTTTTTAACCTATCCAGTGCCGAATACCAAACATTATTGGTTAATTCAACGGAAAAGAAAATTTTAGAAAAAATCTCCCCCCCTTTTTTTTTCTAATTTGAATTCTAGGAACACTAAATATGTAGACACTCAGCAGAGTCTCACAAATTGGGTTTGAGTTACAAATGAAGTTGAGTTTTAACTTTTAAGCTGTAGTTAGTATAAGGAGCTACTTAAGAGAGAAGCACTGGGGACCTCGGACCCACCACTAGAAGCCAGAGCTCAGAGCCCATAGCATATACTGCTTACTCGTTCGTGTATTTGGTTTTATGTAACTTAATAGCACTAAGGTTGTTTGTAAGATAAACTTGTTAATAGTTTGGCTGTGGAGAGCAATGATTATAAAATGACAAATATACACGCAGGCAGTCTTTCTAAATCAGATTGAAATCTACTTAGAACTGTGATTGGTCAGCATAATTGAGGTTTCAGAACAGAACAGCAAGGGCTCCCTCTGTTTATATGGACATAAACTATTCAGAGTGTGCCGGTTGAATTTTTGCCTGGCTCATTTTTTTTTTTTTTTGTACTTTTTATAAGCACAGAAGAAAAACTATTAGAAAAGTCACACAGGACATAGCAGGATTAAAAACCTAGAGAATATTTTCTCAGAAAACTTATGTTATTATAAAATTGTTTGGCTGAAATTCAAGATACACATGAATAAAGTTGAAGAATGTAAATGTAGTTAAATAGTAAATTATTGGTATGCTAAGTGAAAAGATAAAGGATCCTGCAATCTAAAGAGACAGAAGTAACAATGAATCACTAGAAAATTTGTTTTTAATGTATTTGTTACCTTACACTTCCTTCCATATGAAATCAATTGATAGAGCTAAGTGGTTTACAGATAAAAGTGCTAATTAGCGTCTGATTTGACCTTGACAAGAAATGGGCAAGCTTTTATAAGCAGCATGTTTAAGAATTTGTATCAATGGCAGATATTTTAGTGGGCAACAATTTACTTATACATTTATAAATTACTTATACATTCCAGATACCTCTACAGTGTTTTGTTACTCTGGAAATAAAGATTAAATCCCTGTGGTGTGTTGACAAGGACCAACAAGTGGATTACCTACACGGCGATCCACGGCACCGAGAAGGTTCTGCCCTCAGACACACCTCCCTAGGGCAGATAGCCAAAGCCCAGCAAATGTTTGTATCTCAGGGCTATGCAGACAAAGACCTTGAGAATAAAGGGCACTTTGGAAGCTGCCTTGAGGAGACACTGCTGTGGACAGTCTGGGAACTCTGAACAAAGACTTGGCTCCTGGCACTTTTTCTCTGGGTCTCACTTTAGCTGTTAATTTCTGAACATGTAACAGTTTTCTTCTGGACTAGAGGCCAGTTTTGAACCCTGGTTTTGTCAGATTTGTGGGTTTAGTGATTCTATTCTTATAGACCACTGTACTTATCATAAAATGACCAAAAAAACGCTATCCATAATTTCCAAGGATAAGCACCATGACCCGTTGGGCATACTTGTGTTGGCAAACCTGTCTGAAAAGTCAGTGATTCTGTGTGCCCTTTCCTGCACTGAACAGTGCAGTTAATACGTCATTCCCATAAACAATAAGCTCATGGCAACATTCAAAAAATGACTTGTGTCCATAGGTCAGATTGTAAGTGCACTGGACAGATACTGTGTCTAATGTTTTGTGTGGTATTTGTCACACTGTTAGAATTCAATAAACGTTCAACAACAACAAAAAACAAGCAAACAACAGCAACAAAATCCACAGTGGCACACATTTGTAACCCAGTGCTGAGGCAAGCAGAGTTCCTGGGGGCTTGCTGGCCATCCAGGCTAGCTAGCTAAATCAGCAAATTGCAAATTCAGTTAAGAGACCCTGTCTCAAAAAATTAAGGTGGAGAGCAACAGAGGAAGACAAGGATCTGGAACTCTGCAGAGATATCCTGGCGGCCTGGGGAAGCACAGTCTAAGCAGGGACTCAGCTTGAACTCACCTGGTCTAAAGAAGATACAGGTGAGTTTTGAGTTGCCGTCAGCCACTCAGGTTCTCACGCAGCCCAGAGTCTATGGCAATCAGATGTTTACCACAACGACCATCAGTTCCTTCAATTTCTAGTCTTCCTTCCATGTCTCTTCCTCCTTGATGATTCTATCACTGTCCTCTTCCACAGCCACTGTCTCTGCTTTCTGTGTGCCAGCGCATGAGGACTATCTACTGGAATAGGCCATTCATAGTCTTCAGATGGGACAGTCTGTACACTAACAAACCTCTCTCCTACTCAGATTGTTACAGTGTCTGCAAGCTGAGAGAGGCAGAAGCAAAGAGCCAAGGAAGAGAAAGCACCTCCATATATACATACACCATTTATCGATTATAATATTTATGTTTAAATATAATACAAAGAAGAGATGTTACTGTAAAGCTGAATTTTTGTTAGAAGAAGTCAGAGTCCTGTTCCAGTTTCATTTCCGTTGCTGTGATAAAATATTCTGGCAAAAAGCAACTTACAGAACAGGTTCATCTTAGACCATCACTGAGGAAAAATCACAGTGGTGGAAGGTCCTAGCAGGTAGTCACATCACACTCACAGTCAAAACTGAGAAATAACATGCAAGCTTACTTGTTTGCTTATGTGTGATCAGCTCCATCTCTCCACTCTTAGATAGTTTAAAACCCCCTGCCTGGAGAATGGTACCGCCTGCAGTGGACTGAGTCGTCCCACATCAATTTTCAGGTGATTCTAGGATGTGTCTGCTTGACAAGCAAAGCTAACCATCACAGATGCTAATAATTTAAACCCCCAAATAACAAACCACACAGGCAGAGTTTCCCTCATATCAAGTTCACAGGTAGATGTTTACTCCAGGCCTGAAATAGTGACACCATTCCATGAAACTCCCAGGGACCCAGTTCTTGCAAGCCTGCTGTCCCAGTATAGAACATGGCCTTAGCCATGAAGTCTGGTGTGTTTAAGAGCACATCTGAAAAGAACAGCAGAAAGCCCCGTGCTACACAGATATACCACAGAGCCAGAAAAGAGAAGAGATGCTGAAGAACACCCAAGCTCTTCACAACAGACCTACATCTAATACCTCCCAACGCCCAGCTCATAGTAGCTTCATTTTATTATGGTGGATGGGCAGAGTACAGAGGCCCCCTCTTATCTTTGGAGACTGTGTTCTAAGACCAGCCCCCAATGGATGCCTGAAACCTCAGACAGCATAGACTCCTATGGGAACTATATAGATATAGTTCTACACAGTCATGTTCTTCCCTACACATACAGACCCATGATGGATATTAATTTACAGAGTAGACACACTAAGAGAGTATCAACAGTAACCACTAATAAAATAGGAAAAAAGTATAATAATATACTAGGAATAAAAATTATTCAAAACTTAACAAATTGTCTCTGGAATTTTCCTTTTACTTCTTTTGGAACTCAGTTGACTATCTGTTACCAAAACCCTGTAAAGTGAAATCTGGGTAAAGGTGGGGGGATCTGTGACATAAGAGAAAATACCCAGACAGTGCCTGCTGGTGGGTAATAGACAGGCGCGGGACAGACAGGATAGGTCACCTCAGGCTTGGCTGTCGGGTCAGCTGAGGAGACATTGTGCAGAGATTTCCTCTTGGTTTATTTCCTGCCAGAGTGCTGTTTTTCTGTACTTTCTTTGCTTATTTTATTAGATTTATTTGAGCCCCTCTCTTTGCATCTGGCTTAGTGTCATGCAAAAAGCAGATGTTTTTGGTCCCTTACTTAGTTCAGACCATAGTGTGACTGGTGGAAGTCTGGCTTTTTGTTTGACTGTTCATGCATCAGGTAATGTCTTCTTTTATAGAAATGTTTTCTTCCACTTTCTTTTCTCTCCTTCCCCTAGCTGGGCTTCATCATGCAATCTGCTTTGGTCATTTTCTAGTTCCCTGAGCAGCCTCTGCTGTTCCTTCCACTCTTGCTGAGCCTTGTAATGAGCACCTTTAAAGGTATGCCAACGCTGTGCATCCTAGGTCCCTGGGCTGGCATTACCTACCTGTCTGTTCATAGACTGGTCCTCTTTAAAAGACTCTCCTAGGATGCTTAGTGTAGCCCGTTTAGATCTTGGCTGCATTCCACAAGATAGGATCCTTGATCAGACAACCTTGAATAAATACTTAGCTTATCCCTGCTGAATCCAACCTCAGGCAGTCAGTGGGTGGCCCGTCTGTACAGTTTGCCCATTCAGCAAGCAGAAACTAGACCAGACCTGCTGCTAATCTTCAAACCTTTGGAATCGGTTGCTCTGGAATTTATTGACTACTTTTCCACACTAGAGGCCTTGTTAAGGGGCTGGTTTGAGGGCTTGAGCAACTCCAGGCAAAAGCAGCAGGACAAACATGTTGGCCACTATGCTACAGGAATACTGCAGAACACTTCGACCAGAATAAACAGTGTCATGATTTACCTTGTTTCCTATGCAGGAGTTACAGCTTACCAATGAGAAATCAGCACAATGGATAATTTACAGAGTAGTCACCTGGCTAGACCAAAGATCCAGACCCAGAGCTCCCAACTGTGACAAGAGGTGACCCTGGACCTCTTGCATCAGACAGTTCCTAGCTTATTGATCATTGCAGTGTAGGCAGAAACTTATGCACACCTCAGAGCTGAGCCCATTCACAAGTCTTGTTACACGCCATCAAAAGTTCTCTATCTTGTGCTAACTGCACAACTGGTTAACAGCCATTTGGGACAAACACAAGTCTTTGTTGAGATTCAGCTTTGCTCAGTATCAATCTATTACTGATTTTCCTTTGTGGATCAAGGATCATGCTCAACACTGTTCAGTAGCAGAATCATAGAGCTAGGGAAATGGTTTCTATATACCACCTCTGTCTGACCTTGAACCACCTGTCAATGGAAATAAGAACACTGTTTTGTCCCCACAGGGAGACTGAGCAAGGATCAAATGATACTATTCATGTTACAAATATCTACAGGAGAGAGAGAGGGCTAGAGCTAGGTAATTACCACCTGCTAAGTAATGGACAGAAGTTCTGGGGTCTCAGGTGGCTCAGCCAGTAAAGACAGTTGCCATTAAAATCTACAACCTCAGTTTGATTCCTGGAACCCACAGAGTGGAAGGAAAAAAGCCTACTACTGCAAGTTGTCTTCTGACTGCTACATACATACTGTGACATGTGCGTATAATACACACATGTTTTAAAATATTACATGATATCCCATAAATGTATATAAGATTCTCATGCTGTTGTGGGCCAGGTAAAAAATGTTTACTCAGCAGGCAAGGTGGCTCAAGCTTGTCATCTCAGGAAATAAACGCAGGAGGGTCCCTGCCAATTTCAGGCCAGCCTAATTTTTATAGTAAGAAATAAGGAGTGAGTGAATGAATTTGAAGCAGAAAAACGTGAGGAACACAATGTTAAGAGACTTAGTTGAACAGTAAGGGGGTTCTTCTCTCATTCTGCTGCCCTTTACTTCCTGTCTCATTTTCTTGAGGGCCTCTGTGGTGTCTTGAGAGAAAATGGCCCCCACAGGCTCATAGGGAGTGGCTCCATTAGGAGGTGTGGCTTTGGTGGAAGAAGTTGGTCTCTGGGATGGGCTTTGAGGGCTCAGAAACTAAAACTAGGCCTTGTGGCACTCTTTCTTCCTGCTGCCTACCAATCCAGATATAGAGCTTTCAGCTACCTAACTCTCCAGCACCGTGTCTGGCTGCCTGCCACTGTGCTTCTCTCCATGATGACAGTGGACTAAATCTCTGAACTGGAAGCCAGCCCAGTTAAATGTTTTTGTTTGTTTGTTTGTTTTAAATAAGAGATGGCATGGTCATGGTGTCTTTTCACAGCAATAAAATCCTAAGACAGCCCCTTTTCAAAAGACAACAAAACATATTAAAGATATAGAGCTTCTGTCCTCCCCTCCCACCCCCAAAAACAGTCTTTTAAACATGTGAAATCAGGAATTTATCTATGACCCTTTTACTTGCATTGCCCCAGAATTTTATGGCAGCTATTTTTTTAATTGTCAAATCCAACACATTTCTAATGTTTTGTAATGGGGAGAGCATTTGTTTTACATGAAGCATTGATGGAGTGTGGATGAACGGAGGACTGTGGAAGTAGAGTCACTGGCCACCAGGGAAGACGATGAGAATGTCTCTCTGTACCTCCACACAAGCTGTTTCCTCTCCCTCCTATACTGGCCTTTTAAAGGCCAGGGCTGGAAGGTGGACACCTGGCTGTATTAGATGGCGTCTGGCTTTCTCTGTGAGTGTAGGCTGTGGACGTAGCTCCGTGGTAGGATGCTTGCCTAAAATGCATAAATCCTGAGCTGGAGTGCACACAGGCACACACACAAACGTGCATGTACACAAACCATACCACACACATATACACATGCACATACACATACTGTACATATACATACACCATACACAAAAATATACCATACATATCAAACACCATATATATGCACATGCACATACAACATGTGCACGTACACACACACTCATCACACACAATCACAAGGGAGTAGTATAAACACATGTCTTAATTACATGGCTTAGAGGGAGTGACAGTTCTCACTAACACATAACAACTTCCTCTATTTTGCTGCCTTGGAAAATCTCAGAATCCCATAACCCTCCCCTGCCTTTCAAAAGGTGCTATCGCCTACTAAAGAGAGAAAGCTTTTCCCCCCAATATACAAATTACAAGTGGGAGGGATGAAGCAGAAGACAAGAATCAGGATGAGCGCTTTCATGAGCAGGCTTTTCATGGTCCCATGGACACAGATGGCAAAAAAATGTTTCAAGGCCCATTTTTTCCTTCATTTTGACTTGTTTTGACAAGTGGAGTTGAGTTTTAGGCAAACAAATATAGTAGATCATGGTTTAGTCTTAGTGTTGGGATAATTAAAGCACTGAGTTTCTGCATTCATTTTATGTAAGAAGCATCTCTGTGACATGAGTTTTACTTGGCTTTCTGGGCTGCTTTTTAAAACTGAAACATAATATTTGTACATTGTATGATAACTTGCTACATAATATACACTACACTGTATACTATATATTGAATACTACACTGTATATTATACAGTACACTGTATGATATATACTATACACTATATATTATATACTGTACACTATATACTATAAACTGCACTGTATACTATATCCTAAACTGTATATTCTATATACAGTGTGTAACAGTCATAGCATGTAATAAAAGTAGAGCAGAGTAGGCCCACAGCAGGGCGTGAAGCACAGGAATTACCTTACTCTTGCCCCACTTTATATCACACACCTTCTCTTAGTGTAGTCGGGTTACCTATGACCAACAAACCTGAGACAGAGTCTAGCTGACCAAACCCCCGGTCCTGTGGCTTTGACTGGCTTCAGGCACACTTGGGGTTGGTCTGTCACAAGCAGACCTCAGGCCTAAAAAGCAGGCCCAGCTCCAGAAAAACTGTGCTGTGGGTCACTAGTGCAAAATTATACTTCCAGACAGGTATGGTGACAGGTGAGTCACAGCATTCAGGAGGCAAAGGCAGAAGGATCTCTGTGAGTTTGAGGCCAGCCTGGTCAGCATGGAAAATTCCAGGCAAGCAAGGACTATTATAGTGAGGGTCTATCTCAAGAAAACAAAGCAAAACAAAATTAAATAATAATACTCTTTGAAAATTCACACTTTATTTTTATTGTGTGTGTGTATGTTTGTGTCTATGTGTGTGCACACACATATGTGTAGGTGTGTGTAGGGGCTAGAGGTTGATCTCGAGTGTCCTTCTCAGTCCCTTTCCATGTTAATTTTTTTGAAACAAGATCTCTCACTGAACTTACTGATTATGTTAGGTTGACTGGTTAGCAAGCACCAAGAAGTTGCCTGTCCCCAGCCCCAGAGCTAGGATTACAGATGTGCACTGCCACACCCAACCTTGTATTTGGGTGCAAGGAATAGAACTCATTAACAATTGAGCCAACTCCCCCAAACCATGAAAACATACGTTAGCAAAGGATCTAATGCTCAAACCTAGAATCCCCCAATAGGGATCACATCTTAGAGGAGCAGGATATTTCAGAATTCCAGTCACGCTGGTCCCGCCAAGCCAACTGCAAATAATATGAAATAAACATCACTTCAGTGCCAGCTCTCAAAAAAGATCATTCTTTTAGATCTTGGACCATAACCTCCAATGGGACACATAGGACAAACGAATGGAATTCAGCCAGGCAAGCACAAAATCAGTGAAAGGTTGAAAAAAAGACATGAAATTCAAGAGCAAGTAGCAAGAGAGGCTATGCAAATATATGTTATATAACTATATGTATAATATATGTTATATATTATATAAATGAGAAAAACTATATAAATAAGAAACACTATGTACTATATATTATTTGCATTATATAGTGTATAGAATAATCTATATTTTATATAACACACATATATGGTACATATAACATATAGAATATACTTAGTGGCAGGTTTCAGAGAGTAAAGGTCAAGAGCAAGAAGGAAATAAATTGATTATTCAGATGGTTTCTCTATGGGGGTGATCAGCATAAGTTGACCTGAGCAACCCCTTTGGCTTTTCTGATTTAACCAAGCAGAAACAGATATTCAGGTGTAATCTAACTAGTGTCTAACCTTTGGGAGGAACATAAAAAATCTATGCTTCTTTTCTTTGTTTCTTTTGCTTTATTTTCTTGTTTTCTTTCTTTTGTTTTGGTCTTATTTTGATTTAGGTTTGGAAAAGCAAAGCAAAGAGGGTTCTTTTCTGATGTGTCAGCTTTTTTCTTCTTTCTTGTTTATTGATTTATTTGCTTTGTAGACAAGGTCTAGGTTGGCCTAGAACTTGTACTGCCTCTTACCTCAGCCTCACAGGTGTTTCTTTCACAGGCATGAGCTGCCATACCCAGCTCGTTTGTTTCTTACAGAAGTGTATTGTGGGATGTTAAATACAGAGTTTGGATCCCCAGAGCCCACATAGTGCCAGGTGGTTGTGGTGGTCTACCTGTAATCACATAGACCAGGATCCCAGCCAGCCAGACTACTACTGGTGAACTCTGGGTTCAAGTGAGAGGACCTGCCTCGATATATGAGATGCAAATCAGTCACATGCACAGGAATTCATGTACACGTGTACAAACATACATATACACATGTGTACCACAGCATACACATACCAAAACCAAGAAAAATGGATTTATTTTGCAAGTTATTTGCACAAGTATAGTACTAATAACTAGCATTTTTAAGAAAGTTTTGGGGTTTTTTGGTTTTTTTTTTTTTGCTTTTTTTTCACCTTCCAACATCTGCTCAGAGTTTCAGTCCTGCAGTAGCACTGGCCTTTTGGCGAGGGCCCAACTTCCTTGTGTTCAGGGAAGACCTTACTCTATGAGTTCTGTAGGGGAAGCTGATAGGACCCCATGCTGCATTTCTGTCTCATGTCATATTTAGCGCTCTGCTAGATCGCATCTGTGGATAAGCCAGATTTGTCAACAGGAAGAAGGAAGATTTCACAACTTGGAAAGACAACATAGTGAGTCAGGCCTTTCTGTTCCATCCCCAACTGGCTATATGTGGTTAGCTGGGTAATTTGAACAAGTCATACCACACGCTCAGTTGCTGTTATCTGCTGCATCAGCGTGTATCAAAAGGAAACAAACCTGGTGACTTAACTGGATCCCTATAGAGATTAATGAGTGAGTGAAAAATATCAGGAAATAAACTTTATTTACATTACAGACTGGAAATGTAAGAAATGTTCACCTTATATATAAGTATTTTTAGATTGGGTTAGTTGCATTCCTAGAAGTTTCTATACTATATGTTATTGTAACTATCAATTAATTTTATCCTTAGCATAATTATAAAGTATAATGAAACTTTTGTCATGGGCCCAAATTCCAAAATTTCAGAAGGTTTTTTTTTTTTTTTAAATATTTAGGTAAGCATCCTCAAATATCTCTTTTATTTAATTGGGAATTTGTGGAATAGTTGCCACTGTTTTAATTTAATCAAACCCTGTAGTTCCAGGCTTGGGAGTGAAGAGCATATCTTTCTTTTGCAGAAGTCCTGAGCTCACCAGGACCCACAGCAGATGGCTCACAACTCCCTGTAACTCAAGCTCCTTGGGGCACAATGCTTCTGGCTTCCCCAGCACTGACTGCCCTCATGTGTACACACCCATGCAGAGATGCGATTTAAAATAATAAAGACAAATCCTTTTTTAAACTGCACAGTTCCTATTCTATTACTCTGTGTTTGGCATTCTTTTTTCCTTTTAGGGGCTTCTACTAGTTCCATCCCCATATTTTAAAGATGTATTAGTATACAAAGTCAGAGGTAGCACTACATCATTTTCAAACATATTCTGTTCTAGTTGCTTCTACTCCTTCATCTTCCCCGAGGCCATGCCCCCCACCTCTACCCTCCCCTCATCATTTTCCCCCTGGAAGTGGAGTTACTGACAGTTGAGCGAGCATGTAGGTGCTGGGAATAGAGCCCTGCAGTTCTGGAAGGGTAGCTAGCGCTTGCTCATAACTGCTGAGCCATCTCTCCAGCTCCTCTGCCTCTTTTCCTTCTCTTGGTCTCACTGTCTCTCTTAGATTTTTTAAGCTCTACCTATAGTTATATACACTGGAGAATAGGAGGATTTTTATCTTTCAAGCTTTGTAATTTCCTTTCTCCTTACAGATTAGTAAAATTCTGTCTCTTGTATATGTACCATGTTTTCATTACCCATTCACGTGTTGATGAGCATCCAAGCTGGGTCCATTCCCTGGCCATTCTGAGTAGGGCAGCAATGGATGTGTATGAATCTCTGTGCTAGAATGTGGAACCACTGGGTATATGCCCAGATGGGTCATAAGGCAGCTTTGTTTCTTCCTGTTTTGTTTGCTTGTTTTTAGAATCCTTCATGCTGGTTTTTGTAGTTCTCATTTCTGTAGTAGGTACAGTTCCCCTTGAGAAATGTGGATTGGAAATTCCCCCATTACCTCTGTAGTAGTAATTACTCCTGTGAGTACTAATTCTGTCTCCTCCGAATGCTTCCTTCCAGCTCTCCTAAATGATGTAAGGCTGAGTAAGTCAGTTTTCCTTTTCCATACGTGAGCACATACCCATTCAACACAGGCACCTGAGCTCCTTGGCTCATTCCCTGCCCCCTTTATCAGATTGTTGTAAACAGTAATTCGAAGTCACTAACCACAGCAGTCTAAAGTCCCAACATGATTTATGTTGTGAAGCCAGCTTAAGAGAAGGACCACTGTTGTTTATTGATCTGCCTTGCTGTCTTACAGCTAATTTCAATGAAATGGGACAAGAAAAGCTTTAATTAGAAGTACCCACAGTTTAGAAGACACAGTGTTATCATTAGCAGTTGCTGTAAATTAAATACTGTGTGTGTTGGTAAGGAAGAGACTCTTCATCTCGGTGATACTGTTGCCATGCTCCTGAATAACATTTGAGATACAAAAGAAATTTTTGAAACAGAAAACTCTTTTTAAAATCGGTCTTGAATCACTTTGTAAAACAGGAGGCATTTAGCAAAAGCTACTGATTTATTCTATATAATCAACATAGATTTTAGCCTAGAAGTGAAAAGTACACTGAGACATTAGGTTTTGGGTTATTGAATGTCTGTTGAGTAAATATCAGACACTGTCCTATATACTGGAGGTACAGTGGGGACCAATAGAGACAAGATGCTGATTAATGATGTATGCAGGCTTGTAGATAAATGAACAAGCAGAGTCATGGCCACAGGAGAAAATGACAGTGAAATGGATCTTCCTGAGGAACAGGCTTTCTGAGCAGAGGCAACATGAAGGCTGAGCATAGAGCAGCATAAGCAAAACCAGGAAGATCATTCAGATCTGAGTAAGACCCTTGGAGGGCTTCTGTTAGCTCTGGGCTTGTCAGGTACACACAGGTAAGAGGGTAGAGCCTGATACACATACATGCATGTGTGTGGTGTGTGTGTGTGTGTGTACATGAGTGATGTATCTGTGTGCATTGTGGTATATGTGTGTGCAGTATGTATGTGCATGGGTGGTGTATGTGTGTGTGCGGTGGTTGTGTGTTCATATGGTGTATGTAATGTGTATGTGTGGTGTATGTTGTTGTGCATGTGGTGTGTGTGTGTGTAGTGAGTGTGTGTGGTGTGTGTGGTGTGTGTGTGTGGGGGGTATAGTGTGTGTGTGTGGTGTGTGTGGGGGGGGGGTATAGTGTGTGTGTGGTGTGTGTGGTGTGTGTGGTTTGTGTGTGTGTGTTTGGTATATGTATATGTGTGTCATATATGTGTGCGATGTGTGTGTATATGTATCTGCATGTGATGTCTGTGTGTGTGGTGAGTGTGTGTGTGTGGTGTGTGTGGTGAGTGTGTGTGTGTGGTGTGTGTGTGTGGTGAGTGTGGTGTGTGTGTGGTGTGTGTGGTGTGTGTGGTGTGTGTGGGGGGGTATAGTGTGTGTGTGTGTTAGTGACACTTCCATGACTGACAATATTCCAGCAGTGTGGTGGGTATTTGTGATAAAGGCAGTAGCAGGAGCGGGAACAGACACTTACGATCACCATTGTCACCATGTCCTAAACTAATTACAGAATGTAAATAATTGCAGGACATACTTTTGTCCTTGAGGAAGTTGCAAATAAGTTGAATAAAGAAGCCGTGTATATAGGAAAATAAACGAAACTGAAAATTCACACAAGCCCCTCTCTCTCCCTATCTAGTCAATATAGTACTTGAAGTTCTAGCTAGAGCAATTAGACAACAAAAGGAGGTCAAAGGGATACAAATTGGAAAGGAAGAAATCAAAATATCACTATTTGCAGATGATATGATGGTATACTTAAGTGACCCGAAAAACTCCGCCAGAGATCTGCTACAGCTGATAAACACCTTCAGCAAAGTGGCCGGATACAAAATTAACCCAAGCAAATCAGTAGCCTTCCTGTACTCGAAGGATAAACAGGCTGAGAAAGAAATTAGGGAAATGACACCCTTCACAATAGTCACAAACAATACAAAGTATCTTGCTGTGGCTCTAACCAAACAAGTGAAAGATCTGTATGACAAGAACCTCAAGTCTCTGAAGAAAGAAATCAAAGAAGACCTCAGAAGATGGAAAGATCTCCCGTGCTCATGGATTGGCAGGATTAATATAGTTAAAATGGTCATCCTGCCGAAAGCAATCTACAGATTCAATGAAACCCCATTAAAATTCCAACTCAATTCTTCATAGACTTAGAAAGAGCAATTCTCAAAGTCATATGGAATAACAAAAAACCCAGGATAGCAAAAACTATCCTCAACAATAAAAGGTCTTCTGGGGGAATCAACCTCCCTGACCTCAAGCTATACAACAGAGCAGTAGTGATAAAACTGCATGGTATTGGTACAGTGACAGCAGGTGGATCAATGGAATAGAATTGAAGACCCAGAAATGAACCCACACACTTATGGTCACTTGATCTTTGACAAAGGAGCTAAAACCATCCAGTGGAAAAAAGACAGCATTTCCAACAAATGGTGCTGGTTCAACTGGCGGTCTACATGGAGAAGATTTCGAATTGATCCATTCTTATCTCCCTGTACAGAGCTCAAGTCCAAGTGTATCAAGAACATCCACATAAAACCAGATACACTGAATATAATAGAAGAGAAAGTGGGGAAAAGTCTCGAACACATGGGCACAGGGGAAAAGTTCCTGAACGGAACACACTTAGACTTGTGTTCTAAGATCAAGAATCAACAAATGGGACCTCATGAAATTACAAGGCTTCTGTAAGGTAAAGGACACTGTAAATAGGACAAAATGGCAAACTACAGATTGGGAAAAGATCTTTACCAATCTTACATCTGATAGAGGGCTAATATCCAATGTATACAAAGAACTCAAGAAGCTAGACTCCAGAGATCCAAATAACCCTATCAAAAAATGGGGAAGAGAGCTAAACAGAGAATTCTTAACTGAAGAAACTCGAATGGCCGAGAAGCACCTAAAGAAATGTTTAACATCCTTAGTCATCAGGGAAATGCAAATCAAAACAACCCTGAGATTTCACCTCACACCAGTCAGAATGGCTAAGATCAAAAACTCAGGTGACAGCAGATGTTGGCAGGGATGTGGAGAAAGAGGAACACTCCTCCATTGCTGGTGGGAATGCAAGCTGATACAACCTCTCTGGAAATCAGTTTGGCGGACCCTCAGAAAAATGAACATAATAGTACCTGAGGACCCAGCTATTCCACTCCTGGGCATATTCCCAGAAGATGCTCCAACATGTAATAAAGACACATGCTCCACTATGTCCATAGCAGCCATATTTATAATAGCCAGAAGCTGGAAACAACCCAGATGTCCCTCCACAGAGGAATGGATACAGAAAATGTGGTACATTTACACAATGGAATACTACTCAGCTATTAAAAACAATGACTTCATGAAATTCTCAGACAAATGGATAGATCTTGAAAATATCATCCTGAGTGAGGTAACACAGTCACAAAAGAATGAACATGGTATGTACTCACTGATAAGTGGTTATTAGCCCAAAAGTTCGGAATACCCAAGACTCAATTCACAGCAACCGTAGGGTTGAGTGTGAGGTCCCAGATGGAGGAGTTGGAGAAGGGACTGAAGGAGCTGAGGGAGTTAGCAGCCCCATGGAGGGAGCAACAGTGTCAACTGACCTTACCTCCCATTGCTCCTGGAGACTGGATCACCAACCAAAGAATATACATGGAGGGACCCATGGTGCTGGCCACATATGTGGCAGAGGAGGGCCTTGTTAGCCATCAGGGGGAGGAGAGGCCCTTGGACCTGAGGGTGTTAGATTCCCCAGTATAGGAGAATGCCAAGGAGGGAAGATGAGAGTGGGTGGGTGGGTGGGTGAATATCCCCATAGAGGCAGGGGGGAAGGGAATAGGGAGGTTCCAAAGGGGAGTCCTGGAAAGGGGAAAACATTTGAAATGTAAATAAAGTATCAAAAAAATTCACACAAACTTGGTATCAAATAGATGGTGCTAACATTTTATGTTCTACAAGTTCCAAAGTAGGACAGATTAATAGCAATTGATATTTTAAGTTTTGGTGTGAATGCTTGACTCCTAACACTATTATCATAAATGCCTCAAGTCCCATTTCATAACATGGAATGGAAGCATTTTTAACAGACACTGTTAGTAGTTTTCACAGTGTACAGCACAGAGATCAGTTGACAAGCCACTCCGAAGCCTGCCTTCTCAGGAGCTCTCTTATCTCCAAACCTCTAACAGGAGCAACCTAAAATTTCCTCCAGGAGGCTAAAAATGGACAAGGGAAGAGATGCTGGCCCAGCACTAAGAGCTTCTCAGTCATGTGCACACTTGCTTATATGGGACCTACGTTTAGACTCCAATTTGAGAACAAAACAAGGAACCCCTTTTCTGCAAATTCCACATCCCCTTTGAGTCTTGTATACAGTCATTCCTGAGTCTTTCTTCCTGGGCTTCATCTGTTTCCAGACTGTTGATTATACAGAGCTGTGCTATCTGGCACCAGATCGCAGAAAAATTCCAGAGACTTCTTCAAAATTGAAGACACAGAAAGTTTGGGAAAGGAGTTTACTGGGTATCAATACTTTTAGCCTTGGGGAAGGTCCTCCTCCTCCTCCTCCTCCTCCTCCTCCTCCTCCTCCTCCTCCTC
>JADRCH010000066.1:782153-827697 GCA_019843965.1 Rhynchomys soricoides | reverse complement strand
TCCTCCTCCTCCTCCTCCTCCTCCTCCTCCTCCTCCTCCTCCTCCTCCTCTTCCTCCTCCTCTTGTCCCCAAATATAAAACTGTATCTCCTGTCCGGAGGCACCCAGCCTGGGCTTTCTTATCCTGTTCCTTCTTGTCCCTCCCGTTTCTACATTTCCTTTCTAGACGAGAATGAAGCCTGAGCATCTTGTGAGCTATGTCTTGGAGGGGAGGATGCTGTGAGAGCAGGATGTGTGGTTTGCTGGCGAAGAGCTGGGGACAGCAGCTGTTCAACAAGGACACACTTGCGATATCCTCACCCAGCTGTCTCTGTTCCTCTTTATATGCTCTTTGAGACAAGTCTTGACTAATTCTCTGCCTAGATGTTGATGCTAACTAACAAAGTGGGCCATCCCTGGGCTAAGGAGTACTTTCTTTTCTCACCTAAGTTTGTGGGTGGTGAACAATTAACTAACTAGCTCAGGGGTTGCCCATACATTCACCGATCAGACGCATGCACACTGTAAAGCGGCTGCGTATTTATCTCACAAACTCTGGGGAATATTAACGGAAGAATCTCTTAGCAAGAAAGGATAACGTCAGCAGAGTAGAGGACAGCCTACAAAGCCGCCTGCCCCTTCACTGTCTGGGTTCTCTGCCTAACATGAATAAGCCATTTAGAGACATATAAGGGAGACAGGAGAAACATAGGTGAGAAGACCTTTCATGAGAGAGGCGGGCAGGGCAAGACAGGAGGAAGATGAGGAAACCATGCAGCTGCCAAAGTCTAATCGCTTACCTAAAACGCTTACTTAACAACGGGGCCTTGTCCCGGTGAGAGCGCACCTCAGCTCTTCCGAGGTGGAAAGGGAGGTCCTGGAAGTTTCTTAGGAAGAATTTCAGAGACCAGATGCCCATCTTCCCACAGCACATTCTTAAAACAATTTGCAACAGTCCAGGCATTCCGTTCAAATTAAGAACTGTTTTGAAAAGAAATTTAGATAGTAGCCACTGATACAAGCATTTTGGAAGAGTGGAACAGTTAAGACTCACGTGTCAGAGTTTTCTAGGCCAGGCTTAAGAGCCATGGCTGCATTACAGCTGGCTCCCTGAAAGTCTCCACACTGGCTGGCTGTGGGCACATTCCTTCTGAGGTGAGTGACACTCAAAATTCCTGTCCCTCTTAGCTGATAAAATGACTTTGTCATTAGTTGTTGGATTATATAAACACAAATGTTTACTGCCTAGGAGCAGAAAAATCACACAGTGCTTCTCATGAGCAACCTTTAGTTTCTATTAACAAGGACTACATATCATTTATATCGCCATGTGGTTAATCTATTTGAAAAAAATTACAGATTTCTAATTGTTTTTCCTGTGATCAGTATATTCATATCAGCATATTCATTTTCTCCCCTTCCCATGGGGTTTTGGACATAACTTAAGCACTGCACTTTGAGCTATACCTCTGACCCTGGATACATTTTTTTAATCCATGGAACCCTGTTGAGGCTGTTGATTGAAATAAGCTATGAAAGAAACACATTTGTATCTTTCCACATTGTCATAGTTTATTGAGGAAAAATAACTTCACAAGCTGGGGCCTTTTCATTTTACATTTTGCCTAAATCACTATCTTAATCACAGGTGACGTGCTAAAACACTCTGACCAGAAGCAACTTGAGAAGGAAATATTTTATTACAGCCTGGAACTCTCAGGTTACAGTTTATCACCAAAGGAAAGCCAGACATGAACTCAAGGTAGAAACCTGCAGGCAGGAAGTGAAGTAGAGGCCATGGAGGGGTACTGCTTACTGACCTGCGTTCCATGGTTTACTCATCCTGCTTTCTTATAGATGCCAAAACCGCCTGCCTAAGGTAGAGCACCATCCCAGGCTGGACCCTCCCACAACGATCACTAATTAAGAAAATGGCCATTGTATGGTTGCATTTTCTTAATTGAAATTCCTTCTTCTGTGTATGTCTAGGTTTGTGTCAATCTGACAAAAACCAACCAGCACATTCACCAAGGCTATTGGCAAACATGGGTTTTTTAATTCAATCTTAATTGCTAATAATATATCAGGAACACACATATGCATACATAGTTAGTTACTGGCCAAAATGGTTTTTTTGGTCGTAGGTCTGAGTGGCATTTTTAGCTTGTTCTTCCTTGTTCATTCCTGTTTGTACCTTTTCTTTTATCTTTCCCATTCTCCGCTAAGATAAAGTCCGGGTATCATATGAATCGTATCTTGGAGGGGAGCATTCGTGGACACACACACATACACACTTACACACACATACACACAGAGACATATATACACACAGACATATATACACACATATTTATATACACACAATTACACATTTATACACATACACACACACACTTATACACACAGACAGACATACTTATACGCACATAATTACACATACACATTTACACACATACACACATATATACATACTCACATATACACACAGTACACACACACACAGAGACAGAGAGAGAGAGAGAGAGAGAGAGAGAGAGAGAGAGAGAGAGAGATATCTTGGGCAGAAGAAACTGAACTTGAGCTGGAGTCCAGGAACTGAGGCAGAGGTCCTTAGTTGCAGCAATTCCCCTGGACAAGACTTATGATGGGTGACTGGGTGATGGGTCAGTATGCTCCATGACTCAGCTTTGGGGTACTCCTTCTTTTATAGTCCTAGACAAAGGAGTTGTGTCTGGTATCCTTGATAAGCTCACAGGCTTGGCTTCTATGATATGATTTTGATAAACCCTAGTGTCCATGTCTTCCTGACTTAATTTCATAAGTTCATTGTCAATAATACTTTATTTACATGAATAAGTTATCAGTCTGGACCTAATGGTCTGTTCTGGACAGATAGTGGCTTGTCATTCTGCCTCAGCATTTACACCCAAAATGGAGTCAACCAGGGCAAGGGACAGCCTGAAAGACACGGTTCTATGTAGTATGAAATAACTCAGAACAGGGGCCAAACTGGTCACCACAGCTCTGATGCCCCCTTCTAATACAGAATTGGCAGCACACATTTTTCTGTAAGCTGGCTAGTTGAAAACTGTGGGAGGCATCAGGTACTCCAAATAGCCAACATTTTTTTTTTTTTTTGAGAGATTACTGGACAATAGTCCTAAGTGCTCGCTATGGCATAAGTTTCCCCAGACATGCCCCAAGGAATTCTGCCAGACAGTCTATAGGGATTTCAACCTCAGCAATGATTCTAACACACTGGTCTCTGAGGACTCTAATTTTATGAGCTAGAGGAAGGTGGCAGCGAAAACAAGAAAATTCACGGAATAACTAGAAGGGTAGATGTTTTGGGGACAAAGAATTATAACCACCATTCTGAAAGAAAGCAGTTCTTTCTAGTGTTTATTGCCTTCACTTTCATCCTTAAACAATGTATCATGGAATAGAGTTGGTGGAATGAAGCCTTACTTTTTTGATGCTTAACATTGTATCTTCCAGACTGATCCATGCTTCTTTTATATTCTTCTCTATTCTTATGTATGTCTTTGTGTGTTCCTGTGTACTAATTCCCTAGGGCAGGAATCTAGCTTTGGAACAGCTTATGGATATGGACTGTCAACTTTGTATCTAGGAAATGCCAAACTGTTTTCTGAAATCATTACAATGTGAGTGGGAGCCAGCAGTTTTGTCTGATATTAGGTTGGCCACATCATTATTTTGGCATTGGATAGTTGACATTTTACCCTGCTAATGGCTATTTAGTAGTATTTTATTACATTTTATGTTTTTCCATGATGGCTATGCAAATGCATGGTGGTAAGAACAGCCAAGAGTTCATATCTGGATCTGTAAGCATAAGGCAAAGAGCTAACTGAGAATGAGGCCAGTCTTCTGAAACCTCAAATCCTGCCTCTAGTGGCACACCAGCTTGAACAAGACTAATTCACACCTGCTAATCCTTCCCAAATTGTTCCACCAACTGGCAATAAGAAGAACCCATTTTTAATCAAAACACCACAGGTAGTGAGGGAATGAAAAAAAAGACAAGCATCAAAACACAGAAAGTTGCGGTTGAGTACACTAGGCTGATGGAGAAGACTCAGCCCTGAGAAGCTCAGAGTGTATTTTATATACAGTTAAACAGGATTATTGCATATAGATAAGGAAGGAGGCAAGGTTTGTAGTATACAGCTGTGTTTAGATGGACCAAGGAGGCAAGTTTAGCTAATCTTGATTGGAACAGTCTTCAGGGCATAAATATTATAGCTGGTAGGAAGAAAGCTATAGTGGACATTTTCTGCACACACTATTAACACCTACACATAGAAGGCTTTGCGGCCCCCTCTGAGCCTCACCTAAAAGGGAAGGCTCTGCCATTTTCTCATAGGTCTAAGGCTGAGTTTCTTGAGATGGCTTTGTGATGTCAAACAATATGCATTGACTAAGGACACTACTCACTCAGGGTTTTCTCTGCTCCCCCTACTAAATCAAGCTAATTAACATAGCCATGCACATGTCTTTAAAATGCAACCTCTCTCTGTTTCTCTCTGTATACCTGTGTCTCTGTTTATTTCCCCCCCCCCCCCCTTCCTCCCCATGGTCTCTAGTAGCTTACTGGCCTCAAACTCACTAAATTGCTGAGGATGACATTGAATTTCTGATCCTCTAATCTCTACTTTCCAAGTGATAGGATTATAGGCATGCTCCCCTCCCCATGTAGTTCCCCCGTAAGTTCTGGGAATGGAACCCAAAGTTTCATGCATACGAGTAAAACACTCCACCAGTTAAGCTGAATCTCCAGTGCCTGCTCGTGTGTTTGTCATGGGGCATTTCTATCGTGTTTATTAGAGTTAATCATTGTACAAAACTATGGATTTCATTAGGACATTTCACACACATAAGTCACGTACGTTGGTCAAATTCAGTCTCCATTATCTTTTCTCACTCCCCTTGCCTGAGTCTAAAGTGTTTAAATAGTCTTTTGTCTATCCCAGACTAACCTCCTGCCCCCTTATTAAAGTTTTGATAGCTACAAAGTAGTTCTTGCTTTTATGTACTTTAAGACTTTCTTGGAAGAACGGGCTTCTGTGTGATTGCATTGATTCCATGGTGGTTTATAATTACAAAGATCTTTCTTTGCCTGTTATTTCTAGCTGGGTCTAATGTTACCTACCCATAACCCTAAGCACTCAGTAGGCAGAAGCAAGAAAATCATGACTTCAAGGTCAGCCTGAGATACAAAGAAAAACTCTTGTTTCAGAAAACCAAGGGCTGGGAGTATTAGCTCAGCGGCAGAGCTTGCCCAAGGCTTTCATTTCTACTCCTGGTACCTACATCCTCTGTAATACAGACACACAACTACACACATTATCAAGTCCTTTGGTCTTCCTCATAATCTATCAGTGAGGTTTTAGAGTGATCTTTATAAAGGTCAGACATGTGTTGTGTCAGATTTGTCCCTAAGTATCTTGGAGTTTTTTTTGTTTTTGTTTGTTTGTTTGTTTTTGACATCTTTCTAAATAATAGATATGTTGGTAAAATTTCTTCCCTGGGGAAGATGTAAACAATGTCTGTCCCCTCATCCTAAGCTCCCAACGACAAGTTAAGGTATAGTTCCACCTGTACTCAGGGGACACCAGTGAGTTTCTTAGGTTGATTTACAGAGCTATGAGTGAGGGATTCTGGGCAGGAATGTGGGAGTTTTTTAAGCAGCCATACCAGAAGATCTCCATACCATTTTGAAGATGATTTCCCAATGGCTTCTAAGATGGCATCCCTCCTCTAGTCCTTCCTATATATTCCAGCCCCTTACTAAGGCCACGTGCAGTTAGAGCAGAATGGCAAATAACCGGTTGAGAGGCATGGCTGGATCCTTGGGTCAGGGTTCCATGACCTTCTCTGCCCTTCCTCCTGATATTCCTGGGGGAATTTCAATAGTCAACAAAGGCAACTGTGATGGACTTTTTGCAAGCAGGCACAGCTGATCTGATGAAGATAGTGGCAGTTTGTCTCAGAGAATATAACACACAAAAGGATCTTTAAAACAAACAAACAAAAATCCCCTATTTATTGCCACTGTTTTTAAATGCTAGTAATTTTATATGTTGACGCTGGCATCCAGCAACATTGTAACGGCTTACAGTGTTGCCACTATTTTAAATACGTATTCTTTTGCATATTTGCATACTATATCCCACCCTTGTGATTTTTCCACTGCAGATCTGGATATATTTTACCTCTTACCTTACTCCTCCGATTTGGTTCTCTCATACTGCATGGAGAAAAAAAAAATGTAGATAACAACACTTGTGCCCTATTTTCAAAGGAAGAGTAGCTTATGATATTTGCTGTAGGTTTTTATAAATGCCATTTATCAAACATTCCTGAAAGATGTGGCAGCTAAGGACTTTAATCCTGGCACTGGCGGAAGTGGAAGTAGGTGAATTCCCTGGTGGGTGATGAAGTCTGCATGTGTTCAGATCATCACCAATTCTTTAATGTGGTGGGTGACATCGATTGGCTTTGTCATTGTAACCCAACTTGTTTTGTCCAAGAAGACATCTTGGTTATGATGTATTGTCTTGCCAGGTTGAAACTACTAACGTTTCATTCAGGCTTTCTGCATCTGTATTTGAGTAAAATTGAACTTTTTTTTTCTTTCTTTCTCATACTCTTCTGGTCAGATTTTGGTGTACACTAGCTCCATGAAATGGGACTGGAAAAGAAGCCCTCTACCCTGCACTTTGTTTGGGATAGCTCGCATGAGATTGGAATTTCTCACCATTTGAGTGTTTGACCAAAAGCCTTTGCAAAACAGTTTCATCCTGATTTTTTTCCTTCTAGAAAATATCTACTGACATAAGTTCTTGCAAGCCTATGACTCTGTCCTGACTTCCTCGTCTAGTTTTCAAATTAATTAACATGAAAAAAAATCCACCACATTCTCTTTGCAATTTCTAGATTGCGTCTGATTATAGTTTTATGTTCCTTTTTCTCTTCACTGTTTTTCTACAAGGTTTGTAAACTTACATGTCTTAAATACACAAACTTGGGCGGGTGTTCCTTCTGCTGTCTGCTGTTTCTAGTTGTACTATTTTACCTTTATTAGTTTCTTCTATTGGACTTTATTTTGCTGGTTCTTTTTCTAACCTTTAAGCTCTTTACATTTAAAAAGGTTTCTCTTACAGTCTCATTAATTACATGTTCAGTCTTTTTGCTCCGAAGCTTTGATACATAGTATCAAATATCTGATGCTACCATTGCAGTGGTTCCACACAGCTTTGTTCCTTGACCACAAGTTTACTAGTCAATCGGTTTGACTACTTACTTTTATTTCTTTAATTTTAACAATTATTTTTATAATCATTTGAGATAAGGTTTATACCCAAGCTGGCCTCTGGCCTCTCCCTCCCAAGAGAACCCAAGAGATTACATCCACGAACTACCAGGCTAGTCACTTGTCTAAGTTGCTTTATGGTCAGAGACTCTAGCTGGTCTGATCCATATATTTCAAAAATGCTTATAGGCTTGCTTTATGGCTTACATATGTCAACTTTAGTGAGGTTTTGGAGTGCGCTTGTGAAAAACTCATATTTTTTCCTCATACTTTAATTTTGTTTCTGGGTCTATTTTTATTGGTCATCTCTTAAGCATAGGGTGTTTTTTCCCTTTGCCCTTTAAGACACCTGGAGCTGCAGGAAGCAGTGTTCAAATTCAGGTTTAGTAAATACCCTTCAGGTCAATGCTAACTTTCTGCCTTCTGGCTTCTGGCCTCCATCCTGTCTTGCCGTCTTAGTTTCTTGCCAACTCATAGACTTTTCTGGAATATATTTTAAACATTTCACCTTGTGTGAGGAGTGGAGGAAACCTTGAGCATGTGGGGTCCTGAGTGAATGTGTTGTTGTTATGGGATCAGCCATATAAAGGACCCTAGCTGCAGACCCAAGGGAAATGGCAAAGCATTCCCTTTTGGTGTGTAGATGTTGACAATTCGTGCAGAACACGTCTGCTGTGGCTTTCTCTCCTGAGACATTCAGGGCCTGAAGACTGCTCTCCTACAGAGGCTGCTTCTGCCTGTCTCCTTTACCCAGCTGTAGACCATAGCCTCTGCCTCCTTGTTTATCTGTAATAGCCTCACCTGTATTGTTCAGCTGTATGTAATAACCCTGCTTCCATGTTCAGCTGTATAGTAAACATGCTGTGATTCCTGGATGCTACAGTTTCTCCCACTGAGAGTCCAGATCACTCAGTCCCAGATTCCTGTGTTTGTTTGTTTGGTTGGTTTTTTATTTTTTATTTTTCATTCCCTTGCCACCAGAGGAAGGTCTGTTCCTGGAGCCATGCAGTGACCTTGTATTTTTTGCTTTTAGAGGGAGAGGTGGTCTGGACACCTAAACAAGCATATTCCTAGAAAGATAAGTCCATCTTTATTGTTTATCCAGTGTTTATCGATTGCCTGGTATGCCCAGAAGAAGAGCTAAGATTGTTACCTCTACGTAGTCAACTACACACCTAAGAAAAGAGTCGTTGATTGGGGAAGGGCAGTAGAAGCCACCTAGAGAAGGTGATGGAAACTGGTGGCTAAAAATACAGATCAGGGAACATTCTCACTTACACTTGAAAGCCAATGCTGATCTCTTTAGGACTGGAGAGTAAGCGGACACAGTGTTTACAGAGACCTCAAAGGGTGTGTGGGAGGTGGGAACGGAGAAAGGAGGGCTAATGGGGGCAGGAGTGAAGCTGGATAGGAGAAAGAACTTCTAGAGTCCCAACTATGGCTGACATCAACTAATTGCATATTTAGAATTACCTGTAGACAAGATTATGAATGATCCTAAGACAAAGAAACTAAACATAAGCCAGTTTTCTTCATTATCATCACACTCCTTAGAGATGTATTGAAATATCATTGTATGTCACCTAAAAAGTTACACTATCGTGAGTCGATAGGAAATAAAGTATATCTTCCCAAAAAACAGTTTTCAGAGTCATGGAGTTCTGAGGACAATTTTCCGCACCACTAGCTAAAAGCTGTGGGAACTGACTTGAGTCACTCCTGTCTCTGTCTCAGTTGAATATAATTACAAAAAGAGCTGGGCGTACTGTGGCAGCGCAGAAAATCCAGGCTGTCATTTGACCCGGGGGACGTCAAAGCCAGGGACAGAAAAACTGCTTTTCTAAAGTGTTGTTCCCTACCTCACCCTGTCCTCGGAGCTGCCAGGCAGGAGGGTGTGGGAGCTTTCCTCCTAACTCCAGAGAAAGCTCTCTTTCAGGATTGAAAGAAACATTTTCTCCCTCCTAACCTCTTAGAGTTTGGGAAATAAAAAGCAGGAAGGAAACACCTCACAGACAACTTCTGCTTTTCATCTTCCCAGCAGACTTCCCCAAGTGGCATGCCTGATGAATTCTTGTAAAAAGAAGAGTGCAGGGAGAAATATGGAAGTTAATATTTAAAAAGTTATCACACTGCAGGACTGGCTGAAGAACATAGAACAGGAGAGGAAACTGCAGCAAAGGGGAGCATTGCAGACGTGCTTCCAGGGACTTGCACTGAAGGCATAGGACTCTCATAGACAGATCCACCCAAACCAGGGTAGGTGGTTAGGATTAGTGACTGGAGGGATGGAAAGAAAGCTCTCTTGCCCTTCTGGACTTTCAGAGAAATGGAGAGATTTATTGCAACCAGGGAGAGGTCGAATATTGGTCAGCCGAAGAGGATGTGACATGTGACTGTTGTGGTCATTCTGCAGAGAACTTTGGACAGTAGACATGCTGAGGTAGCATGGTATGTGATGACAGTACTGGAATTGAGACTGTTCCCTAGGCTTCTGACAAAGATGACTAAATGTTTGGTAGTGCCATTAGCTGGGATATGAGATTCTGGACCAGGGTCAAAGAGGAGTGCAAAGGGTGGACTAGAATCTGACATCACTGTGAAAGCTGCCTAGCACATGCACATAGATTTCCGACATGTTCGGCTAATGAGAGGAGGAAGGAGCTTCAAGGAAATGCCGGTCAGGAGCGTCTCTTGAGGTGTAGGTCCCCAAAGGAGTCCACCATGTTTGGCTTCGAGAGGGGTCTTTAGCCTGGGCAGTATCATGGGTGGAGGAGGAACAGGCTTTCAAGGGAGAAGCTTCATGCTGTTCCGGGTAGTTGGGCCTGGTAATGCAGCCTTGGTGGGACAAGCAGACAGCTTGAACCGGAGTGTTGCCTAAGTTAGAAAGAGGGAAGGCGGTGGAGGTCCATCTCTACAGATCTCACAGCTCATTAAATCCTTCTAAGATTTACTGAGCTTAAATAGGGAAAGAATAAAGACAAATTAATCTCACATGGAAGCTAGCTGCCACACATTAGTGAGCTCCAGGCGTTTGATTAGGATGAAGTACACCTTTGTGGAAATTAAACCTAATTAAAAGTTTAAGGTGCTCTTATGAGTGGTTTACATGTATTTTGAAGTCCACTATCTGAGCTCACAAACTCACATATGACACACAGATAAGTTTAGGAGCGCAGTTTGAGTAAGGGAGATTTTGCTGAAGATCAGATTGGAGAAGATGCCCACTTTTTTTTTTTTTAAAACTTTGTTAGGAACCAGGTATTCTTTGACACAGAAAACACCTTATGAAAATACTAGCTGACAGTGGTGGCACATGCCTTTAATCCCAGCACTTGGGAGGCAGAGGCAGGTGGATTTCTGAGTTTGAGGCCAGCCCGGTCTACAGAGTGAGTTCCAGGACAGCCAGGTCTACACAGAGAAACCTTGTCTCGAAAAAAACAAAAAACAAAACAAGCAAACAAACAAAAGAATATGCTGTTCCATGGCTTGTAACAGGAGTCTGTGGTACATGGAGGCAAATCCTGAAACTACACAGAAAGATGTCTGTTCTTAAACAAAACATCAAGACAACATGAAACTCGAGTCAAAACATCTTGAGTCAAACTACATTAGGAGCAACAAGGCCTTCTCTCTTTGAAATGGAGGAAGATACATCTAGATTAGAAGACAGGATTTGTGGGGATAGGTTCCTGGCCGTGGAACTGGAAGGTGGTAGGGTCAGAAGATGAGGAAAGACTTGGGCAGTGAAGCAGATGGGAGTTGGGTGTGCCCTAACTTTACAGGTATCAGGTGCAGGGAGTCGAGGGACGGTCAACGAATATTTAATTAGTTCCCACTCTGCCTCAGTAGTAGTATAAATCAAGTAGCCACCAGAGAATGAGGAAAATACTAGAAACATGAACCAATCCTTCTGAGTAAGGTGTCAAACCCCAGAGAGGGGCGTGACAGAGGAAGGGCTGGTTGTCTGGCGCTTCCTGCATGATGAAAGGAAGGAAGCTTGAGAATACGTCCCTCCCAAGGTAGGAGGTAATGAAACTGTCCCGAGAGAAACAGGAAAAGTCAAGATGGAGAATGAAAAGCTAGAAAACAAACAGTAACAGTGTGTTCGACAGTCCAGGCTGCAGGACAAATTGGACAAAGTGTCCCATCAGGGAGGTGTTGCTGTTTCCAGTGCATCGATTAGGGAGTGAGGATTGGGTTCTTTGGGTTTAATTGCACTTCCCCACAGCGGAGTAATACGGGAAAAGTTTCAGCCTTGAAAAAATTTCTTTCACTGGTGAATCAGATGAAAAGCCACACTGAAGTGAAAAATCCCAGTAGCCACACTGAAGTGAAAAATCCCACCCAGCTTGGGTGTCTCTGTGGGGCCTTAGTTACTACTGAGGCAACCTGGTTGAATCCACACGGTGGTACTTGAGCGAGGAAGTGTAAGGTTTCCTGGGTCCCAGGATAGCCTATCCCCACCGCGATTCATTGTTGCAAAGAAACGGCTGCACCCAAGCCCATTCCGGAGAGAGTTTGTATAAATGATTGGCTCAGCGGCCCCGAGACTGTCTGTGTATGTTCATGCTCGCGGTGCACACGAAGAAACTAACAAGCATTTACAAGTGATGCCATGGGCTTGCACCTCTACTTCCATCCAAAGGACCGACTATAGAAAAACAAGACAAAAAGCAGCAGACGCCGCCAACACTCGCAGCCGCAGCGGTTAAAGTGCACTTTTTAAGTAGGAGGTGTTATCACTGAGCTCCAAGGGTAAATAAAGATATGGTTCCTGCAGTGATCCCATGATGTGCACTCGCGTTACACAGGGATAACGTTTTCACACCATTATACAGCAGACCGTTTGCACTCTTTTTGGCAGCTGGACTCTGAAGACCCGAGCAGCACCACAAGGTTGCCATGGGGACCGGAGGAAACTTTTTAAAGCGCTCTCCGGAGGCCCGCGCTGGCGTCGAGCCGCTCTCTCCCGGCGGGGCCCCGGGCTCGCGGCGCGCGGCCGGCGGGGGCGGAGCTCGCGTCACGTGGCCGGGGCGGGGCGGGGCGTGCGCGCAGTCTACCGCCAGCTCGGCCGCCGCAGCCGCCGCCGCCGCCGCCGCGTCCCATTCATGAGGCCCGGCGGGCTCGGCTGTGGCCCGCGGCTCAGGAGGCGGCGGCCCCGCCCCCTGCTCGCCCGCTTCTCGCCGCAGACTGCCCGGGCCGCACGTCAGTCCGTCGAGTGAGAGCCGCGCGCGGTGCCGCAGGTAAGCGGGTTGGAGACAGCGCTGGGGGTTCCCGGGGGCCGTGTCCCCGCTCGCGGCCTCGCTTCGCGTGGGCCACGTAGCCGCGGCCGCGCCGCCTGAGGACGCGCGGGCGTCTGCGGAGATCCCCCCACGTCGGCAGCGGTCCTCGGGGCCCTGCGCGGCACGGCCGGGGACCGCAGCCCCGGGCCTGGGGGAGGGGGCGCAGGCGCGCGGTCGCGGTCATCCCCCGGCCGGGGCTGGCGAGGTGCAGTTATTCCCTCAGGCCGTTGGCTTGCCCGCCGCCGCCTCCTGCAGGCCGTGGACCGGGTTCAGATGTGAGTAGCCTGCTGCCGGCGACCCCCCGGGCCCTGGAAGGTCCTGGTTGCTGTGGGAGCCGGAGCTCTACGGCCCAGTTTTGAGCGCCGCGGATCCACCCCGGCATAAGAAAATTATTTTCATTCAAATTTAGGATGGCGTTTCGGAGACATAATTATGCAGAACAAGACTAGGAAGATCGCCCTCGCTTTCAGAAAGTACTGGAACGCTGGATACTTGGAGAGGCTCTGAGGGATTACTGAACAAGCGGCCACACTTATTTTTAATACATCTTTGAGACTTAAAAAAAAATTAAAAATTGAAACTAAGTCTCTTGCTTGGCGCTGAAGCTCATTTGCCCAGCAGTAGGGATGCTGGTTAAGTTGTTACTGAATCTCGCTTCACTAATTTAAAACGTTATGATAACACAAGTTCAATTTTGAAATCTATTTTGGGATCCTTTGCCAGTTAGTGTGTTGATTCTGACATTGGTTGTTTTCATTGGTTTAAGATTACTAAGAAGCATGGCAGGTGATGCTGGACTAGATTAGAAACACAACCAGCCATCAGGTGTGGGAGGAAACAGGTTTTTTAGCCCTTGTTGGGCTGCCTTGCCCGTGTACCCTCTCATATTGCCTGTGGGTAGCCACCTACGGGCTTCCTCCTCCCAGTTAAATGTGTTCTTGATTGTGTTTTATCAGACCCAAGGATCTTCATGTTTGAAGTAGTAGCAGAATAGCTGTAGAATGCTAGAAATGAAACGGTCTTCTTTTCGCGTTTGGCAAAACCGAAACTCAACGAGCAGCTGTATACTTAAGAGGCTCTGGAAATGGGAGCATTTGAAAACCCTTGACTGCCAAGTGCAGTTAAGCAGATAAAGGGATAAAGGTTGGGGCTTTGTTTCTTGAATTTCTGTATGCTTGTTCTCATCACTTAGCCTTGTGCGTTTTGGTTTACTGACTGGACTATCCCCTGCACTGGGCACAGAATCTCTGCCGGCAAGACTCCAGTAGCTGTTTTATTACCAAGCACAGAGGCTGGCTTTTAGAAGAGCTTTGGTTGGGACTGCTTGACTGAACGGAAGAAGCAGCAAGCGGTTTGTCCTTGTAGGTCACTGGGAACCAGTGGATCATCCTGAAATGAAATCATCAGATTTTCTACCACAGGTCAGAGGTGGTCAAAGGTTAGGCTGGTGAACATTACAGTGGACATTTCGTTGTGTTTAAATATTAATATTTGACTTAAATATAGTATGGGTCACTGCAGCTATTCTCTCTGATGGTATGCATAATGTACTTCAGAAGTGGAACGTGGAGCTGGAATCATTCTTGCTGGGAGGTACACTCGGCTGCCTCCCTTAGGTGCCTAGCAGCCTGTGGGCAAGTTTAAGTCTAAGTTAAGTCTTTGTGTCTTTTCATTGAAACCCTCTGTCTGACCCCAGGGCCTGTCACCTTGTTTAGGGGTGGGGCTGTAGGTTTTGTACCTCAGTTGGTAGGCAGTGTTGCAGGAATCTATTTGGGTCTTTGCTTTAGCTGTGTTTGATTACCTTCATTACTAAGTAAGTTAATATGTTTGGCTTAGGTGCAGGGTCCTAGGACCTATCACCTTCATGGAAAAATAGCTCATAGCTTTGTAGTCAGGGCTGCAGTTGGCTGAATTCTGTGTAAATTATGTCTCATTAAACATTGGAATAGCTGGAAGATACAGCCTAGAGTGATAACACTCAGGTGATGTCTTGATAATAAAGTTTATATGTTTTTGAGACAGTCTCATACAGATAGTTCAGGTTTTGAACTTACTAAGCGTTGTATGCCACCATAATTGGTTTAAGAGGTTCTGGGACTTGAACTCAGGGCTTTCTGCATGCTAGGCAACTGAGCATGCTACCAACTGAGCCATATCCTAAGCCCCCTGTAATAAAGCATTTGAATAAATTTTCTTACTCATTTTGCTAACAGTTAACCAGTTTGGGGGTCTACCTCCCCTACCATGTGTTAGGTGAATGTGTGCACTTGTGTTCATGTAAACAGAGAAGAGAGTCAGGTGTCCTCCCCTCTTCCCTTAGACCTTATTCTTTCAGGACAGGGTCTCTCCCTGAACCTAGAAGTCATATATTTAGTTACTCTGCTAAGCCAGCAAGTCTGACTCCAGTTGCCCAGTCCTAGGGTAAAGTGCGTATGAGAGACTAGTGGTGCTGGAATTTGAACCCAGGTCTTCATGGTTGTACAGCAAACTGTTGTAGCCAGTGATTGATCTCCAGCCACACAATGTATTTAATAACTAAACATCCCACATGTTTCAGTCCTATGTTTTTCAGGATGAGCATATGAGGGGAAACCACTCACTCTCAGGGACCACATGAAGTCAGTGGGGATCCTACCACTACCTGTTAGTAGCAACCCGTATGTGCTGGAGGGATGGCCAGAGTACTACTGCCCAGTCCACTCTAGTCTGTCTTCCCACCTCCATCCCTGTTGTTTATGGCAGGAAGCTTGAGTTGATGATCTCCTACTGTTGATACATTCTCGAAGGAGATAAGAGGAAGAAAAAGAAGAGAGATTACCCCATTTGTAACCCAGCACTTTGGGATCCAGAGGCAGAAGGAGCTCACCAGTTTCACGATTAGCTAGCCTGGGATACAGAGTGAGCCCTTATCTCAAAACCAAGCAAAAATAAAAAAAGGTGGCGTGGTGGGGACACGAGCTTCTCAAAAGCTGTTTACAGGATGGCACTTTTTCTTATTCTTCGAGCTTAGAATTTGTAATTTGGTGCATTTCCTTACGCGTAGTGACATACACTTTGAATCAGAACTGCTGTCCAATGTAAGTTTTGTAACTTTGCTGTGTAGACACTGGTTTCCAGAAGAGCAGTCCTAGTGGGGGTTGGCGGCAGTGGATTGCTTTCCTCACCCAGCTTGTATCCATTTTCTCAGAGGGCTCTCACTTCTCTATTAACTTTATTAGTTGTAACAGGATTAACTTTATTAGCTGTAATGGAACACTAAATTAAATGCCACTTGACTATCTCATTTTATATCTTCATTTGCTTCTTCCCTCCATGTATTGCTGAGTACTGTGTGCATTGTCTCTACTCTTCATTTTTATCAGCTGGAAACATAAACTGTTAAATGGGGCTTGTAAATTCTAAGTTGTCTTCAACTCCTGTCTCTCCTGCTCTAGAATATGCAGTGATCCATTCTTAGTTTTCATCTTCTTTCTCTGAGGTTTTGGCTTTTTTTCTCCCCAGACACTAATACCCCCACCTCCCTGCATCTGGATTAACTTCTGCTTTAGGTATCAACCCCCCCCCCCCCCCACACGTGGTGACAGGCTACTTTGTGTTCTGTGCTGCTTGGGGATTTCTCTGGAATCAGCTTTGGAGTCCTTGTAGTTGTTAGCCCTTATCAGGGTGAATAGCTTGGTCTTCTTAAACTTCCTGATGTTCTGTGTAAGCAGAGCCCCTTTGATCTTTCTTTTCTGTAGATGCTGAACTAAGGGGAAATGTGACCTTGAGTCCAGTCCTAGGAAGTTAGTCCTTGGGGGAACAGCAAGTCTAGGACTTGAGGACTGGTGGCAAGTTGAGCTGGCGCTTGTGGAGTAGGTGTAGTGAGGTAGTGCTTCTGTAGGGAGAGGCCTCAGAGCAGATGTGCACAGGAGAGCTAGTGGGGACACAGGCACTGCAGGGACCTGTGAGCTCATTGCACTGGGGTGTGATGGAAGGTTTGGAATGTTCTCTCATTATTTTAGAGTAATAGTTGAAAATTAAGTAGCATTTAGTGGGGCTTAAAGAGATCAGAGTTGTAAAGTTTAGGAAACATGAAGAGAGACAAATATTTCAATGAGAAGATTCTAGATCTGATCTTCCTGGTTACATCACTCTTTTTATCAGATAAAGAGAAGGAACTACAGTCAGGAAAGGCATCCTTGAGACATGCCAAGATTGGTCCAGGAAGAGAAGATAGGTACACGGTATCCAGTAGCTTCTTTAGTTGCTGGTTGAACTTCTGCTTTTTATATTCTGAAATGTAATTCCTGGAAGGTAATGAAAGGGATAGGTGACACAGAATATTTATTTAAACACCTATTTTTAAATCTATATAATATAATGGTTTCTTTTTTGGAAACATTCTTATGCAGCATAGACTGGCCTTGGACCTCTGGTCTTCCTACTTCACCCCCCAAGGACTCTATCATGCCTGACTAAAAAAATTTTTTTGAATAAAAAGTTACCAAATTTTAAACAAAAAGCTCATTGATTAGGACTAAGATGGAATAGTGTTATCTGATGATTTGGTTACCTGAGTTTTTGAACTGTTACCTGCTGTGTCAGTAGTTAATATGAAATCGAAATTTGGACTGGTGTTGCTTGGATTGTGCTGTCATCTTTTTCCCAGCGTTATGAGTCTGTAAATTTGTGGTCTTTAGGAAAGGCAGTGCTACTCTTAGGAGAGACTGTCTGTGGGAAAAACCTTTATAAAGTGATGTACTCTTCCTTGTTTTCCTTTTTTAAACACACCAAAACATCTGTCCACATACTGAGTTTCTTTAAACTGCCTTGCTCTTGTTTTGGTGAGTAAGAGGCACCAGTCTGACAGCCGTAACATCCAACTAAATATGAAGGATGACTTAAAAGGAGAAACTGTGATTTACAAAGTGTATTGGACAAATGCCTAAGAGGAAGGTTGTTTTCAGCTCTAAGGTTTTCTAATGGCTCGTGGCTTATCTAGTTAGTAGCCTACCTAACAGGTGTGCTGTGAAAGGTCGACTTCAGAATTTGAGGCTTGAATATAGTCTATACACTAAGCTTAGTCTATCACTTGGTGTGATGCCTACTAGACTCATCTAAGGACATGTCTCAGCTTTATAAAAGCTCGTCATTGCTGCTATCGACACTTGATGGACACCTTTGGGCAGGCATGTGCTGGGAGCTTTACACTAATTATGTCTTAAGGGTCACAATAATACTGCTAGGTAGAGATAATGGCCCTGTTTCTGTGAGAATTCTGAAGCTAAGAGATGTAGGGAAGGCCAGGCAATTCTCCATGGTAAATAGCCAACTTTCACTGCCCCTTGGGCCTTCCTGCCCAAGGATTTACAATTCATATGCATTTACTTGACATCCCTAAATCAACTTTAGGAATCTGTTTTTACTTGCATTTGATAGAGTAAAGAAACTATTCTTAATGCTTGCATTTATACACTGGTAATAGAGTGCACCTGCTGCGGAGCCTTGGGTTTCTCTGAAGCATTTATGTATAGGCCAATTGACCCAGGGAGAGAAAAACACCTGGGAAAATAATGGCACTAAAGAGGTCCCACCATGCCTGTTAGATGCCTGTTGGGGATGAGCTGGACATCATCCAGCTGATGTTCCCTGTGTACCTGTCACTAGACTGGATCAGAAGAAATGTTTAAAAACTTTTTCAGATATGGAGGGTGATTCTGGGTCACTGGTTGTTGGACTGTTTGATACAGGCTCTGTCAGTAGCCACTGTGGCTGCTCTGCCTTGAAAGATTTCCTTCGGTAATTTTGACTGTTCCTGACTTAGGAGTATACACTAGATCCCCTCAGTACAGTACTGAGCAGAAGGAGCATTAACCTGTCAGCATTGGATGCAGGAGTACCTGTGCCTTCCTGTGTTCAGAGTCTGGGTTCCATCACATCGGGACCCAGCTGAGACCTTAGTACAGAGGATGGATCATGTTTGTCCTTCAGGGCTTTCCTCACAGTGTCACTTGACTCCCTTAGTGCCAACATGTGCAGATAAGGCCCCTGTGATGGAATTTTACTCTATGTAATAGAATAAATGAATAGCTAAGAATCTTACATTAAAAGAAATATATTTAGTGCCACGAATACACTTAAAATGTATTAGCATATATTAATTGTTTAAAATAACTGATTTTATTAGGCATTTTCTCCTGATACTTTTGGTACATGGTTCACTCGGTTGTCTCTTGTTGGAGACCTGCCTGCCTGCCCACTTGGCTGTGTCTGGTATTAGATGAGGATGTGTGTTAAAGCACACCTACCTGGAAGTCAAGAGCCAGGCTGCGGGCTGGGCTGGGTTATGGGGCACAGGGAAACGAGTGTTCCTCTAGTCTGAAAGTAATTTGTAGTGCTGTTGGGGAGTGAGTCTTACATAAAGCAGGGTTTTCTAAACTGAGGTATGGAGGGCCAGGCATGGGATTCAGCTTGGAAAATGAGAGGCAAAGAAGTATCTAGGAGAGAGCTCCTGTGGTTTTTTTCTTTTATTAACGTGCAGATGTTTAGTTGAAGGATTTTATATATATATATATATTTCAAAGAAACCATTTTGTGTGCTTGCATAGATTTTCTTCCTTGACTCTTACCTTCCTAGTGACAATATGAGCAATTTTGTTGCTGACAGTGATAAAATTCAGGAATTAGTTTTTGTGTGTGTGTGCATGTTAATAAAAATTGTGAAACAGTTGAAATAATTTTATTCTGTGTGTTGGAAAATACTAGTAACCCTGTGTGACAGTTTTAATAGTCAAGTTGACACAGCCTAGGAGATAGCCTAGAGAAGAGCACCTCAGTAAAGGGCTGTGTGCATCAGTTAGGCCTGTGGGCACGCTGTGGGGATTGTCTGCATTACTTTAACTGATCTGGGGAGACCCAACCTGAAAGTGGTCTTCGAGATTTCCTGGTTTGGGGCTGTGATCTGTAGAAAAGTGATAAATTTGCCTGGGATAACTTCTCAGGCAAATTTTTATCTAAATATTAGATAATTTTTATCTAATATTTAATATTTAACTAGTATAAGCAATTTTCACTGCTAATGTTTTCATAGCTAAATAGTGTTCAGAATTAAGCTTGTACAGTGATTTTACTTTTCCTACACATTTTGTTTTCTTTGTAGTGAAGACTGGTGTGCTGGCTTTCAATTTTGAACACCAGTCATGACTCCAGGATCACATTACCTGACTTGTCAGTGGGGTCTCTGTCCTGCCCTGAATATTTGTCATCTCTCTCCTCTGTTGGGAACCTTGTCCTGATTCTTTGCTCATTCTCCCTCTTATTTGGAATTACTACCTTTGAGGCATTACCTCTTTTTTTAAATTTGTGGTTCTCTCTCTCCTCCTCCATCTCTTTTAAACCTGCATCTTCTAGCTTTGTCTTCTCTTACTTAAGTGCCTTGGTTATGACTTTGTGTCTGTGTTCTCACCTGGGAAATACCAGCCTCACTCCTGACCTTGTTTTGTTCCTCACACCTGAGTAGGGAGCTGAAATGTTACTAGAGTCAGAGCCAGAGGGCGTGAGCCTGTTGTGCTTCTGAGCTTCTCCCTGCATGGAGAGTCATCTGGGCCTCTGCCCTTGTGAAGTGGAGGAGGTGGCTGGCTGGCACTGGGTTCTCTTCCTCTGATTGGGAATGTTTCTGTCTTGCTTGGTCTGGTCCTGTCTGTATTGTTTTCAGGAGGCTCTTGGCATTCTGTTTGTTAGGATTGCTGTTGGTGGACCCTTCGGTGGTGCAAGTATGGCTTCATCCTTTGAGTCCACTTTCTTTTTGTTTTTGAGACAAGGTTTCTCTGTGTAGCCCTGGCTGTCCTGGAACTCTCTCTGTAAACCAGGCTGGCCTTGAACTCAGAAATCTGCCTGCCTCTGCCTCCCAAGTGCTGGGATTAAAGGCGTGCGCCACCACTGCCCAGCTCTTTGAGTCCATTTTCAAAGACTTCCATAGATTCCATGGTTTCAGTTTATTGTTACTTCTGTTGAGATGAGGACTGTGGGATGCCTCACTCTTTAAGTCTTCTGAATTGTTTTCTCATGATGAGACTGGGTTATGACTAAGGAAGACCACAGAGGGTAAAGTGCCATGTGACTTAATGGTGGCCATGGCCTTGATCAACAGGTTGAGTTGTACGTTTCAGATTTTTCTCTGTTGAAAACCTAATCTGTATATATATTTTTAATGTATAAGAAGTTTGTAGGGGGCGGTAGGGAGTGGATGGTGGTAAGGGGGTAGGCAGCCAGAAGGGGGTGGCTTCCCTTTCTAAGGGGAATGGGGGAAGGATTTACATGAGGGGGTACTGGGAGGAAAGGAAGAACTGATACTGGGTTGTAAAGTGAATAAATAAACTTAATAAAAAATGTTTATGTGTATACATGTTTTGTCCACATGTATGTGTGTACATCATATGTGTGTCTGGTATCTGTGGAAATCAGAAGAGTGTTGGGTTCCCTGAAACTGGAGTTATGAATGATTGTGAGATACCATGTGGTGCTGGGAACTGAATCTAGGTCCTTTGCAAGAGCAACAAGTTCTCTTAACTGCTGACCCAGCTCTCTGGCCCCTATTTATTTCTTTATTTCTTTATTTCTTTATTGGGGAGGATGAATCTCAGTGAGTATGTGGAGGTCAGGCAGGTCTGTCTCCCTTGTTTTTGCTGCTGTGCTGGGTATGAAAGCCTCATCCCATCCAAATTCCCTGATCCCCACCTTCCTTCTCCCAGTACCAGTGTTACTCCAGCCATCCTGCTGGCCCTAGTTTATGTCTTCTAGAAATTACTCTCCCATCTGACAGCTAAAGGATGGGAATTACCCATGTCATTTTTGAGAGTACAGTATCTGTATTTGGAATTTTAAATGATAAATAAGTATCTCTTTCCAGTTGATTAGTTCAGATTATTTGCTTGCATTGGAATAGACTCATAGATAGTCTCTAATAGTGTATGTGTATAGTTTGTATGGGCTTGGGTAGCTTGAACAATAGGAATTCATTGTCTCAGAATTGACTGAAGCTAAGATCAAGGCTGTCTGCAAGGGTTGTTTTGTTTTCTTTGTCTTCTCCTTTTGTATATCTATCCACTCCAAATCTCCTGTTGAATATGAAGATCCCTTTTATGTTGGATTAGGGCCCACTTAGTTTTGGAGGTGGGGCATGGTCTGTCTCTGCTTATTGAGTATTGGGGTTACAGGCCATGTGCCACCACACCTGGCAACATCTTTTTTTATTATTTGTAAAAGTGTTTTTGTTGTTGTTGTTTTGTTTTTAACTGAGTTAAGATCACATTCTGAAGAACTAGAACCAGAGCTTAGATTTCCTGTTTCAGAGGACACACTCCATCCCCAGTAGAGTCAGTGAAGGGTAGATCTGTCACTTTGTGCACTTAGTAATATTTTAAAAGGTGCCCTTAGGCACTGTCTGCAATTTTCACAGAAGATCAGAAAGTCATTAGGAAATAATTCTCAGATTATAACTGGAGGTTTTTGTTCAGTCTGTGTAACCGCTAAAAGTTCTGCTGATTTTCAGATGTTTAATAGTTTGGCATGCTTCATTCTTACTTGCTTTCTAAAGTACTTCAGAGGTTGGCCAGAATGAAGAGCACAGCAGTGGGGCCTGGTGCATCAGAGTTAGTCTGGTCTCTTACAGGATAGTCATGTGACCACAGTCAGCCCATTCCTGTGCTTCCTATGGTCTTTATACTCCATTTTCAGATGGTAACCTTCCTGGAGTTCTTCTCCTTAGTTTGCTTATTCTGGTCTTTACCTGTTCCTACAAGTATTAGCCTCCACCCCTCCTCCTTTTCTCTCTCCACACTTCTTGCCTCCCTCCCTCATTTCCCTTTTTCTAGCTATCCTAGTATAAGATCTGGTTGACTTCTCTTAGCATAAAGGCACAGTGAGTTTCAGGTGACTTGTCAGCCATCCTAAGCAGAGCAGAGGAGTGTGGGACCAGTCTGGGAGTGAAGCTCTCCATCCCTCTGTCCCTGGTACTTCAGTGACTTGGTTGCTTTTGGCCTTTCTGCTCCCTGTTGAAGTCACTTCAGTGTGTAAATCCACCATTGACAGCTTGCTCTTGCAGCCCCCTCTGAGTAGGGGTAGCAGACTTTCTCTTGGAAGCTGGGGGATATGTTTTGAGATCCAAAGGCAGAAGAAGTTGGAGATATTTGGAAAAAGAAATGAATGTGTATCAGGGCTTGCTATCAACAAAGCAAACAGGTGACCCGATGCTTATTTGTGCCTTAAAAAAACAATGGTGCTTCCAACTATTGTGGAAGATCCTCTTCTACCTGAAGTGGTCATTAAATGATGACTGATACCATGTCTGGCCACCATTTAACTGGAGCTCCAAACATCTAGATTTTAACATGGCATACTACAGGATGACTGGCTCAGTGGGTAGGCAAATGGGACCGATGTAGTTTTGACCTTACTAGTGTTCCTTTGTTTTTAAGTTAGGTTTAGAGAAATACTAGCCTCCAAAAGTGAAATGGACATAGTCATGAAGTGTTGCCACTGACACCTGCTATGCAAAAGTTTGCAATTAGCTTTGGAGTTAATAGCAGACACAGAGATTTTGGTGGCTGAGAGAAGGTCTTTGGGAGAACCAAGTAATAACCTGATGGCAGGGGCATTGTTCTATTTGGGGATATATATATATATATATATATATAAATAAATAAAATATGTATGTGGGGGAATGCTGTCCTAGGGTATAAGGAAGTATCAGTTCTTTCTGCACCTTCTCTGCCTATTGAAAACAGAGTATTGATAGCCCATTACAGATGACGTGGAACACTATTAATGTAAGCCTCACCTATATACCAAATTATAGTTTTGGTATTACCTGCTGTTATACGTGTAGTGTAAGGAGACTGTTGATTCCACTAATGAAAATATAGCCATTGACGGAGGATGCTTGAGAACACAACCAAAGGTGCAAAGTCTGGTGTGTGTGTGTGTGTGTGTGTGAGACTTGGGAATGCCAGGCAAGCACTTTACAGAGTGACACACTTAGCCCCCCCTTTGCCCATGTTATCAGCAATATATACTTTTCAATTATCCTGTCATACTGGAAAACGCCTCTTCAGTAAATTATTTTCTCAATGTTAGAGGTAGAGTATTTTTCACCCTTCAAGGTAGATAAAGCTTTTACAAACAGCTTATTAAAAAGTTCTTTACTGCAATATCTGATGATGAATCATGCATATAAGAGAAATGAACTAATTTTTTGGCTTATGAGTATTGTGACTATTGAAAGAGCACTCTTGGAAGTTAGATGGCTCGTGGTGTAGAGTGCTTACTTCCCTTTTCAGAGCCATATTGGGTTCCCAGTATTCATGACAGATGGCTTAGAGGTACCTGTAGCTCCAGCTGTAAAGGAATCCAGTGCCTCTGGCCTCCACAAGTACCTGTTAAAAATAATAAAAAATAAATAAAAACTAATTCATCCAGTAGGAAAGAGGAACTGATGATGTGCTAGGTGGTGATATGTTGATTTATCACGGCCTTAAGCGGTGACTCCCACATAGCCTTCATGTTAAATAGATTTTGCAGAGATGTTGAGTATAATTAGAAAGTGTTGCGTGACAAAGTTGGAAGAAAGGAACACCGTGGGGAGGTGCTCCCACCTGCCTGAGCACAGGTCTGGGAGAGCTCAGGTTGTTAGCTTCACCTTTACAGCCATGTTGTATAGCTTTAGGCTCTTCTGACCCATTTCAGTCTCATCCTGCCTGTTTGTAGCTGGACTGTGAATTAGACCTACCCTGTTGAACAATGAACTGAAGAGTGGGGTTCAGGTGGTTGAGCTCTCTGGAATGGGAAAATGATTTGCAAAGCTAAAAAGACTCAACTGTTGGTGGCAATGAGAATTTAGATGTAGTCATTTGTGTGTTTTCCTGTGTCCCTCTCTAAATAAGTTAGCTTCTTCATGGCAGGGACCCTACCGGACAGTTATGGTTAAGCACTGACTGCATGGGTTAGTTTTTGTCTTCTAGTAGTTTCTGAGTAGCACCTCATGGAATCCTGACCACAGTCCTACCTGATAGGTATTCCTGCCCCATGGTTCTACAGAGGAGCCCTAATGAAGCTCAGGTCAAGCTAAAACTAAGGATGGTTATGTGCTGCAGGTCCATAGCAAGTGAGAGAGCTATGGTGTTAGACCCAGCTTACTTACCTGCTGGCCCACTGCCAACATTTCTAAGAACCTAGCAAAACAGTCATAAATAAGGTAAATACCATTTGTGTAACTTGGTGGTTCTGTGTTGGGCATGAGGGCATACAGCTGTAAACCCAGCATTGGGTAGACTGGAAAGAACATCATGAGTTTGAGGCCAGCGTGGGCTACCTAGTAAATTCTGCCAAGGCTGAAACATGAAAGCCTGTCTCAGACCTAACCAACCATCCATACAAACAGGACTAACTAAATACATAAATGAAGAATGATGGTGATGACCACCTAGGGGCAGTTTGCTGCTAGAAGACTTTCAAAAGTAACCAGACTTTTTGTTTTGTTTTTGTTTTTGTTTTGTTTTTTAATTGTTACAGTTTAGGAGAGGGTGCTGCTGACATCTAGTGGTTGGAGGCCAGGGACGCTGAATGTCTTCATTTCCAAAGAATTATCTGACCCCAAATGTAATATGCTAAGACTGGAAAACCCAGACTTAAAAATATATTAAAAGCTAGAAAGCCATTCAGCATGGCCGCTGACCTCCACCAACCCCACCCCCACCTCACTGCTCTCCTGTTCTCCAGCTGTTTCTTTGTGCAGCTCAGGACATGCAGGACAGGGCAATCTGACTGATGCTAACCACCAATTCTCTTGGGCAAATTGATTCTGTGTTTAAAAATTTACTTAGAAGTCTGCAAAGAGAAAAGGTCAGCTTTATGTTTTGGATGTTCTAATGTTATGGTCCCTTATAATGTACGGGGAGCAGAGTTAGAGGTGATGGCATGGTTCCTGGCCTGTAAGAGGAAATATTTGGTTAGTGAATATTGTATTTCCATATCCACATCTCTGAAGAATAGGCTTTCATGTGTGTATATCCTGTGCTACTTTAACTGTTGTCATGTATGTAAAGCCAGAGTGAGCACATGTGGCTATTTTTGGTTGTCGACCTTGACTATATCTGGAATTAACTAAAACCCAAGCACCTGGGTGTAGCAGTGAGGGATGTTTTTTCTTAATGAAATCATCTAAAGAGGTCAGACCTACTTTTAATCCAGATCTTCTTAGTGGGAAGACCCACCTTTAATCCAGACCTTTGGAGGTGAGAACATCCACTTTTAATCTGGGCTACACTTCCTGCTGGCAGCCTATATAAAGGACTTGGAGGAAGGAAGCTTGCTCTTTCTAACTACCTCTCCCCCTCTCCCTGTGCTTCTCCCTCACTCTCTAGCCTCCCCCTCCCCTTGGTCATGGTATCTTTTCACAGCAATAGAAGTAACTAAGAGCGAATATAGTCAAGAACTAAGATACTCTTTTTGTTTTGAAACCAAGTCTCATTGTGGCCTCAACTTGTATCCTATCTCAGCCCAGTGCTGGGATTATAGGAGTACTCCATTATGCCTTGCCCTTGATTGATTTTAATTCTGGGTCATATTAAGTAATCATTGGAGCTGCTCGCTCCAGGGTCTCACTTTTAGCTCAGGATGAGCCATCAAGCTCTGTGATGTTGCTTGAAGTTTCAGTTAACATTTCATTGCACTTGCCTACCTGCCTTCTCGTGTGTAGTTTCGTAGTGGCAATAACATTGATAATGCTTTGCAGCCTTTGCTCCTGTTTCTAAAACATTTCTGACCCCCAACAGAAGCTCAGTTAAGCAGTACCTCCCTAGTCCCCTCTCCTAATGCACTCTGTACTGATCTTTGACTTTCCTGTGTTGCCCAGGCTAGTCCTAAGCACCTGGTTCTCATCAGAGTGGCCAGGACTGCAAACTTGTATATCCACACCCAGCTGTAGTCTAACTTATTAATATGGCTTTTTCTAGGTTTTTTGTTTTGGTGACCTTTTATGTCTGCCTTGTTTCTTTTAGCATGCTTCAGGGACTGGCTATATTTGCAGCATATATCAGAGCCTCATTTGTTTTTATAACTAAAGAATATACATCTTTTTATGTATTCTACATTTTTCCTCCATCTATTAATGGAACATTGTGGGTTTTCCAACTAACTCATTCAGTACTATGAGCAATGCTTCCATGAACAATTTTACTTACACAAGGATCTGTTTGAGTCTCTCTTCAATCTTTTCTGTATATACCTGAATATGGAATGACAGGATTTTATAGTTATTCACTGTTTAGCTTTCTGAAGAACTGACAGACTATTTCCACAATGGTTTCACCATTTTGCATTCCCATTAAGAGTGCACAAAGTTTTTCTACCCTGCTGGTACTTGTCATTCAAAAAATTATGGTAGTTGTAGTGGGCAGTGACATGATAGGTCACTGTGGTTTAACTTGATTCACTGATGAATCTTCTCATCTCCGTATTGGCTGTTGGTATACCTTCTTCAAAGATTTATTCAGATCCCTTACCCGTACTTTAAATTTCCTTTTTTTTTTTTTTTTTCCCCAGGGTAGGACATTCATGCATGCAGGTCAGAGGACAACTTTGTGGAGTTCTTTTTACTTTTCATGGGTTCTGGGAATCAAACTCTAGTTGTCAGGTTTACACCACAAGCTCCCTAACTTGCTGAGCCATAAGTAAATTGTCCTTTTGATGACTTGTAATTCTTTATATAGTCTGGATATTAAACTCTCATCAAAAATGATTTATAAATATTTTATTATATTCTTAGGTTGTCTTCATAATGCCTCTTGATATAAAATATGCTTTTAATTTTAAAAAGAGTACAATCTGCATATTTTATTCATGTCATTGCAAAGATTATTTGGCAGGAGAGGCCAGAAGAGGGCATCGGATCTTCCCAGAACTGAAGCTGCTGCATTTATAAGCTGCCATGTGGGTGTTAGAAACCAAATCTGGCTCTCCTGAAGAGTAGCCAGTGCTCTTAACCACTGAGGCATTATTCCAGCTCCTCTGACATCTTGTTGAATCTCTTATTTTGTAATCTATGAGGGAAAGGATTAAGCAAATGTATCTTTCATCCAAATTCTAAGGATCAGAGATGAATAATACATACAAAGGACTAAGAGATTTGACTTTTCACCCTAAGAGTCCACAGTTTACCAGCCACTCTGACTGTGTGCCATCAGTCTGCTTCAAAGGAGCAGCATCACATTTGGGGATCACAGGATCCCATGTTCTGTTGCTTTAAATGGAAAATTTACTCCTGTGGCTTAGCGCTCACCCAAGTACTCCAACCAATAATCCAAATAATTGAAAATCCATTGATGGACTGGAAGTCTTAAATACTGAGTGATTGATGCATTCTCAGTGTACTTATTATTTGCCAAGCTTGTATGTTGAACACAAATTATACAGTATTAGCTATTAAAATGCATCTTGGAGAAATCTGCCTGGTTCTCTGGAGAGCTGGCATGACGAAGACACCCGTAGACCCACCTATAACAGATGTCACCATAATGTATGAGCATGTGGTAGAGAGATGGGAGACAGAGAAGCAGAAAGAGAGGCAGGACTGGAGACTTGGAGGTGGTAGGGAACAGCTGGATGTGAGTAGCCTACACTGCCACTCAAGACCATGATGAAGTCCAGCCTGTGCTGTCTCTGGGGGTCTTGTCTGTGTCCATGGCCATGCAACAACAGAGGTCTGTGTCCATGTCTGTGCCCCATGTTACCACCAAAGGCCTTGCAAAAACCCTTGTCTGGGTTGCCACTGGGACCATGTAGATGTTCAAGGGCTGCCCAGACCTGGCCCACCCCTCACCCGCTGCAGCACTCTGGTGAGAGGTCCCCTACATGCAGAACTGAGCAGCACAAGTAGAGCTGGCCCTGGTGGCAGGGGCATGGGTGAGCCAGCTCCAAGGCTCAGGAGCACCAGATAGCTAGCCCCAATCCTTGTCTGCCATGAGGTGGTGTGGGTGCAAGAGAGATGCTCTCTTCCTCTCATCCCTCACCCCCTATGGCAGCAGGGGAGCAGGCCCTGCACCTCCCCTGTGCAGCACAGTAAAGTTGACCCTGGTGAAGTTGCAGGTGAGCAGGACCCAAGGGCGTGAGACCAGGGGAGCTGACTCCAGCTGCAGCATGTGGCTGAACTAGCTGGGGCAGTGCTGGAGAGCTAGCACTAGTAGTGTGGGTTTGAGAGAGCTGGTGTGCTGACTAGACTAGCTCATATACCATCCAGCCCATCTATGAACTGCTGAAGCAGGTAAAGGGGCCACCTACAGATCCAAAGCTACTGCAGGATCTCTATGAAACAGGACAACAATGTATATCCAAGAGGAGTCTGGGTGGGGATTCAGTATTGACAGTGTAGCAGAAGCCAGAGGCCCCAAGCCTGACCATGATTCATTACAGTGAACATTTGCAAGTATAGATGTTTGAGCAAAACACTGTGACACACTGCATCTCCAGGGCAAGATGGATTGTTTGTTTGTTTATTTGCTTGTTTGCTTTTTGTTGTTTTGCTTTGTTTTTGTGGGCAGGTTGCAAGGGCAGAGGCAGATACAAAGAGATGGGGAGATGAGTGGGATTGGGGTACATGATACGAAATAAAAAAAATCAATAAAAAGTTTTAAAAAGAGAAGAGGAAAAAGGAAGAGGGGGAAAAACGGAGGAAAAGTCCACCACACCCAGCTGTCCCATGTACTTAATGAAAACACACACCCACCAAAACAAAAAACCACTGGTGGAGTCTGAGTCTCTAGACATCATTTTAACTTTGTTTCTTGAAGCTAGATGCAAACTTAAATCTTAGAGACTTTCTGTCCCTCACTCCTTTCCTTTCCAGCTCCAGACAGTCTGATTTTATAGCACAGGCTATCTTGAACTTGCTGTGTAGCCCAGGTTCTCCTCACTCTTGAATCAGCCTCTTGAGTGCTGGTGTTGGAGGCATACACCACCACATTCTGACCCCCACTTTTCTTTTTAAGGTCACAAAAGAGCCAACATAGTGACATTTGCCTATAGTCTCAAGGCTTAGGAGGCTGAGATAGTAGTACTGCTTGAGTCCAGCCTGGACAAAATAGGGAGCTCTGTTCCCAAGGGTCAAAGTGGGCAGATAATTTTCTTTTGTAAAAATGCTATGCAAAAGTAAAAAGATTTTTCTCAGGATTCAACCATTTGTATATATAAAAAAAAAATAAAACAACTCAAAACAAATAAAAAACCTCATTTAGCCCAGGCTAGCTTTGCTAACTCTCCACATACTTGAGGATAATGTTGGACTTCCTGATCCCTTTCCTCCTCCTCCTGAGTGTTGAGACCACAGGCATGCACCATCGAACTTGTTTTATTTGACTGCTTGCTAGGGACTGAAACCAGGGCTTTCTGAAGGCTAGGTATGTGATCCTTCTAAACCGTGCTACTCCCAAAGCCCTCAGGATTTACTTTTATCTTTAACCTGGACAAAAGAAGTTGATACTTTCCTTTGAAAATTATGGGGCTGATTGAAATCGTTGCCTGTGTTTTTACTGTGTGGGACGTGATGGAAAGTACCACCTGATCGGCCTTCAGGAAACCTAGGTGTTCAAATGAGCTCATCTCTGATGGGTCCAAGGTGCATGCTCCTTTGCAGGCAAGACATTTTGTCAGGTATTCAACCAAACAGTGACATAATACTGAGCTGGGCAGGAAACCCAGTGGCTAGTGTATTGTGTAAGAGGCCTTTGGAGTGAACCTTGCCCACGGAGTTGGTTGCAGCTGTCACTGCCCTGCTGAGTTCCCACACTCCTCACTTGTTGAGCCATGGCCTCTGAGTCCCCACCTCTAGTATATTCTCTCTGGGTATCAACTTGGCAAATGAAACAAACCAACCACAGAAAGAACTGGAGAAGCTGGAGAGAGTCTCATTCTGGACCTGTGCCTTCTTCAGTGAATGACCTCTAGTTAGTTGCTTGACTTTCTGGGCTTAGCTTCCTCACATTTCAAATAGATGATTTTTTTCTTTTCCATCTCCATCTACCCTCCTGCTTAGTTCTGCCTTTTCTGATTTATCTGTATATATTTTCTTAACCTACATTTTATTTCCTCTGCCTCTGACTTTTCATCTTAGGTCATTTCTTAATCCCCTGTTCGTTTTTCTCCCATTTTTCTCTCCTGACCTCTCATGTCTCCCTCACCTCAGAGTGAAGCTTTATTAATCCTGTCTGATGCCAGGGGCCTGGAGCTACTGCAGGTCATGGAGGAAGAGACTGGAGTTTTTGTCCATGGCATAACATTTCAGCCATCAGAACTCTTCAGGTCCTCTGTGAAGGGAGAGTTGTATATGTGATGTATAATTAAGTGGCAAGTGAATGTGGATGCTTTGTTAATCTCCTCTGACAGCAGCTGGGAAAATGACTTGAATATAATAGGTTTCCTATTTTTAATGTTGGCGAGATTGATTTTGTAATTGTTCCCGTTATTGTTTACATTTTCTTGTGGGTAGAGTGTCACCGCATGCCTGTGAAGGTCAGAGGACAACTTATGGGAGTCATTTCTTCCACCATTGAGTTTTGGGGACAGAACTCAAGTTGTTTGGGGACAGAACTCAAATTGTCAGCTTAGGAAATTGTTTACCCACTGAGACACCTCCCTCATGCTTCAGTTTCATTGTTTGTCCTGGTGGGGTGTTCCTGCAGTTAGCATTGCCATCTCCTCTTGGCCAGAATGTTTGCCTTTGTGAAGTCTGAAGGAAATAGGAAAGGTTTGATAGTGTGAAGCTCATTGAATGTAAGTGGATCAGAGGGTTGATGAATTAGTTAAATGTTTGTATAGAATGATTAAAATTCTGTTTTCTTCAGTTCCTCCTTAGGAAAACATTTCGCCTCTTCAGATTGTCTTTTGGGGTTAAAATCAGTGGCATACAGCAGAAATTGAATGTGAGCTGTATGTGTAATTTCAGATTTCCTACCTCTCACATTATAAAAAGAAGCAGCAGAGAGGTAGCTCTGTAGGTGAGAGGTACCTGCTGTGCAAGCACAAGGATCTGAGTTGGATCTCAGCACACAGGGAAAGCTTATGTGCACATCTTTAGCACTGCCGAAGCAATAGGACCACTGAGGTTTGTAGCTCTAGTTCAGCGAGAGACTCTTGTCTCAAAGAAATAAGGAAGAGCAGAATAATCCAGCAGGAGATGTGACTTAGTCTGTCCTCTGAACATATGCAGATCTATCTGAGCATGTGCACCTGTACCATACTTTAACACACAAGATGTAGAAAAAGTCCACAAAATCAATTAATATATTTAATTCCGAATAGAGAATATCATTTCAACACACATATACATCACAGTTTCTTCCCTTTTTTTTTTCATACTAAACCTTCCAAATCAAGTGGGTGTCTTCATTCATCTTATTAATAGCATTTAGTACTAGCCTGCTTGCAAATTCAATAGGCATATATGGCTGGAGGCTATTTGTGATAAACCCCAGAGTCTTAGAAAATGGCTTCAATAAAATTTATTTATTTATTTATTTATTTATTTATTTGGTTTTTTGAGACAGGGTTTCTCTGTGTAGCCCTGGCTGTCCTGAAACTCACTCTGTAGACCAGGCTGGCCTCGAACTCAGAAATCCGCCTGCCTGCCTCCTGAGTGCTGGGATCAATAAAATGTTTTAACTTAAAAATCAAGTATATACGTGTGTCTTACCTATGTGTATTATGTACTTTGGGGTTCTAGAAAAGTTTGATGTTACTGTGTAGGCATTCTGAGAGCTGGCAAGTAAACATCGGGGACTAAACATTGCTTTGTCATACCTGTGAACTAGTCTAGTTTTGTCATTTATAGAGTGCAGAGCCAGGGTAGCTCCCAGATTTGTGAGAAGTGCTAGGTTATACCAGTATATATAATGAAGTCAAAATATTTAGTAGTTAGACTATCGGAACACCGTGATGCCATATGACTACAGAAGTGCCCCCACCCCGTGTATAGCTGTTTTTATGTCTATATATGAAGATGTGATTGGCTTAAGGAATCATTAACTCAATCCCTGTTCTGTGTGATGGAAACTGTAGTTGACCGTCTTGTGATTGGGCAGACTTGGTACCTATCAGTGTAAACACATGGCGCAGCCTGCCCCATGCCCCTGTTTATCATCTGTGGAGAGATGGGGCTGAGGCATTTTGAGCAAATCTCATTGGTAAAGGGTGTGCATTGCTTTTTTTTTTTTTTTAAAGACCTTTTTGCTTTCGGTTTTAACTATGTCCCTTTCTACAGCAGTTAGCGCTTGGTTGTCCACAGAATAACTTTGTTGGTGCCTTCACCTCTGTAGAGTCATGCTTCATAAGTTTCTTCAGTTTTAAGATGTTTTACCTAGAAGATAACAGTGAAGATGAGAAGAAGGTTCAGGAAAGCTCTTTGAGTAAAACTACAGGTGTTTACCATGGCAAGGCCCCTCCTGGTATTCTGGTGAGTTCCATTCACCCATGTCTCTCTCTCTTTGCTTGAGGCTCAATCTGGGTAGCACTGAGAAGGGACAGCACCTGCTAAGTGAAAGTGGTAAATGCCCTTTGTTTGGAAAATGTAGAGTTGTGGTAAGTTTCTAATTTTTAAAATGTCATGTGGAACAGAACTATTTGGCTGCCTCCTCTCCCTCCCTGCCTTTATGCTAGCCTTATTCTGTTGGTTATTATTTAGTAACTTTATGCCTAGAAAAAATGTGTTTGCTCTAAACTGAGAACTTGTCTACAACTAGATTGCAACGTAATGTGTTGAGCTCTTTTCTTGCATCTCAATGTGGTAGTTGAGGGGGCAGAAGTCACTTAAAATATATGGTTTTTATTGTCCTGGCCAAACCTCCTGTAAGGCTAAGCAAGTATTTTGAAACTGGCATTTTGTTTGGAAATGTGATACAAAAAAATGACTGTAAGGCTGTCCCTTTTATGATTATAAACAAACAAAAAATATGCCTGAAATATGTGTGTGTGTGGGGGGTTGAACTTTTTAATCTAGTATTCTCTTGCTACGAGGTACAAAGTCAAACATGGCTTCTAAGTTTGAGTTCTAGAAGTCTAAGGAAACAAAGTCAGATGATGTAAAGATGGTATTGTTTAACTCTGCTGGTGGAACCTTAAACAAGTTGAGTACTTCTTACTTTAATTACTTTGGTTTTTGTTTTACTTGGTATGTTACTAATGCTGACTTTTTCTAGAGGTTGGCCTTGAACTTACTATCCCTCTGCCTTAGCACTCCTGAGTGTTGGGATAACAGTCCTGTGCCACGAGGGCTGGCTCAAATGCTCATTTTAAAGTAAGGCAGAGGTTAAATAACTACGTTCAGATAATTGGGAACTTCAAATGAAAGTACTGATACTGTCGTATCTTCTCTCATTAAATTACCTTGGTTACTTTTTTTTTTTTTTTTTTTAAGCAAATTAGGTCGAATATTTTTAGGAAAACTAGCATGAAGTCAACAAAATAAAACAAATAATTTCTGAAATCTGTTAACTTAGTTGATTTTAGTTTTAAAGGCATAAGAATACTTATGCTGCCTTAGAAGTTTTGCCATATTCTGTTTGATATTTGCTTCTAGGTCTGAGGTCACTGGTGTCTACATACAGACTTTTCACTTACTAGTGGCAGCATTAGTCAAATATGAATATGCGTCATAAGCTTCTGGGTGAGGCAATTTTATTTTGAAGTCTACCATAATATAAAGGGTATGTTCATATGCATTGGTGCACATTTGTCTTAAAGATCAGAGGAAACGATATGTACATACTTATTTCTCTATGGAATATTTCTAAAGTCCACTTAGTAGCACCACATACAGACTAGACTGCCCATTACAAGAGAACTTCTTTGATGTCCTGCTACTGACGTTTTCCAAGGGAAGTCAGAAATACTTGCTTAGACTGCATTTTGTTAACAGTTCCCTCTTATGTCATTGATGTGCCATGAGTCACCACCCCACCCCAAGAGTCTTTCCTGAATGGCTAGTGGCTGGCATACTAGATTTGATATCTGCCTAATAAGCTATAATGATTATCTAGGAGTTTGACTTTCGAACGAACATGGGATTGAAACTATATTGGGGGGGGGGATCCAATTCCTTCAAGGACAATGGAGCAGGAAATGTCACCTTCAACTTTGGGAACTGAAAGTTTGCTTCTGGTCGTCAGTTTGAAATAAAGTGGCATTTTGGAGTCAGTTACTTGAAGACTTCGGAAATACTCTACTTGTAATGAGGTTGTTTGTATATTGGTCCTAGGAATGCCTCAGGGTCTCTGATGTGAGCCAGAGAGAGAACACAGGATGTGGAATCCCTGTAAGCCCTGCTGCACTCTCCCTCACTTATATGCACAGCACCAAACAGACTGAATTCTTAAGACTGGAGCCCAAGAATTGTCTGTTTTGTTTTACTACACACACGCGTGCGCACGTACACTTTCTATTGCAGAATCCCCCTCTCTGGTCGCCATGTGTCCTCAGTCAGACTCTTCCATGTTTTCATGGCCTTCACATTTCAGTGAGTACTGATCAGACATGCCATGTCCTTCATTTTGGTTTGTTTGGTATCATCTCACAATTAGATTGGGGTTTTGTGTTTTTGACAAAATACTACAGAAGCAATAAATGTTTTAATGAGTCACTCTTGATTATTTGATTATGGTAGTGTCTGTAGGTCCCAAACTGTAAAACTGTTTTCCCTTTTGTATAGAAGTGTGACATGGCTACTTAATAGTCACCAGAGAATGTGTAGGTGGTTCTGCTTCTCCTTAACTATGCTTTTAAAATACGGCATTAAGACGTACAACACTTTTTTTTTAAAAAAAAAATTAAGATGCAGTGTGCTAAATACAAAAAATCCTTACATATTGCGTGATTCTGTTTGTATAAACTCAGGAGACTAAGGACAGAAAATAAGTAGTTGGAGGAGGGGAGATTCCACAGAGGGGAGGGGCATTGGGGGACTGGAGGAGGGTCAATCTGATCTGTATCTTGATTACTATGATTATATACATGCTTACTTAAAATACACAGGATCCTAACACCCACCTAACACCTGACACACTCTCCTGGCCTCAGTGCACCTCCATGCACTGTACATATGCAGTGTACACATATGTACACATATAAATAAATACATCTTTTTAAAAGTATATGTACACTATGGAAGAATGAATTTTATTGTTTGTAAAGTCTATTTTTGAATAGTCTAAGGTATAGCTATTTGAAATCTTAAAATTGTATTTCAGAAAAGTCAATATAAACATTTAGCTAAAACTTTTCCTATGTAATCATTCACTAGGTTGATGTAATAATAGTTTGATAGCTTTCAAAATCTTAAAATTCATTACATTTCCTAGTAATTTTACTTTTTATATTTCCCCTTGTTTGTCAGTCAAGTTAGATGTTTTCTGTTCACAAGTCAACTCATATATTGTACATGAAGATTGGGCATATTTTATTTGAGAGATAAGAACTAAATTATTGAAAAACTTCATTATAAGACATTGTTCTGCTGTTAAAAATGAGAGAAATGGGGTGAAGATATAGGAAGATGTAGGAACGTGATTTCAGTGTATGGTGCTATGGTAGCATCAGACAGATCGGGCATGTCAGTGCTGTGGGGGGTCGGGGAAAGAAGTTGGTGCTCCCTTTCCTATATACTGCTTGCCTTGTTAGCATCTGCTCGTTATTTTGAAATCTGAAGATGTGCACAAGAATAAGCACGTAGCTTTTCCTACTCTACTCTAAGTACGGTTACTGAAGGAAATACCCTGGTACATTGTTGAACCTGTAGCTCTAGCGTTCTTGAAGCCATGTTTTGTATAGATTGTAATGTGTGCATTGAGGTAACCCTGGCCCACCTTTCATTGTGTAACTGTCTGTAGTCTGGGGTGATCACTTGTCACCTAACTACCCACACTGACTCACACAGGAACTTCCTTTTCAGACCAGCAGACTCTCTTGTCTGCTGTTTTCTGCTGGGCCACTTAAAGGTTCTTCAGAATGATCTGTATCGATATCGTTTGCTCTCACAGGTGTATTTTGAGACTTAACATTCTGAGGTGTCTTGTCACCTTCTAAGTTAGATCTCTGCAGGTTTTCCCCAGGGAGACTATTGCCAGTGTCTGGAGAAAAGTGTTCAGTTTCTGTTGTGTGAGCATCACTTTTAGGACTTTGAGTTGACTGTACTGTGGTATCTAAAATTGTGTGTGTGTGTACGTACAAGTTGGGGGCTCTTCCACAGGCTTGCAGCTGTCTTGCTGTGTCCTCGCATGGCAAGGTAAAAGAATGCTGACTCTTGACTTTATCCTTTCTATAGGATACCAGTGAGGATTGGCACTTCTGTTCACTCCTATGACCTCATCTAAACCTAATTACGTCTAAAGTCCCATCTCCAAATACCTTCACTTTAGCATTAGGGCTTCAGTGCACGGAGTGGGGGTAGGAGGCACATGGAAACATCCACCCTGTAACATCACTTAATGTATCTGAAGTTTCGGTTTATTTCTTAAAATACTTGGAGGCCAGGCATGGTGGTGTACATCTTTGATGGGTATCTGTGGGTTTGAGGCTAGTGTACAAAGTAAGTTCGTCCCAGACAGCCAAGATCATACCGTGAAGTCCTGTCTTAAAATAAGGTCTATATTGGGGTAAGTGGACTCTTTGAGAGTTACTGCTACTAGGTTTCCTGTATAGTCAGCAGGTTGTTCCGGCTGTTTCTGGGGTTAGGACCTGTTTCAGTCCTGGCCTCCATATACTTTTGTTTTTGTATCCTGCGAAATTTAAACTCAAAGGGCTTCATACCTCCCAAGAGAAAACAAGTTTAACAGCCTGCATTTTTCTACATTTAGCAACTAAATTTACACAATAGATTTTCATGTATAACAGCATATCTCTTAACCACAGTAATTAAAATCATCCTGAATGGATGTTGTTATACTTAATTATGGATTATATGCTCTAGTTGATGTAAGCTTGTTACATATTTAGAACATAGTTGTTTATGGCTGGATATAGATGTTTAAAAGTAGCCATTTTCAGTTTCTTTTTTTAAGGTCTATACTGTTATGATTTTTTTTTACAAATTGTAACAGTATTCATTTTATCATTACCACCATTGGTCAGTCATTGGCCTGTGCTTAGTGTGGTGCAGCAGATAAAACAGCATATTTTAAGTGTGTATAACTTAAGAGGACATGAATATTCAGGTGTGATAGGTAGCAAAGAAACATTTCTGGTAAAAGAGTTGATGAGTTGAACTATCTCCAAATGAATTTCACCTCAGTTCTGGTGTTGGAGATAATCCGTCTTTTAACATACAACAGCTGTATACCATGACCACAGAAATGGGAACAAAGATCTGCATTTCCTTCCCATCTTAGTGAGATGAAGACTCTTGATGCCATAGACAGACAGTCATGGGGCACAGCAGTGCATGAGAAGATGTCCAGCATTGTTAGCTATTAAAGAAATCCAAATTTGTAAAATGTCATGGCTAAATAAATAGTGATGCCTCATTGTGTGTGGATGCCAGACGATTTCACCTTGTAGACATTGCTGGTGGGAAGATAAAATGGTAGAGCAATTCTGGAAAGTAGTGTGACTGTTCTAAAACAGCCAAGCCTGTAGTTGTTTGCAACTGACAGGCTGCACTCAGTTGTACACACACGGTGTATGGATACTTACAACTGTGGCTTTACCTGTAATAGCCAGAAACTGCAGTTACTTGTCCAACAAGTCAAGAGGGTTTGGGGCTTTGTTTTGCTTTGTTTTTAATGGTAAGTCTATCCCATGAAATACTGTACAGCAATAAAACAGAATGAGTTCATTGATACAGCCATCTGGTTAAGTCTCCAGAAAAATAGGAGGGGAAGAAGGCCGTGCTAAAAGGCTACATACTTCATGGTGCTGTTTAGTATGACTTCCTCTCTAAATGGCAGACATTTCAGAAATAGAGAACATATTAATGTTGCCAGGGACTGGGGTGGAGAAGGCAAGAGAGAAATGTGTGTGACTGTATGGGGCAGCAGGATCCTTGTGCTGATGGTGGTGTTCTGGTTCTTTACAACCCCAACCCCATCCTAGACAGGGTTTCTCTGTGTAGCCCTGGCTGTCCTGGAACTCACTTTGTAGGCCCTTCTGGAACTCACTTTGTAGGCCCTTCTGGCTTTAAACTCAGAGATCCACCTGCCTCTGCTTCCTGAGTGCTGGGATTAAAGGCATGCATCAACACTGCCTAGCATGTTCTGGTCCTTACCTGAGACTGTTGACATCCTGGTTGTGATATTTTGCTGGTGCATCCCAAGTACAGGACACTCAGTTGAGTGGTCAATCAGTAGAGGATTTGGGGGCAGCCATCTTCTTTCTTAGAGCTCTGAAGGTCTACACTGATCTCATAGTAGTTTACTTTTGTTTATTTGGTATTTAAGTGGTAGGATCTCATGCAGCTCAGGCTGTCTCTGAACTCGTGATCCAGAAATGTTAATTTTTAAAAACACAATGATCTAGGTATGGTGGCACCCAGGGCAGAGGCAAGTGGATCTCTGTGAGTCAAGGCCAGTAGGGTCCTCACAGTGAATTCCAGGTCAGCCAGGGCTACATAGTAAGACCATCTCAAAAAGAAAAAATACAATGAGATGATCCATGCGTATTCTGATGCAATAGCATTTCTGCTGCACACAGTATAATAATGACTCTTAGCTGTTTATTGGTTTTAGCTTGTTTATTGTTAGTTCATTTGATAGTTCCTTTCTTTATTCAAGAAATAACTATTGCCAGATATAATAGCACACACATGTAATCCCACTATTTGAAGACTAAAATTGTCTTGAGTTCTAGGCCATCTTGGCCACAAAGAGACCCTAGAGAGAAAGATTGACTAGGTGTGGTGGCATCTTTAATCCCAGAATCCAGGAGGGAGGGGCTGGCAGAGCTTAGAAGCAGCCTAGTCTACATCTTGAGTTTGGGGCCAGCCAGGACTGTACATGAGCCTCTGTCTCAAAAAATAAAAATTTCAAAAATTAAGTATTTGATGTGTGCTTAATCTGGCCTTGCTATCAAAGCCAAAGCAACTGTATTTGTCCTAAAACCAAAAGCTACCTGTTTATAATTGTTCATAATTATAACATATTTTCTTTATAATTATGATATCTCTCTACCTTAGGAGATCATAGTAAATTTGGCTGCTTGTGTACATTGCTCAAAGCAAGCTCTTTGTGCAATTGTAAACCTTGGAATACGCAGGGGAATAATCAGGGTTATATGCTTCAGGCTGCCAAACAGCTAGACCCTGGTTACAGTCATCTCTGTATAGACTGTTGAGTGGAATCTGTCCTGCCTTAGGCACTGCCCATCTCTGGAAGGTAGGCTGAGTTATATACAGATGGGACCTGGCAGGTCCCCTTCATTTTTTTAGGGGATCAGCACTTTGTCCCTGTTCTACCTAGGACTCACCTGACAACACAGAATGTCTCTCTAGAACTTTACAGAGATGGAACTTTGAGCTGTGGGCAACCAGAGCTGGTTTAGAGAGGCCACTCTGCGCAGTTAATAGTTTGGACTGATTACTCCTAAGGTCCAATAAAAATTGACTTCTGGATTAGCCTAAAACTGGAAGGTTTCTCTGATCTTACATCAAGGGGAAAGACTCTCTGTAGATTTGGCTTTAACATAACACTAAGGTGTCTGCTGAGTGATGGTGTGTTTATCCGCTGGAATGAGAGCTGACAGCCTGAGGACTAAAGGGTTTGTTTTGGTGTGGGTTGGGTTTTCAGAGGAAGAGGTGGGGTAAGGGGGGAAACCTGGTTTTAGATGTACCTCCTCTCCTTTGAATTGCAGAGCTCTGGTGATCTTGATTTGAGTAGTGAGTTGAAGTTGAGAAACAAAATCCCCTTTTGTGCTCTGAACATTGTAGGCCACAAGCATTATGTCCCATTATGTTATGTCGAAGTTCTGAAGTAATGTTAACGTATGTTAGTCTGGGGCAGTTCACCACAGTTGGCTTGATGCAGCATGTATCTGAACCATAACATCTTAACTATCAGTTGTATCCCTTGTTTCTCCGAGAAGATGAATCTCAAGTTTCTCCTGGAGGCGACAATCCCCTGGGCCTTTTGTGCTTGGCTTCTGTGGTCTTAGTGGATGTAGTAGGTTGCAGACTACCTTGTCAGGAATGTGCTGTGGCGATTAGGATTCTTTAGATGATTCTCTGCAGGTGGAGGGAGATGGAGTCAGTGGAGTCCATGAAGACAGTTGGCCCCACCCTGGGGTGTGAAAGGAAGTGGAACTTGCACAGCCTCAGGCCCCACTTAGAGGCACTTTCAGTCTGAGACAACTGTTCTGTTGTGGAGGGATGTGTGATGTAGCAGGGGCAGCAGGAGAGTAGTGGGCTCCGAATAGCAGATGAGAGCGTGTGTTTAGTCAAACTCTTTATGTTATTGCTATTAATTGTCAACTTCCGTGCTGACATCAGTTATTTTCTTACAGTCTCAAACCATGAATTATGTGGGCCAGCTGGCTGGGCATGTGCTTGTCACTGTGAAGGAACTCTACAAGGGCATTAACCAAGCCACGTTGTCTGGGTGCATTGATGTGGTTGTGGTGAGGCAGCAGGATGGCTCCTATCAGTGCTCACCTTTTCACGTTCGCTTCGGGAAGCTGGGTGTCCTGAGGTCCAAGGAGAAAGTGGTGAGTGCACAGGTCACCATGGTGATCTGGCCCCTTCCTCTTATGCTCCCGTTCTCTCTCTCTCTCTTTCTCTCTCTCTCTCTCCCCTAGCATGCTATTGAAGACCCTGGCAAGAAACCAACTTTTTAGGTACTGCTTTTGAAGTGGCTTCTAAATTCAAAAGACACTCTTATAGACCGTTTCTCCAAATGAAAAAGAAACTGAAATTATGAAGAAACTCAGAACAGAACTGAAGATAGTTACAAACGAGGAAGTTGGGCTTATTTTGAAAAAAAGATTTTACTTCACTTAATACAGCACTTTAAAATAGTGTAGGGCCAGCAAGATGATTCAGTGAGTAAAGACTCTCACCATCAATCCTGATGACCCAAGTTTAACCCCTGAGATCCACATGGTAGAACAAGAGAACATACTCAGAAGTCATCCAGTGACCTGCCACATGTATCCTGTGGCTCATGCACACACTTTAAACCCTCAATTAAAAAAAAAAAAAAAAAAAAGAGACTCTCTAAAAATAAAATAATGCAGTCTGGAGATACAGCTTGGTCAGTAAAATATTTGCATAGCATGCACAAAGCCTATCTAGGCACTGAGGAGGCAGAGACAGAAGGACCAGAAGGACAGGATCATTCTCAGCTCAGCCACATACATAGCAGATGTGAGACCAGCCTGAGATACATGAGAACCTATTATTTTATTTATTTTTTATTTATAGATACATACATACATGCACATATATGATAATATTGTTGTACTGATTATGAGTAGGTAGACTAAGCTTCTGTAATGAAGTGTAGATTATGTTTATCTAAAAGAAATAAATGCCCCAATTGAATGTTTGTATTTTTCTTCTTTTGCATTTAATGGTAGTAGGAGGCAGTGTTTGGGTGTTTTTAAATTATCCTTTCCCTCAAGTATTGGGCAGTAAGAAGGTTTTTGAATTGTGTGTGTGATAAGTTTTAAAACTGAGTTAATAATAAAACTTTGTAGAGCATGTATTTGGCAACTCTTCACTTCCACATTATCTACCCAGATAATGTCAGCAACTTTTACTAAGATTTTGGAGCTCTGTCGAGCACTGGTGGAAGTGTGTGTGCTAAAGGACCAACATGCATACGTTAAGAGATTTTTGCTGGTGTTTTTTGGATAGACATCTCCCTCTGCCTAGAATTTAGATTTTTGAAAGTGAAAGAAAATGGGTTTCCTAAAACTAGACTTTATTTTTTTTTTTTCGTTCTAAAAAAGCCATCTTTTGGGGGTGTTATAAAATCATTTCCCACTGGATTTTTAAGACTAGCCTTTGCTTGATCCCATTAGAAAGCAGAAGCACCTACAGTTTGACTTCTTGACCTGGCAGCTTCTACTCTAGGGCAGTGTTGTCCAGCCATAGTTAGCACTGTTTGTATTTGCTTTCTTTGTGTTTTTTGAGGTGACACTATTAGTACTTTGATATTAAAGCTGTTTCTCAATAGATGTTCAAGGATCTGTTTGTAAAATGACTTTCGGGGGTCTTCCCAGCAAGTTCTCTCCCACCACACCATAAACACCCCCCACCCCCAACCAGGTTTCTAATTGATAGGGTTGATTCAGGCTTTTGGCATTTCAGAGTGGAGCTGCAGTAGATGCGGGCAGGCGCTTGTTCTCTGTGTGAGGAGGAGCTGCAGCAAATGTGTGTATTCTCTGTGCACTTCGTAATTAGAGATGTAATTTTTTTACCAGGTTACAAAGATGATTTCATTAACCATCAACTGTTAAATACCCAGTCAAAAAATTTCTTCTTTCCTGTTCCCTTCTTTCATATCCCAGAATCTCAGGAGATACATTTGAGAAGAAATTTGTCTATTTGATTTACCAAAACACAGCTTTCTTATGACAGTAAAACTAAGCTTTATCTATCTAAAGATAAACTGGTAGTTTGCATTAACCTTTTGTCTCAAGCCTTTTTGGATTAGGGTAAGTTATTCATTGATTTTTAAATTAACTGAAATTTCACATGTGGTAACACCTGAAATCATAACTACCTTAAAACTACTGTTTAGAGAGACAGTTATTTCCTATGATGTATTCATGTTTGATAGAAAGGCTGTAATATTCACTAACTCGGGTTGAATCTCAGAAAGTAAACTTTTTGTTAATGTTTCACAAAATCAGTATCATGATTATTTATTGAAGTAAATGCCTAGTGTATTGGAACTGTCCCTAACATGAATAACAGAAACCCACTCTCCAACTGTCATAAGCAGAAAGGCTTGTGAAGTCAAAGTCCAGGGGCATCTACTGTAGTCAGTGCTGGTTTAGGAAGGTTTTAAAGGCACTGCCAGGATTCTGGTTCCCCACCTTAGAGTTCTGCCTCTGATTGTTTGAGTTCTTCCTCATGCCAGACAGCAACCAGTGCTGCCAAGCTCACTGCCATTAACTCAGCCAGCACATCAGAGACAGAGACAGACAGAGACACTGCCTTTAAAAGCATTGGCTTCGTGTTTGGATCACATCCATCCCAGGCTAGTCACTGTAGCTGGAATGGAACAAGTCCATTGGGCTGGATTAAAGAAAAGCCTTGCCTTCACCAGAATCCACTTGAAATGTACTGTCTGAAATAAGGAATGTCTTCAGAGCAGACATTCATTACATCCAGTATCTGTGTGCATCTTCTCATTTTAACATCAGCTGTATACATTGAGCAAGACTACAGCAGTCTAGGAAATGCAACTGTAGGGATAATGAGTCACCGTATTAGACAGTAGTACTAGAATTTGATAAATTGAGAGTCCTGTTTACCTTGGTGCTTGTCTTAGTTACTGTTCTATTGCTATGAAGAAATGCTATAACCAAAGCAACGTATAGAAGAGAACATTTAACTAGGGGCTTGTGAGGGTGAGTCCATGACCATCAAAGCAGGAATCATGGATACAGACTGGCCTGGTGCTGCAGGAGGAGCTGAGAGCTTACATTGTTGTCTGCAAATTGGAGACAGAAAGAGAAGCTGGGCTTGGTATGGGCTCTTAAAACGTCAAAGCCCACCCCCTCCCCACCTCCCACCCCCAGTGACATACTTTCCCCAAAAGGCCATACCTCCTAATCCTTCCTAAATAGTTCCACCGAAGGAACCATGTTCATGATCACGTGCACAGGTTGTTGTTTTTTTTTTTGGTTTTGTTTTTTTTGGTTTTTTTTTTGGTGGGGGATGTGTTTGCCTAAGGAGTTCTTGCACATTCTTTTAAGAGCACTCAGAACTGGCATAATTTGACATATGTTTAAAATTTTTGAAAAGACAAAACTTTACTCATAGATAATCAAGAGAGTAACATAAGTGAACATATTGAATAATGTGTTTGAAATCCAAGATAATGGCTGTGTAGTGTTAGTTTTTCTAAGATGATGCCTAAGCAATTTAGACTTTGAATTTGCATTTTAAAAGAAGCATTATTTAATTTTATCTCCATGGGTTAAATGGATAGCATCTAAATATGAAAAAGTCAAATACACTGATTGTATTTTTTTAAAGATTAGATATGTAACTTCATTTAAATACTTGTATTTACCTTTAAATTTTTTTTATTTTTATTTTTAATGTGTTTGTATGTGTAGCTGCACATGTGAGTGTAGCTGCCTGAGGAGATCAGAAAAGGATGTCAGCTTGGAGCTGGAGTTACAGGTAGCTGGGAGCTGTCCGATGTGGGAGCTGAGAATTCAGCTCAGGTCCTCTACAAAAGCAGTTAGTTCAGCAGTTAGGCACCATCTCTTCAACCCCTCTTAAAATGTATTAAGTTAGTAAACATTCTTCCGTGATTGTAGAGGAAGTTGCTAGGCTAAAGCACCTCAGAAATCATAGTTCTGCTCCTTGGTTTCTTGGCAGTAAATATTCAGTAAAATGAAGTGTTAAGAAAGCTGACTAAAAAATGAGGCAGGGTAAATGCTCTTTGGAAACTGACATTGGATGGGGTGATTCACTGGGTGAAAGTGCTTGCTGCAGAGTGGGGTGCACCCATTTGTAATCCCAGCATACAGGAGGGACAGACTAAAATGTACCCTAGGTTCCAATGAGATAACTTGCTTCAGGGTATAGAGTGGAGAGCAGTGAAGAAGGCGCATGCATGCGCACACACACACAGGGCACACAACACACGTGCACACACACACACGGCACACAACACACACGCACACACACAGGGCACACAACACATGCGCACACACACGCAGGGCACACAACACACGCGCACACACGCACACACACAGGGCACACA
>JADRCH010000066.1:762292-782143 GCA_019843965.1 Rhynchomys soricoides | reverse complement strand
CACACAACACACGCGCACACACGCACACACACAGGGCACACAACACATGCGCACACACACAGGGCACACAACACACGCGCACACACACACAGAGCACACAACACGCACACACACACAGGGCACACAACACACACACACAGGGCACAGGGCACACAACACGCACACACAAGGCACACAACACGCACACGCACACACATGGCACACAGAAAATGGTGTATGATGCCATCTCCTCTAAAAGTAAGGGGAGTATGTTAATCTTTTTTTCCAGACACGTCACAGATGTGATTCAGAACAGTTTCTTTTAGGTGAGAATAGTCAGTGACAGTGCTTGTCATTCAAATGTGACAACCTAAATTCAGTCCCTAGAACTTGGTGGCAGAAAAAAAAATCAACTCCAGAAGTTATTCCTAAATCTCCACATGACCACATGGCCTCTGCCCTCTGGCCTCTTCCCAGTATTCATAAATAAAACAGTTTCAAGAGATTCTGCTACCCAATTTCTTCTCCTTAATGGTAGCATTTTATATTGCCATTGGAGAGTTGCCAACAACCAGAAATTTATAGTGGTGAACACTGCCAACTAGAGACATTATCCAGATGTCACCAGAGTTTCTAGGACTGTCTGCTTTCTTTCCTAGGATCCTTTCTAATGTTGACTTTGCACTTCTCCCTGTGTCTGTCTGGTAAGGAACATAGAAGTTACAGTGTAGATTGTCAGGTTGGGTTTGCCCTTGGTCCTTTGAGTGAGAGTGCAGAGTGATGGTCACTGTTGCCCTAGGACACCCATCAGAGAACTGTCATCTGCACTGCACATCCTAGACTGTTGATACTGAGTCCCTCTATTCATGGTGTCTGCTAGGATTCACTAGGACAGTGTTTGAGTTTTCTCTTCATTAGGCTTACACAAATAATCCTGTTCCCCATATTGTTGCCCATACATTTTAACATACATTAATAAACCTTATCTGTAGAATTATTAATGTGTGTAACTATAATTTATCTTCATTTTTATTCCAATTCTTAAATTCTATATTAAGGGCTCTCTTTACTCTATCATCTATTTAATTCTTCAGTTACTCAGTTTCTGTCACATGAACTCACAGGTATTAGTTTGACAGTAGAGTTTTCCCCTTGTCTGTTTCCTCTGCTTCAACTTTAGAAACACTCATTTTACTTGTCCAAAAAGCTTGAGTTGTTTTTAAGACTTATATTTAGAAGCAAAGATCTGGCCACAGGTTTTTCTCAGCTGGGCAGATCAGGAAGCAGGTCTACATGTAATATATATATACACACACACACACACACACACATATGTACATATGCACACACATAATAATTACATGTTTATATATTTATATAAATATACATTTAAATATATTAAATAAATAACACATACATACACATATATAAAAGACATTTCAAGGACACATAAAGTCTTTTTTTTCTATATAGTTCTTGTGTCTGTCCAAATGCTCCAAGCTCACTGTTCCTATAGTGAGAGCTGTTTCTTGTATAACTCTCAAATTTTATTTCAATTTTTCTTTTGTTAAACTATTTTAATCTTTGAGATTATAATGTAAATAACATTTTTTCCTTCCCTCGCCTTCCTCCAAAGCCTCCCCAATACCTATCCTAGCTCTCCTTCAAATTCATGAATGTTTTCATTAATTGTTGTTATATATGCTTGTGTGTGTGTTCTGAAATATATAAGTACAACCCACTTGGTCTGTAAGTCTGTATTTTCAGGGCAGATATGGTAAGTAGTGGATGTGCTTTCCCTATAGAGGACACTCCCACACTCAGCATGTCATTGTCACCTGTAGTTGTCTTTTTTTTTTTTTTAATTGGATATTTTCTTTATTTACATTTCAAATGTTATCCCCTTTCCAGGTTTCCCCCTTCTCAGAAACCCTCTATCCCATCTCCCCTCCCCCTGCTTCTATAAAGGTGTTCCTCCAGCCACCCACTCCTGCCTCCCTGCCCTCGAATTCCCCTACTCTGGGGCATCTGTCTAGCCTTCATAGGACCAAGGACCTCTCCTCCCATTGATGCCTGACAAGGCCATCCTCTGCTACGTATGCTGCTGGAGCCATGGGTCCTTCCATGTGTATTCCTTGGTTGGTGGTTTAGTTCCTGGGAGCTCTGGGGGAGGAGGGTCTGGTTGGTTGATATTGTTGTTCTCCCTATGGAGTTTCAAACCCCTTCAGCTCCTTCAGTCCTTTCTCTAACTCCTCCACTGGGGACCCCGTGCTCAGTCCAGTGGTTGGCTGCAAGCATCCCCCTCTGTATTTGTAGGGCTCTAGCAGAGCCTCTCAAGAGACATCTATCTCAAGCTCCATTCAGCAAGCACTTGTTGGCATCCACACTAGTGTCTGGATTTGGTGACTATATATGGGATGGATCCCCAGGTGGGGCAGTCTCCGGATGGCTTTTCCTTCAGTCTCTGCTCTACACTTTGTCTCCATATTTGCTCCTGTGAGTGTTTTGTTCCCCTTTCTAAGTAGGACCGAAGCACCCACTCTTTGGTCTTCCTTCTTGAGCTTCGTGTGGTCTGTGAATTGTATCTTGGGTACTCCAAGCTTTTGGGCTAATATCCACTATCAGTGAGTGCATAGCATGTGTGTTCTTTTGTGATTGGATTACTTCACTCAGGATGATATTTTCTAGTTCCATCCATTTGCCTAAGAATTTCATGAAGTCATTGTTTTTAATGGCCGAGTAGTGTAGCTGTCTTTATAGAGCTGAAGCCTCATCCACATTAGCGAGCTTTTGTTGTTGTCCTTGTGGCACGCATGTTTGGGCGGATGTGGTTTTACAGGTGACACCTCTAACATTCCTAAGAAACAAAATCCAACAGCAAGCTGAGCCTGTCTGGCTCTTACAGTATTTCTGCCCCCTCTTCAACAATGTTCAGCAGCGTGCAGGAGTTATGTGTATCCACTGGGACTGGGCTCCATAGCTCTGCATTTGCATTTGGGCTGGTTGTGGTTTTCTGTGGTGGTCTCCATCTGTTACAAGGAGAACTTTTCGATGAGAATGCACACTGGCTTACTACACACGACCTTGGAAGACCTGGATTTCCTTACAACACCATCACTTCCTTCCTTTTTCTGTATTTTCATATCTTGGCCAATAAGTACCTCGAGTTGTTTAATTTTACAACATGTCACAAGAGGTCTGAAGAGAGAGCTCAGTCAATAAAGTGCTGGCTATACAAGTATGTGGACCCAACTTTGATTTTCTGAACCCATGTAAATACTGGTCATGGTAGCATGTGCTGTTGTATCAGCTCTGGGAAGATAGATAAACAGATCTCTAGGGCTTTATGCCCAGCCAGCCTACCCTGATCAGGCAAGCCCCAGTCCCAGTGAGAATCCTTATCTTAGAAAAGGTGAATAATGCCTAAGGACTGAGGTTGATCTCTGACCCCATGTACACACATACATGTGCACCCACACGTACACAACGATGTACATATACATACACACATACACATATGCATACCACACTTTGTTCTGTGGCTGAACTGAGTAATACAGCTCTGTGGCTAGTCACCAGCACAGGCTGCAGAAGGCCAGTGACTGCTCACTGGTCCTGGCAGTGTCTGCTGTTGTATAGTGACCTGGGATAAAAAATACTTGCAGGGAATATGCTCACAACTCAACACTAGAGTCACTGAAACATTTGAGTGTCTGAGTTCTGCAATACGAACCCTGCTTATGGTATAACTTGGCAAGTACAGATGTTTCTCCCATTTCACAATATTCTGAAGGTTAAGCTGGGCATGCGTGGTGGCTCAACCTGTAACCTCTGCACTTGAAAACTGAGGCAGAATACTATGAGTTCAAGATCAGAGTGGGCTACATAGCTAGTCCTTGTCCTCCAAAAAAGAAAAAGAAAACTGAGAGATTAAGAGATTCAAATTTTTTGAATGCTGTGAAAATAAATGTGAAAACATTTTCTTTCGGCTACTGGTTACCAGAGTTCCCCAAGTTTATTGTGTGTAGGTGTGGGGTTGGGAAGAGGTCTGTAGGATTAAGTAACAGTTTTTCTCTGGGGCTGTAGCTCTAGAAACCCAGTGCCAAGTTTGGCTGGAGAGCCCAGAATTTGGGTTTAGCTAAGCCTGAAGGAAAAGACTCTTTATGCTGAACCACATTTGTTTCCTCCTCAGATTGACATAGAAATAAATGGCAGTGCCGTGGATCTTCACATGAAATTGGGTGATAATGGAGAAGCCTTCTTTGTAGAGGAGACTGAGGAAGAATATGTAAGTTCTCAAAGCCCCTTTGCATGTTGAGTCAGGCTTCTGTAGCATGTCCCAAAACAACTGGTCCGCTATTTCCATGATTGTGTAAATAATTAATTTTTGGCTAAACAAGCTTTCATTATGTGTTGAAGTCAGCTTCCCAAAATAGAGTTCACACCAGCTTTCCAGGTACAGAGAACATGCAGAAAGCTGCTTGTTGTGATGTGAAAGGTTTCCTGCTTCGTATCCATTATAGCTTAGGGTTTGACTTGAAGTTACTCAGCTCTGCCTTGAGGCATATCTCTTTAGGCTAAGTGTGCACGTGTACATATGTGACCTTTAAATTTAGAAGACATGTTTATGGGGCCAGAGAGATAGCTCAGTGTTAAAGGCACATTCCACATAGGCCTGACAAACCTGAATTTTGTATCTAGAGCCACATAAAGATGGAAGGAGAGAACTCCACAAAGTTGTTCTCTGATGCCAGACTGATGCTGTGCCACACACAAGTCCCCCCCCCATGCACTCTCAGACATGTACACATAATAAAGCTTTCAAGAATTATTCCTTTGTTTGGTTAGGAATATTATACCCACGACTTTAAGAACCACTAAACTGTGATATCAAGAGATATAAATTGATTGCCCTATGTCTTTTTATATATTAGTATACATTTGTCCTCTTCTACAAGACAGAAAAATCTGTACAAGTCCCTGTTGTTGTGCACTTCCAGGCACACATTACCCACTTGGAACAAGAACAAACTGTTCTTGATGCAGTCATTGTGGCTCTTTTCCAAAACTGTAGTAGCATCATTATATCTTTTTCCATAGAAATTAAATCTCACAGGAAAATTAAGAAGCTTCAAGTTATTAGGACACAGAACCTTTTGAAGATGAGCCTCTAACCTGATGACAAGAGTAACCAACAGCAAAACAGCATTATTTTATTTTGGTCGGTGTTTAGCTAAGAGCATGAGGGGCTGCTCTGTGTCCTGCAGCTTACAAAGAAGCCTCCTCTGTCTGCTGTTTTCCTGGACCCTTGCTAGTGTCTCATCTGAATTTACATGACCTAGACAACATTTTACCTCCTCAGAAGCAGAGGCAAAGAGCAGAGTGAAGCATAATACGTATTGGCTGGTTATCATCACATAACCCAGTAGAGCTGGGTTCTTGAGATTCTTTTGCCTGGTTGCAGGTACTGCCAACATTTCTATATAAAACCTGCTTTAGCAGTTTTTTTCTATTCCACATATGACTAAATTGAGCAGATTTCACTGCACTATAGTAAGTTCTAGGACAGTCCGAGCTACATAGTGAGGCTCTGTTTCAAAACGAAACAAAAAACAATACAATAAAAATATCCAAACTCATTATACAAACATTAGAATTACTATACTATGACATATACTATGAATAAAATAATAATAAAATAAAGACCTGCTTTTAAAATGAATTAGAAGGTAACAAAACCCCATCGGGTACTAGTTATTTAGTCTTTGTTTCTCTGACTTTTTCACACATAACTGTCCACATCAACATTCCTTTTCATTCTGCAGTATGAAACATCCTCTTTCATAGCTGCACAGTTTCAATGATAAGGTTTTACTGGCTTATCTAACCGTTGTCTTATTGGTTGGTAGATGTCTTAGGTAGGTTTCTAATGCTGTGATCAACACTATGAGTTTATTTCACCTTACAGCTTACTATTATGAGGGGAAGTTGGGGCAGGAACCTGGAGGCAGAAACTAAAGCAGAGGCCATGGAGAATCGATGCTCACTAGCTTGTTCCTCAGGGCTTGCTCTCCTATACAGCCAGCCACCTGCCCACAGTGGGCTGGGCCCTCCCATGTCAGTCGTTAATGAAGAAAAAGCCCCACAGACTTGCCCGAAGGGCAGTCTGATGCAGGCAGTTCCTCAGCTGAGATTCCCTCTTCCCAGGTACATCAGGTGTGTGCTGAGCTGACAAAAACCAACTAACATAGACATCCGGGTACTTTCTACCTCACCCCAAACACTTCTGTGATAAAACTAGAAGACACTCCTGAAAACCATAACAGCTTTGAAGTGCAAGGCACCTTGATAAATAACAAAACCCATTAAATGAAACCTCTAGAAATTAGGGCACATCGGCCTCATCGGGGTGCCTTGGGAGACTTCAGACTATGATGACAGTTGTATATTGGTGGTGAGCCTGGAAACAAAACTTCCAGCTTCAGGGTGTTAGGCAAATCCAAGGTCAAAATTTTAGTGGGTACCAGTTATGAAAACTCACATTTTTTTTTGAACTATTGTGTAAAATTTTGAACATTTTAAGTTATGGTGTTAATTTATGCCTGTCTTTTGTACCTCTCCTTTCTTTTAAATATATAAAAGATTGAAACACATGGCCAAGAAGTTCACTAGATTAGTTTATTCAGTTAAGTTGAAAGTTTAATTATTCTAGATATTGGGCTGCCTTTTCTTTTGAGTTCCCAAAAGGATATTTGGAGTGACATTCACTGTAGGTGTCCCTAAGTCACAGTCCCTTTCTTCACCTTCCATTCATATGGCTCTAAATCTGCCTGCTTCCTGTTTTCACTTGCCTGCCCTGCTGCCCTTGTCAGATGCAGCCTTAGTTCGTCTTGGCCTCTGCCTCATCATTGTGTCAATCCTTGTAACACTCAGCTGCTGCCAATGGGACAGCTCTTTGCACAGAATTTAACGGCTTTGCGTTAACCGCAGCTTTTGCGTGTTGTTGAGTTGAAGAGGTAGTTCTTGCAACTGTACTCAGTCACATACTGAAATGACCTACCACTTGAGTCTAGCAGGTGACATTCTGCCCTTAGGAACTATGCCTCCCTAGCCCTGTAAAAAGTTTTGTACTCGAGGAACAGTCCAGTTTGTCATAGATAACTTTTCTTTTGTTTTTTAAGGAAAAATTACCTGCTTATCTTGCCACCTCACCAATTCCAACTGAAGACCAGTTCTTTAAACATCTTGAAACCCCTTTGGTGAAATCAAGTGGAAATGAAAGGCCAGCTCAGAGTTCAGACGTTTCTCACACCTTGGAATCAGAGGCAGTTTTCACTCAGAGTTCTGTGAAAAAGAAGAAACGAAGGAGAAAGAAGTGCAAACAGGACAATAGGAAGGAGGAGCAGGCAGCTTCCCCTGTTGCAGAAGATGTAGGTGATGTGGGTGTGAGCTCCGATGATGAGAAGAGAGCCCAGGCAGCAAGGTAAGGTGCCCAGTCTGGCTTCTGCAGGTGCTTGCTATGCCCTGTGCACCCAGTAGAGGGCCCCTAACTATTGTGAGGCCAAGTGGGAGCAGCATCCCACTACCCTCACTGGGAGACCTTTGGCTATGCTCCTAAACGTTCCTTGGAACAGTCTGGTGGTTCCCACTGTGAGCTCGAATTGGCGTGAGGTGAACAGGTAGCTCTCCAGCCCACAGATCTTTCCCTCCCAGGCCCCCCCCCTTCTTTCTTCTCTCCCTACGTCTTTCTCCCTCTCGGTTTGTTTTGAATTTATGAGCAAAATACCCTGGTAAGTTAAAGACTTTTGGTTTTTTAAGTGGGGGTTTTTGATCACCACTTACACACCAATTAATAGAAATCTCTAAATCACTTTTCAAGCCAGCACTGTCCAAATTTTCAAGGTAGCAGTTTAAGGCAGAGTGTACCATTTTTCTCACTTAGATAGAATTTTCTTCCACCTTTTTGACTCAGTGGTCACCCAAACACTGGAGGGTTATCTACAAGTGTTGTCGTTGGTTGGTTCTCTAACTGGCAGCTCTTAGAGGCTGCAGCCCATAGGTGGCCTGCATGTAACTTCCTTTATGGAATTGGGGAAGGACTCATGAGAGAGATGCTGACCCATTTGAATATTTCAGCTGAGCTGCTGGAAGGAAATGGTACACTTGTGTCTGGAAACGTACTTCACAGAAAAGTAAAGTACTTTCTGTCAGTCAAAGAAGAGAAAGTTGCTACAGAAACTATGCAGAATAACTTTTGCCTTGATGTGTTTTGCTTATTAAGTATTTTAATTGTCAAATCATGAGAAAACTTATTAATAAATTAGTGTATTATAATTATACTATTTTCTGAATAATTCTTTTTTAGTAAACTTTTAACTCATTTCTTATGATTTTTGAGATCTGGATTATAAATCCTGGAAATTTACATGTGGTAATGCTCTTAACCTTTAAACAGAATTTGTTTCTACCCTTCTTACATCACTCACTGTCTTGAGTAATAGTCACTTTTCATACTGTTGGATATATTAGGTTGTTATTTCACCTGAGATAAAATTCAGACTACCTGTTAGAAATAAGCAGTTAAAATGACTGAGAGATGACTCAGGTTAAGAGCACTCTCTGGCTGCTCTTGCAGAAGACCTCAGTCTGGTTTACACCCACATGGTGATACACAGCCATCCATAGCTCCAGTTCCAGGAGATCCTATGTCTACTCCCGACTTCTATAGATACCAGGCACACAGGTGCTACAGTGGCATGCATGCAGGCCAGACACTCATACATTTTTAAAAAGGTGGAAGTAGTGGGCCAGGTAGGGTGGTGAACACCTTTAATCCCAGCACTTGAGAGGCACAGGCAGGCAGATCTCTGAGGTTGAGGCCAAGCATAGTCTAGAGAGTGAGTCCCGGGATAGCCAGGACTATATAGAGAAACCCTGTCTGGGAGGAAGAAAAGATAGAATGGTGAGAATATGTCAGGCACAGAGCAGGATAAATTATACTGATAACCACTCTTAAGTCCTGAATAGAATGTCTTTTGGTTAGTATTAAAACACTGACCAGGCTGAGTTATGAATTCTACTTCTTTATATCTTTGATTCCCAAAGAATTTAACTTACTTAGAAATGTGGCATTGCTTATTCAAGACTTGTCTCTCTTTCTGTTTACCTCCAGCATAACAACCTGTGAGGCTTCCAGATCTCTCACTGCTAGGAACAGCTCTTTGAAAGTTCTCTATATAGTCAAGTGTTTCAGTGAACCAGAAATGTGTGTTTATAAAACTGTGAATTATACGTGGCAGTTACCCACATGTGTGTTTTAAAAAGCCCATTCTATGGTTTGTCCGGAAAAGGTTTTTGCAGCTAAAATTTTTGATCTACTAAAACCAGCTTGAAGTGATGCTTTTGCCTTCACCTAAAATTAACAAAGTTTAGAATTTCTTAAAAAATGAGCAGCTTAATCTCAGGAAGTGACAATATTTCTAAGACATACAGAAAGCTTCTACTAAACACACAAGAACTGCAACTCTAAAGGAATTCTGTACATAGATGGTGTCAGTCAGTACATGTCATTATATGACCAGAACTGTTGGGGTCCTGACTGGGTGATAGTGACTGTGGTTGCCAGCACCTACTTGCTTAGTAAGAAGGCATCACAGTACATGTGAGCTTGGACCTCTGGTAGCATTCAGGGCTAAATGGCCTGCTCTTCATTCATTTGGGTTGCTAGTGAGCTGTGAACATCACCCTTTGGAGGATTTTCCCCCCTGAAATTTTCTTAGAACAAAAATCTGTTTAATTATGCATCTAACAGAAACTAGACAGTAAGAATTAGATAGCTGTCGGAGTGAGTTCCGGATGGATTGTGAACTCAGTGGTGCCTGGTCTGTGAGAGTTGTGTTGTACAGTCTTCCTTCTGAAGCTCCAGGAGGACTGAGCTGCAGCCATGTGCTGCTCAGCCATGAGGTATATTCTGAGAAGTGTGTTAATAGAGAGGCTGACATAGTCTAAACGATGCAGAACTGCCCTTTATCATGAATGTGGTTAGTGAGCATGACCATAGTGGAGGCTCAGGGTACCACGGTTGGTATGCATTCAGTCCACAGCCACTGGCCATGCCCTCCACAGCATCCACATTCAACCTACTGAAGCTTTACTTCATTTAGATAGGAATCTTCTGGTGGCCAGGGAATGTGGGCTCTTGGCCCTGCACAGAGCCTCAGTTACATGCTCCTGCAGCTTGATGTGGCTGGACATCTGTGCTTCCCAAAGGTACCCCGAATACTTGTTTGTAACCTAGACTAGGTCAGCATGATATCAGAGACATGAATATCTTCCAGAATACTGTCTCCAGAGTATAGAGTCTGATATTTCTCTTGATTGAGCCAAGAGACATAGAAATAGAAGATACATGAGGTAGCTGCTGGTAGATGGCATACTGTGTATAAAACAGTATACTATTTACAAGTATGAGTGCATTAAAACATAAATATTTAAGAGAATAGTAAATGTATTAACCAATAACATTATTATCATTATGGAATCTTTTATAATATACATAATTGTGCTCTTTTTAAAATTTACATTGAATTTAGTACAAACCTTTAAGTGAAGATGCTTTTTTAAATTGGAAGATATTCTAGTACAATTTTGAATATGTACATATAAAACATTTCTAAGACTTACCCTATCTTAGTTAGGGTTTCTGTCCCTGTGAAGAGACACCATAACCATGGCATCTCTTATAAAGAACAACATTTAATTGGGGCTGTGTCACAGTTAAGAGGTTCAGTCCATTTTTGTCATGGTGGAAAACATGGTGGTATGTACCCGGACACAGTGCTGGAGAGGGAGCTGAGAGTTCTACATCCAGATCTGCATGCAGCAGGAAAAGAGTTACCCACTGGTCCTGGCTTGAGCTTCTGAAACCCCAAGCCCACCCCCTGTGACACACCTCCTCATAGTGCCACTCCCTAGGGGTCTAAGGGGCTGTTTTTATTCAAGCCACCACATACCCCAAATACATAGCACCATTTTCATGCCACTATTGGAAATAGTTCAGTACCCTGTCAACAATAGCAAAAATAAAGAACCAGGACCAGGCCATCAGAAAGAAAGAAAGAAGTGAACATTTAATGCACTAAAACAGTCTTCCTTTGGAAGTTGGATGTGGGAGCTGGGTTAGGGAGCCTAGGATTTGTCCCTGAGAACAGCTATGGCTGGGAAGCTGCCTTCATCAGCCACACTCAGAAGTGGCTGCTGGAGACTACCTGGGGTTTGTTTCTGAGGCCCTGAGTCTTACAGTGCCCCTGCTTTGCTCTTTTTCCTTCTTACGCAGCAGAGAAGCCTTGTTTTGCTTGGAGTCACATTAAGTGCCTATAATTAGGGCTGAGTTGATTTTTTAAATTGAAGTACAATCTATAGGCATTTATATTCACAGATTTATTTTATTTTGAGGCAAGGCCACACTGTGTAACTCTCTCTGGTCTGGAACTCACTATAAAGACCTTGCTGACTCGGAGAGATCACCTCTGCCTCCAGAGTGCTGGGATTGAAGGTGTATGCTACCATGTTTGGCTTGATTTTTTTTCCCCTTTTGTTTTTAAATTTTACTTCTTTAGTATATGTGTGTGGGTGTTTTGCCTGTGCGTATGTCTCTGCACCACATGCATGCCTGGTGACTGTGGAGGTCAAAAGAAGGCATCAGATTCCCTGAAACTGTAGTTATTCATGGTTGTAAGCTGTCCTTCATATGAGCAGTGGGAACTGAACCCACGTACGGAGCCCTCCCCAACCTCAATTTTCCCTTTCTTTAGGGAAAGTGTAACATTTGATTTATTTTTATTAGATAATGATTGGTTCCTAGTGTCTGCTTAGGTATGATTTTTCTACTCTTGAGTGAGATTGTACATGAGAGTCCATTGAGGGAAGAACTTTAAATTAACAGGGAGATCTTAAAGATACATACACTCATCTGTCTTAAGTGATTTATATCTGTAGAGAAGGCTGTATTAAAGAAATAATAAAAAGTATGTTACAACAAGGGGAGTAATTCTGAAGAAGTGGCAGTTTTCTTCCTCTGCTCTCAGCCCTACAGAGTAAGTGGTGTGATTCTGATGTATATTCAATACACCGGAGCACTGATGTTCTGTAAGATTTACATTCAGTACACTATTGAGCCGAATGTTCTAGAAGAGCCCTTAAGCCTGCAGTATAGCAGTGCTTTGTGCTTCTCAGAGGTTTCAGCAGTTTCCACATGCTTCCATAGAAACCTCATTGCTGACTGAGCAGTAACCAAGACATGTGATAAATTCATTCCCTAAAGATAAAAGCTGAGGCCCTAGCCTTTTTACTTTCAATAAATTATTATACTAAACTTCTGGATCTTTGATTACCTGCTGTTTACAATGGAATGGTACCACCTTACATTTGAAAGAACTGAATGAATGACATCACATATCATCCCCGTCTTACTGGTTTTTGCTTTGTTTCCCCGTTTTGTAGAGGATCTTCAAATGCTTCCTTAAAGGAGGAGGACTATAAGGAGCCTCCACTCTTCCATTCTGGGGACAACTACCCCTTATCTGATGGAGACTGGTCCCCATTAGAAAGGTGAGTATCTTTGACATTTCTGTTTTCTTAAGGGAAAGGCGAGGCCTATCGGTAGCTTTTATGTTATTTGATAGTAATACCACTCTCCATTTATGTAATAGTAGAGTAACCATTGGGTGAAATTTAACATGGATATGAACTGTTTTTCAACAACCATTTTGTTCCTAAATTTAATCTTATTCTAATGGTGCTTGCCAGTTGTAAATCTGAATAATCAGCCTAGAATTTGCCTGACCTGCCACTAAATTCTAGCTCTGTGGTGTCAGATAACACAGTGAGAGGACATGTGGCCATACTGTTATATTCTGTGACCAAACCTTTAGGTTTTAGATGACTTTTTTCAAATTTATGGATTTTATGTGTAAAGATGTTTTGTCTCCATATACGTCTATGTACTATGCATATACTATGTGCAAGCCTGGTGCTCACAGAAGCCATGGAAGAGGAAGATGGATCATCTAGGGCGTTAGAATTGCAGGTGATTATAGACTTAGCAGCCATGGGGTTGCTGGAAACCCAGGTCCTCCAGTTCTTCACCACTGAGCCATTTATCTGGTCCCACATTAACTGATTTTTGAGCCCATCTTCCTGTGTGGGTTTGGTTTTTTTTGTTTGTTTTTTGTTGTTTGTTTTTTGGTTTTTTTTGGTCTTACAAAATTGCCTGTATCATTGGTTTCCTTTGAGAAACAAACAAATAATACATACCATGAAAGGTCTACAGAGGACCTAGGAAGCCCTTAATAATCCTAACTGGCATTTTTATTTCATTAAAGAACACAAGTGGAATGCATAATTGATGTTTCCCTCAGGGGAGTGTGCATGCCCGACCTTAATTTTCTCTGTTCTGTGAGGCTCACCTAGACTGAAGCCTGGCTTCCCGTTGTTCTTGTGTTTTCAGCACTTACTCGCAGGCTGTGTGCCCCAGGAGTGACTCAGAGCTGGAAGTGAAGCCATCTGAGAGCCTCCTCAGATCCGAGTCTCACATGGAGTGGACATGGGGCGGGTTCCCGGAGTCCACCAAGGTATGGGGCTACTGGGAAGATGAGGATGTCTGACTAAATACCAGGAAAGAGTATTTTCCTCTGTTAAATGAAGGAAGCAATTTTTTACTGAATTTACTGAGGATTATGGTAGCATTGCCCTCTTGTGGTTAAAAAAAGTTTTAAAAAAAGTAAATGAAAATTAACATTTTCATAACATTTCCACTGTACATTTACTTGTACTGAAAGAATCCAGTATCTTTTGTGTTTCTACCTAACAAATAATGTTGTTTACAAATAAATATAGAAAAAAATTTAAATATATCTAAAGGAAATTAAAGTTTCCACATTGAAATCTTAATAACTAAAGTTGGGATGGGGCATAGCTCAGTTGGTAAAGGTTTGCCTTCCATGCCCAAGACATTGAGTTTGTCCCCAGCATCAGGCCGGAGGAAGTTCATAAAACTTTTCAGTTGTTCACACTGAAAGAATAATCGACCGAAAGATCCATTTCATAAAATCATTTAGATCTTCTGTGGAATTCAGTTTTATTAAAACAAAAATGTGCCTTTTCGTTGACTGCTTTAAGGAGCACTGGAATCCTGTAGTATGATGAGGTTCTCGTGTGTACTATAAGCTGTTTCCCTCAAGATGAGCATTCTCTGTCTTAGACTCTGAAAATTGTCCATACCGATTTCTCCAGTGTTTAACTCTGGTGGTGATAGTTACGAGTGTAACTCTAACAAACGTCATGACATTGAACAAAATACAGTTACTTTGACAGTTGTGCCCTGTTTCAAACAAAATACAGCTGACAAATGTGTTACCATATAAATAAAATTAACCATAACAAATACACTTGAAGTTAGTTTTTAAACAGTTCACCTTTGCAGGTCACCAAAAGAGAACGATATGACTATCATCCAAGGACAGCTACAATTACCCCATCAGAGAACACTCATTTCAGGGTAATTCCCAGTGAAGACAACCTCATAAGAGAAGTTGAGAAGGATGCCACTGTTGAAGACACTACCTGTACCATAGTGAAGCCCAAACCTAGAGCGCTGTGTAAGCAACTGAGTGATGCAGCTTCTACTGACCTTCCCAAATCACCTCTTGAAGCGCCTCAGATTTCATGTATGTTAGATGCAGACCCTGTTCCCAGCCCATCAGCAGAGGCTCCCTCAGAACCCAAACCAGCTGCTAAAGTAGATTCACCAACAAAGAAGAAAGGTAATTGCTTGACATCATATACCATCAGTGTAGATGGCATGTTGTTTCAATGTTTTAAGAACCATATGATAGCCCATCAGTGTGGTTGGTGTGTTGTCTCAGTGTTTTAAGTACCATGTGATAGCCCTTTGTGTTTGTGCTCTCCAGTCAGAACCTGTCCCAAACTTCATTGTGATGACTTAGCCATTGTTGCTTCTTTTGCTCTCTAAATTTCCACCAAAAAGAGACTTTAAACTTCCATTCATTTGTTTTGGTCTTCCAAGTCAACACTCCAGAGGCTTTTAAGAAGTATTTAGTAAGAAGTAAATGAATGAGTCCCAACCCATTGATGAGCACAGTGACATTACCGTTTTCAACATGAAGAAACCGTACGTGTCTTCCCCAAACATACTAAGTATGTGTACTGTGCTTTTGCACTAAGGCCCTACCAAGATTCATGTGCTGTCTTGAATTATTAACTAAGAATGTTAGTGAATAAAATCTTAAATGACCTTTTGCTTAAATAGAAATAAAAGTAGAACAGAGAAAAATTTTTTCTCAGACATCTGCTTAACTGAAGCTAAATTAAATCTTTTGTAGGTTTTGTGTGATTTAAGAACAAATGTCTACTAGGGGCTAGAGAGATGAGTCAGTGGTTAAGAACATGGGCTGATTCCAGTTCCAGGGGACCCAATGCCCTCCTCTGGCCTCTGTGGGCACCAGGCACACAGCCGTATATCAGGCAGAACATGCATACACCTAAAATAAATAAAAGTAAAAATACTTTTTAAGTGTCCACTAATTATTAGTGCTTTCTTTCAGTAATTTTCCTCTTAAACTGGTGTGCAGATTGAGCAGTCCAGTCCTTGTCACAACCACTTACTCTATATCAGTTGTTTTAGATCAGAGGCTTATTGCTAAAAGATACACAGTTACCCAATGAGAGCCAGAAACTATGCACTCTGAATGCTAGCTTGGAGTCCAAACCTGTGCGCATGCGCGTGTGCGTGTGCGTGTGTGCGTGTGCATGTGTGTGTGTGTGATTTCCACCTGTCATTTAGCTGAAAAAAAGCAAGCATTCCATTATCCTCAACTGATAAAGGCTCAGATCACTCAGAAATAAGTTGTTTAAACTAAGAGTGTGGCTGTCCAGGGTGTTTGTGGCCGAATCTGACACATAGCTGATGGTGGCTCTCACCAGAATCCACATAGTGTTTGTTCTGTTCTCAGAACTGTTAAAGGGCATAACTAATTCTCATTTGGTATATGCTTGGTTTTGATATAGGACATTGTGTAGGAATTTATAGACATAGAAGCTCAGAATGGTTCCTTCCATTTCTGGCTTTATTCTCTCTACCTCCCCCCAAACCTGATTATGAAAGTTTTACACATACTGTGCTACATCACTTAATGGCATGGGTATTGTCTCAGAAGTATGTCGTTGGGCAATTTAGTATTGTGTGAACATCATAATGGTTTTATACAGGATAAGTCAATTGACTTGGCTTCTTGTTGGAATCAGGAGACTCAGAGAATGTGAAATGATGCTGTTGCCATTATAGAGTGGCACACCATTATCTGAGTAGCCAGATGAGAGTATGCCCTAAAATAGTTATAGGTAATAAATATATGTCAGTCACAGTTATTATACCAAGATACTCTGTACATAATTAGATGCACATACTAACATAAGAGTAACAGTGCCATAGGTGTGTTTATGCCTCCAACATCACAAATATGCTACCCTAAGATGCTATAGCCCATTGTCACTAGGTGGCAGACATTTCCAGGTGCATTATATAGTATTTAGGGCCATCATTGTCTATGTATGCACTAAAGTGTCATCATGTGGTGCAGTGTACAGCTGTGTCTCTACCATCTCTTCACTTAGAAACAGAAAGCAAGTTCTAGACATTGTGACATTTCACTCTTAAGTACCCCAGGACATGCCACCTAAGTCTGTCCTCCATATAGCTACAGTACTGTTACACACACACACACACACACACACACACACACAGCAGAGCACAGGCCAGGACAAGGTAGAAAACAGGACAGGGGCTGATCCCACGGCTTTAGGCACACAGTGGTCCATCTTGCTTAGAAAACTTTATTTTACCACAGAATTGTCAGTAGAGAATAATTATTACCTCTGTATGTTTTGTTTTTTAATTAACAGGTGTTCATAAAAGAAGCCAGCACCAGGGACCTGATGACATTTACCTTGATGACTTAAAGGCTCTTGAGCCTGAAGTGGCAGCTCTCTATTTCCCTAAAAGGTAGTATATGCTAGTGCACTGAGGAGTTGAACAGCTTGAGATACTCTGAGCAAGAGGAACAGAGTGATTGTCTTTAAGCCAAGTCTGTTTATTGCTTCTGGTTCTGGGAAGCTCATGAACAGTGTGTGTTGTTTTAACTGTAGTGACTTGAAAGTATTACTTGTTTATGAAAACATATAAAAGTATTTGACGTTAGAATTTAGTCCCCCACCTCATGTGTATGTGTGTGTGTCTGTGTGTGTGTGTGTGTGTGTGTGTGTGTGTGTGTATTCCCCGTGCAGAGGACAGGGGCTCAGTTGTTTCTATTATGCAGGTTCCAGGGATCAAACTCGGGTTGTCAGGCTGTCAGAGCAATCACTTGCCTGCTTAGGCTATCTTGCAGCCCTAGTTTAGTGTGTTCTTTACAGGTGTTAATAACAAACTGAATATGCTTGAGGAAACTTGGCATTTGTTTTATGTAATTGTGTATTTTAAAATAGTACATTTCAGTTTGCAAGCATTTTACAAAGAATTTCTTCACTCCTTTGAAGAGTGTGAAGCTACTTGTGAATTATAAGGCCTCATTCCAGAGATCCTGTGTCCTCGTGTTGCTCACAGTTCCTGCTGCATCATGACACCATTGTACCCATCCTTCACTTTTTTAAAGCACTTCAAACATGGTATACATTGACTGTCTCCCAGGTTCTTTTAACCTTAGAGGAATTACTGCTTAATACACTGGCTGTAAAACTATTTTCTTCTCAGGAAGTATGGCTTGAATCTACTGAGCCTTATACACAGCTATATTTTTTAAATAAGTTATTGGGAAGACATACTTCATTTTTACTTGGAATAGAAAAGTGAGATTGACATAAATATATTTAAGAATTTTTAACTGGTATTTTTGGGAGGTTCTTAAAGTCCCTTCCTAACTGTATACCTTAACTTATCTTAAAATACCACATACTTCATTTGAAATAGTGGGTTTTTAAAGATGGAAGAATTGAAATTGCTCCAGTTTTTTAAGGGTGGAAAAAATTCAAATGTAATCTCTTAGAATTATGACTTTCTCAAGCCTGGCAATAGTGGCATACACCTTTAATTCTGGCACTTGGGAAGCAGAGGCAGGTGGATCTCTGAGTTCAAGACCAGCCTGGTTTATAAAGCAAACTCTAGGATACCCAAGGCTATATAGAGAAACTCTGTCTCGAAAAACAAAACAGGAAGGAAGGAAGGAAGGAAGAAAGAAAGAAAGAAAGAAAGATTGATGACTTTGTCTCATATTTCTCAGTCCTTTTACTTTAACTTTCACACTAAGAAATAGGGAGCAAGGCCAGACATGCATGGCAGCACACACCTTTAATTGGGGAGCAAAACCTGGTAGCTCTCTGTGACTCTGAGTTAGAGGCCAGCCTGATCTAAAAATCCAGTTTCAGGATTGCCATACAAAGCTATATAATAGAGAAGCCTGGTGTCAAAAAGAAAGGGGGTGGGTTGATAGTCACTAATGCAGTGGAATATCACTCTACTTGGTAATAATTTTACTGGTTAAGGTTACTGTCTGTTCCCTAGCCATACTTCGCTTGAGGACTGACTACTGGAAATGTCATAATTGTGCTTTGTCTCTCTCTGTGTTACTAAATTTTCATAGTTTATACAGCCAAACTCTGACACGTGTCCCATCATCCCTGTGAGTTTGGCAGCTTGCTGAGTCAGATGGCACCCCTGTGCTGACATGTTGTTACTGTTGGGTGACTCCAGCTGCTGCAACTGATAAAGCCTGGGGAGGGTAGTCCAGCACTGATGTTGGTGAGGTGCCTTCTGTCTCAGTAGCTAAGAGTACACAGCCATCTTCTATTCTCATCCAAGGTGGTGGTGCCTCTCTGCCCCTCCCTACATGGGTTTGCCTCACTGCCCTCTCACTGGGCGTGGCTCTTTAACCCTTTTTACTGAAGAAACAATTTCTCCATCAGTTTCATGTCTGTTTGGAGTACGCATTACAGTTAAGAGACAATTTCCCCAAACCTAAAACTCCTTCCAAGTCTGAACATGTCTGTGTATCTGCACTCTGCTGCTGCCTACAGCTCCCCTTTTAGGTTTGGGTTTTGTTTTGTTTCAGAAGTTCATGTTGATCTCACCAGATGTGCTGTGGTTTGTCTTGCTTTAATAAAACTTTAAGAATCCTGCCTTCTTGTGTTACGGATGTGATTTAGTGGCCAAAGCCTGCTTAGAGTCCTGAGTTCAATTCCCAGTATTAAATTTTTTCCCCTGGCTTCTAGGAAAAATCTGAACATACCAAATATTATGCTAAATATTCACCAAAGTTTAAGATAGTTATGGTTGTGGGTAAGAGATACAGTGTGCCACTTCCTTATTTCACATTTACGTTCCATTACAAAAGGTTTCAGTGCACTCGCCCTCTACCACCAAACTCTCTGTCCTGTGTCTAGAAAAGTAAGAGTAGTAAGGCCCAGACTGCGAAGGTGCTCTGCACTGTCCTGGTGGCCAAGCCGTCTGTGGAACTTTCCTTGAGTAATTTCTGCTTTTTAAGTTAGTTTAGTTTTAGAGAGTATTAAATTGTTGAGAGGAGCAGTTTGATTTAAGAATACAGCCTTGGACCCAGTAATTTTCTCCAGACTGCATATATTACCATGCCTTTTTTTCCTACAATGCAGGATCAAAGAACTTCCAAATGTCAGATTTTTCTTAACTGTCCTATTATTTCATAATGGCAATTTAAGTTAGTGCTTATAACTTTAAGTTAAGTTAATTTAAGTTAGTGCTTATAACTTTAAGTTAAGTTAGTGCTTATA
>JADRCH010000066.1:710702-762282 GCA_019843965.1 Rhynchomys soricoides | reverse complement strand
TAGTGCTTATAACTTTAAGTTAAGTTAATTTAATTTAAGTTAGTGCTAATAACTTTTTCTCCTATAGTTACAGTCGGGAAGGCCCCAGCTGAAAGTCTGGCACCATTGTGAAGTGTTTTCTACATTCACAGTGAATTTTTTCGTATTCAGATTCTTACTGATGTCATTTATGATTTGATTTTTAGACACTACTTTAAAAATCTATAGAGTGGGGTCACTGGGAAGATGATTGGTGGATAAGAGTGCTTATCTGTGATAACAGAAGAAAGACCCTGAGTACAAATCGCCAGTATGCACACAAAGAAAGGTGTGGCTGCTTTACATGCCTGTAACTCCAGCATAGGGTCATGGAGACAGGTAGATAGATCCAGGTGCTCTCTTGTTGACCAGCCTGGCCCAGATGGCAAGCCTGCAGCTCGGGAAAGCACGTGTTTGAAGGCAAATAAGCCTGAGATTGATGGAGGAAGACACCTGCCTAACAGCATTCTCTGTAGTTCCATGTGTGTGTGACACCACACTTGCATGTCATGCCCTCATACACTTCGGAAGTTCTATTTGATTTTCTGTCTATTCGTCTAAGGGGATAAGCTGTATGATTTGAAACCCTAGAGGACCATACACTGAGCCAAAAATATAAGAAGTCATGACAGAATGAACACTTTTTTCTTCTTCCTTCCTTCTGCCACAGTGACACGGATCCAGGTTCCAGGCAGTGGCCTGAGTCTGACACATTCTCTGGTTCTCAGTCCCCACAGTCTGTGGGAAGTGCAGCTGCAGACAGTGGCACCGAATGCCTCTCGGACTCTGCCATGGACTTGCCTGATGTAACTCTCTCCCTCTGTGGAGGCCTCAGTGAGAATGGAGAGATTTCTAAAGGTATGCTGGACAGCCATGCCTGGTCATCGCTTGATTTAAAATATGTCCTTCTGCACAGATTTAATTCAATAAATTACTGGCATGGGAAAAAAAAATCTAATGAGAAATGTACTTTGAAACACTGAATGCTGTCTAAATTCTTGCCTGTCCCCTGTGAGTATGGGGTACTTTTCCATAAAGCCACACCCTCAGAGCCTCAGAGTGCCTTTGTGGGGACCTTGACCTTTAAAATTCTGATTTCCAAATTCAGAATTTGATAACCCACAGGCTATGCTCTCTGCCACTGTGTTGATCCTGATTGTGTGTAAACATTCCCAGCTGCCTTCCTGACAAGCACCAGGACTTTCAAGCTGTGGGACAGTGGCTGTCCACCAAGTAGACAGCAAAAGAGTGGGATTACCTATCTCCTGCTTGAAAGATGTCTGTCCCCCGTTCTTACACCTCTTGGTCCCCCACCACCTGTGTTAAGGATTGAATGTAGAGCAATTAGCTACTAAGCAATGTACCTTAGCTGCACCTGATCCCTCTTGATTTTAGTTTAAATAACTCTGAACCAAGTTAGGTTGACCTGCATAGTCCAGACAGATCTTGTTCTCTCAGTTTTCCTGCCTCTGGCAACTTTATATTCATTTAAATTTATTTTTTTTTCTCAGTTTTCCACTGGCCTGTAATGGCTGTTTCTAAGAGACAAGATTTCTTTCCCATAGTTAGTGCTATCCTTTGTCTCCTCCCCTTCAGAGAACTAAAGATGTGAAGAGAGACTGGGCAAACACAGCCTAGACCTGCCTCAAAATGGAGCAGGGGTGCATGTTACAGAATGTTATAAGCACAAGTGTTGGGGTTTTATATTTTATATTGATTTGGGGTTTAGTTTGTTTGAGTCCTAAAAATATGGAAGTGTCTTTTGGCCAATATGGAAAACATAGGTTTTTTTGTTTTTTTTTTTAAAGAAGCCTTTTTTCAGGCCCACAAGTTCTTTAGCACAGAGCACTGTAAGCATCCTGCAGAGACCCTTGCTCTCCCACCACACTGACCTGACGGTTGTTTGCTTTACAGAGAAGTTCTTGGAGCATATCATCACTTACCATGAGTTTGCAGAAAACCCTGGCCTTATCGACAACCCAAACCTCGTAATACGGATATATAACCGGTAAATGCTGACACTTTGACCGTTACTAAGCACTCTGCAGCTTCTAACTGTTACAGTTTTCCTTGCTTTAAAGTTTGTGATCCCATAAATGAGCCAACAGACAATGGTTTGTGAGGCTGGAGCTTCAGGTTGTTGAGCCAGAGTCCTTGAGACACTTATATTTTCTATGGGTTTCTCAGCTCAGAGAAGTTTGGTTTAAAGCAAGTCTTCAAAATTTAGTTGTTCATCTCATTATTGGAAAGAATAAACAATTTGATAAGTTACCTTTTCTCTTTCCTCTAGACTTCCAACCCTCCCTCTGCCTCTGACCATCCTTCCCAACCCTGCTTTGCTTCTGACACCCTCTGTATAATGGTTTTGCACAATTTTTTTTGTTTCTCATAGTTACTACAACTGGGCATTGGCTGCTCCCATGATCCTTAGCTTACAGGTATTTCAGAAGAGTTTGCCTAAGGTGAGTGATGTGCATTTGAAACCTTCTTCAAAGTATTTGTAACATACAACAGTCAGAAAGTTTATATTCTGTGTTTTTGGGTTCTATTCAAGGTTTAGTATTTTATATCAGAGATCCAAAGTGCTATATTTGCCCACCAAGGCCATGCCAGACTTGACAAGAATGAGTGATGCTCTGCACACCTCCCTAACCTATCTAGTGTTCTCAGTAGCTCAGAAGGAAAGGCAGTATACTGAGCTCCAGGGCAGTTTGGTGGTGTGAGGCCTTGGTAGGGACAGAATGACATGGTTCCTGCCCCTAGGACAGGGCCAGTGGATGTGGGCCTCCCAAGAGTGTCAGTGGCTGCCATGGGCTTAAGGCTTGTTATAATAATGTACTATTTTGCATCTTTCCTTCCAAGGAATGTCTTTTTTGTTAACATTTATGACTCCATGTTAATCTGAAACAACATGAGTCTGGGAGGTGAATGTGTGTCTAATGTCTCAGCAACATGGTAAACACTGGGACCTTCAGAACAGCCTTTAAGGCTGTGGAAAAGAACTCTAAAAACATGAGTTCAAAAATAAATTCCCAACTATTCAAATATAAGGATGTGATGTGAATTGTATGAGGGGCTTCATGAATCTAAAGGAACAGCGGCAGCTGCACTATGAGCCAGCTTGTCAGAAAGATACAAAGGCAGGCAGATTCCTGAGTTCAGAGTCAACCTGGGACACAAGGAGTCCAGGCCCAGGTATAGTAGGAATGGTAATTTCAGGACAGGGTCCCACCCAGCTAGCTTCGCATGTGTGGGTAACACAGCCAGGCAGAACTCTGAATTCTTTTGTACTGTTAAAAGGAAATGTGTGCTTGCTATCTCCTGAGAATTAATCGACTAGAGTCACAGGATGCTTGTTCATACAATAATCAAAAGGGAACCTGGAGTAAATAACTGAATTGATAAGTAAATAAAAAGAAAAAAGAAAAAAAAAAAACGTTTTGACTTTTGGTCTGCTTGAGATGAGCCAGCAGAAAGCACTAGCATTCTTTTTAGAATTTTCTCTATCGAGAGCTGAGCTATTGGAAGATCTCTGAAGAGTGAAAACAGCTCTTCAATAATTTTTTTTCTAACAGGATTTCTGATTTTAGTTGGAAAATCCATTGAAGGAAAGCAAGCTCTTTTAGAATTTTTCTGCTTTCTGATTTTGATCGGAAAACCCAAAGATTACTTTTAGAATTTTTTTCTAACAGGATTTCTGACTTAGTTGGAAGATCAAGAATTTTTTATAGTAGCTTTTCTAACTCTGGTCAGAAAACCCATGAGCTATCCAGAGAGCTTTTAGAATTTTTACTAGCGGAGAGAGCTGTCTCAAGCAGAAACTAGCTGTTTGAACCAGGGGCCCTAGGCCGCCAGGGGCCCTAGACCGCCAGCTTGGACCCACAGTTGACTCCGAGTCGTTTCTTTTCGCTGCTCCCAAACACCCCTCTCAGGAGCCCAGGCCTAGCCGAGGCTGGTCCTTGTCATACTCTGTAGTAAGGCACTGTCTGCAGAGTGACACAGTGAGGATGCAGTGATTGACAACCTTCACTGTTGGCAGGCCACAGTCGAGTCCTGGGTTAAAGACAAGATGCCAAAGAAATCTGGTCGATGGTGGTTTTGGCGAAAGAAAGACAGCATGACCAAACAGGTAATGAATCTGATTACTTTAAAGCAGCTCTTCCTGCCACTCGTAAGAAAGCAGGCCAGAGGCACTGCTTGTAGTGACAGCGATGAGCAGCTCTGAGGGATCACTGCCCTGTGCTGGAGGTTTTTACAGTGCCGTTTTGGAGACGTTTGAACTGCCAGTTTGGGGATAGAGCTGGGTGGACCTGGGGCTAACTTTGAATTAGACTCCAGAGCTCTGGTCCTTCTACTTCCTCTGTCATGTCTTCAGCATGAGTAAGCAATTATAATCCTACACAAATCTGCATGAGCAAATATGAGGAATATCCCTTTAGCAGAGCAGCATAAGAGAAGGCTTGTTCAGAGACCCATACTCAATGAGTCTTCATTTTCCAAAGCCTTCAAAGGGAGAGGATTCTGGAAGTTTTCCCTGATGCTTTTCAGATTGCAGAAGGTTGGTCCTGCTTCATCAAATTCATGTGTATATATCAGTGTGGTCTCTGGCTGCCTTTCTCCCTTCTGCAGGTGCCAAGCAGGTGGAGACAGGACTAGTCACATCTGCAGGGCAGTCCAGGTTGTCTTACTAGTGACCTGACCGTTGGGACAGTTATATGTTACAGTTAAATATAGTACTCTTTAAGTTCCCTGCTAGCTCCCCAGGACAGCTTTTTATAAGCAGAATATGATTTCTGCCCTTCAAGCTTCAAGTAGAAAAAAATCTCTAAGTTTCCAGTCATGTATTGAGATTTTGTTCCATAGCGAGGACTGCAGCTCAAGTCTGGAGGAACATTGTACTTTGACAGTATCTTTCTTTGCAGTTGCCAGAGACCAAGGAGGGAAAATCTGACGTCCCTCCAGCAAATGACCTACCTTCCAGTGCTGAGGAGCCAAGCAGTGCCAGGTGGGTACCCTGGCCTTTCTCCTACCTCACAGCACTTGGTCAGTTCCTGCTTAACTGTTAGAGCAATTCTGCTGAATATATAGCCAGAGATGCCTCTTTCCTACAGACAGACATGACACTAAGTGACATGACAGTGTCTCTTGGTAGTTAAGAGCTGCCTTTCCCAGTTTACAGGACTAAATACATCGGTACTTGTAACTGCCACGCCAACACGGAGCCGGGATGCTAGGAGAGGCAGAACTTTGCAAAGGGACCATCCTGGACATAGCCAGAACTGTTGTCCCCTATCTCTGCTCCCCTGATTTTCAGGTGTCAGAGGGGACATGAAAAGACTTCTTCTGAAGGGCGGGTTGGGTACATTTGAGTTGGCTGAGCCTGAGAAAAGTTGAGCATGTTGTGTGCTCCTGGGCTTACATTCCCAACCCCTTGTGCTCATGGCAATCCTAGTTGATCTCCTTGATCTTGTTACTTTCTCTTTGGTAAGGAGTATAAAGTGAATGTACTAACTTTAGAGTATTCCCTGCTGTGTCCAGAGAATGCCATGGGGTCTACTTGTTCTCATTTTGCTAATGATGTTTTAAAAGATAGAGAAGTTAACTGCCTGCCACTTACAAGAAGGAGGAGGATGGTGGACTTTTACATTTGTGATCCATTTACGGCATAAGTGAATGGATGTGGATAAGTGGTGGTAGAAACAGTTCTTGCCATCCTAGGAAGGGCTTTGTTTGGAGACCAAGTCTTCCTATACAGCCCAGGCATGAATAGCTCCTTCTGCTTCTGCCTTAGCCTTTCAGGGCTGGATTATGGACGTGTGGCACCTGTTTATTTCTTGTTCTGAATTATAAAAGCTCTCATCAGTCAGGTACAATGCCTCTTTGTAACTAGTTTGATGTTGGATAGACCTGCAGAGAATGACACTTCTAGTGATGAGGGGTCACAGGAGCTGGAAGAAACCATCAAGGTTGACCCCATCTCGATGGAGACATTGAGTCACTGTGGGACAGCCTCATATAAGAAGTCTCTCCGACTCTCCTCGGACCAGATAGTAAGTATTATGCACTAGAGTTGTGTTTATATAAATGCTCCTGACTGGGAGAGCAGCACCCCACATCTGGTGAGCTTATACCATGGGTTCCTCCCCACCTAGACCTTGTGCCTCAGTGTCTGGAAATAAACCAAGTAATGGCTGGTTTTAGCCAGCTTCTTTGGTGACTCTTATTTCACAGTCAGCACAGGACCACAGGCTGCTGCTTGGGGCACAGCAAAGCAGTGACATTTACAGTGCAGTGTCCCACTTCTCACTTGGACACATTTTACTCTGAAATGGCTTTACTGGGCTGAGCATGAGGCTGTGGCCAGGGAAGTGATTTCAAGTGTGATGGAAGATAAGGAGGTTTTATTTTGTGTGGGGCATCAGGAAGTCCTTGGAATTAGAAAACAGTAGTAAAGCAGCGTGGCTTCCTCAGCCATTGTGACCGTGCTTGAGTTTGGGTTAGACTACATGCTAACACCAAAGAAACCACATGCCCTGAGTTTTGTTGTAAATCTTTAAACTCTGTTCCAAAGTACATATCTTCAGCTTTCTTTAATGTTGTGCTTTTTATAAAAGGCAAAACTGAAGCTCCATGATGGCCCCAATGACGTTGTATTCAGTATTACAACCCAGTATCAGGGCACCTGTCGGTGTGCGGGTACCATTTACCTGTGGAACTGGAATGACAAAATCATCATTTCTGACATTGATGGAACAATAACCAAGTAAGCTCAAGCCTCCTATGGGTAGTGGGAAGGATTTGAGTTGTGAAAGCACTCAGTCCTCAGGAGTGAGAGTGTCCTTTAGACCATATGCCCTAAGATGTCCTGAAAGCAGCCCAGGTGAAACTGAAGAGAAGGTGTGTGGAACCACACAAATGAATTCTCAAAATTAACTGGCCAGATTTGGCCATTTGGTCTCTAGATTCTAATGTTCAAAGAAGACAAACTGTTAAAATTTTAGGGATGAGGGGGAAAAGATGTGCTAGTAAATTACCTCTGAGAATAAATATGGGCTCTCCTGTAACACTGCTTTTAGGCTGCCTTGCAGCTGCACAGAATCAGGATAAAACCATCCTGGTACGTTGTACCCAGCTTGCACCCCCACTTAGTGCTTATTAGCAGCCAGTATAGAAAATGATTGGCTTTATGTGTTGGATTTCTGGTATCTGCTTCTATTTCTGCCCTGTTGCCAGGTCTGATGCTTTGGGACAGATTCTCCCACAGCTGGGTAAAGACTGGACCCATCAGGGCATAGCTAGGCTCTACCACTCCATCAATGAGTAAGTACCCATTCTCAAATGTCCTTCTGCTTCAGCTTAGCTTTAACTAAGGACTGGAGAAAAATAAATCATCAGTCTGTATACATTGTGTATTTATGGCCTGCATATTTTTAGCTTTGTTTTCAAGTGTGTGCTTGGTATCCTATTAATGGGTTTTATATATGCCTTAGCTCAGCTCAGTTTTAGGCTCTGCTGACTTACCTGTGTTGTCAGAATGTTAATTATTTTTAGCTAGAATTTATCAGGAAGGCTGATTTTCATCTTGTTTTTTTTACTGGGCAGATAGCATTGGCATGTGTAGAAGACGGTTCCTTAAGGAAACATTAGCCATCCTTTTTGGGATCCTAGGGTGTCCACAGTCCACGAATCTGGAAATATATAGTGCCCATCTTAAAATACCATGTTAGGAAATCAGAATGTGTCAGTTCCTTGGGTGTAACTTTACTCCCTGTCCCAGAGAATCACTGGTGTGTGTCCAACAAAATGTCCTTAAAATAAGATCCTTGGATACTTCCTTTGCAGCAAATACCATAAAGATAGTCCAGTTTTGTCCATTCTGGATCTTTTTCTGAGCTAGATATAGCATGTACACTCTGTCAGTGCTTTACAGCTTAATGTAATCCATTTTGCACATTTCTCTGTTTTCCTGTTGTGTGTAACTCAAACTGGTTTCCTTCTAAGTTCAGTAATTTGATTTTCAAAGTAAATGAGAAGAACTTGGTTTGGATCTGATAAAAGAAAGATTGTCTTTTCTTTATCCAAAAGATATACCTAACCAGGTTGCATGTATGTGTGTGTGTTGTCTTTTAGGAATGGTTACAAGTTTCTGTACTGTTCTGCACGTGCCATCGGCATGGCCGACATGACCCGTGGTTATCTGCACTGGGTCAATGACAAGGGCACCATCTTGCCTCGAGGCCCTCTGATGCTGTCTCCCAGCAGCTTGTTCTCTGCCTTCCACAGGTAGCTTTCCAGTGGGTATGCTGGGTTCCTCCTTGGGGGATGGGGGAAGTGCTGGAGCTCAGGGCCCAGCGAGTGTGTGAACAGAACTCTGACAGGGTCTCCCAGGCTATAGAGTGTCTGTGTTTTTCTTCATTCATTGACTCTGAAGTGCTCAGATGATGAAGTAATGTGTGTCTCTTTCCACTAGTGTTCTCACTCAGATACTCTGTCAGGAGACTGACTAGAGTGAAGGAAGAAGGTGATGGTGCCCAAGGATTAAGAAAATAGGTGGCTCTGAGCGTGAAATCTTTCCAAGAACATACTCTAGTAAAAACTATCATTTTGAATTTGATAATTGTTTCTTTTTGTCTTTAGGGAAGTGATCGAAAAGAAACCAGAGAAGTTCAAAATCGAGTGTCTGAATGATATTAAGAACTTGTTTGCTCCATCCAGGCAGCCCTTCTATGCTGCCTTTGGAAACCGTCCCAACGTAAGTGTCTGTGGCACTGTGTGGATCCTATGGGTGCAGAATTCAAGAGGTGCAATTTAGGGCTCAGCCATGTCAGAGCTCCATGAGCAGAATACAATGGATGATCTGCACAGGGGGGTTTCACCTCGTACTCCTGGGCTGTGCTGGCCGTTGAGCCTGGAGCTTTGCACATTCTAGGCATGCATTCTGCCATTGAACTGTGTTATCCCAAACCCTTTTACCCTTTCTTACATTTTTTAAAAATTATGTATATGAATGCTGTGTGTGTGTGTGTATGTGTGTGTGTATACGTACACCATATACATGCCAGAAGAAGGCATACAATCTCCTGAAACTGGAGTTAGAGATGGTTTTGAGTCACCATATGGATGCTGGAAATTGAACCCGGGTCCTTCTGCAAGAGCATCAAGTGCTCTTAACAATGAGCCATCTCTCCAGTCCTGTTTTAAATTTTTTGTTGAGACAAGATCTCAGAAACTTACTCAGGCTGGCCTTAAACTCATTCTGTAGCATAGGCAGCCTTCTTGCCTTAGCCACCTGAGTAGCTAAGATTTATTGGTCTGCACTAGAGGTAAGGGTTATTCAAATTCCCTAGCAGTTAGGAAAGTCCTGCATTTCCGGTTGACCCCAGGACTGTATACAGAGGGATGTCCCCCCCCCCAGCCCCCACCCCAGTGTGACCATTTTCTCAGGCAATTCTGGCTTAACTGGTTCTCTGCCTTAAATTCTAACTCAGTTGTTCTCAACCTTCCTAATGCTGTGACCCTCATGTGGTTCCTCATGTTGGGGTAACCCCCAACCATGAAATTATCTTCATTGCTACCTTACAACTATAATTTTTATACTGTTATGAATCAGAATGTAAATATCTGGTATGCAGGACACCTTATATTCTGGGGTCATTTGACTTCCAAAAGGGGTTGAGAACCACTGTTCTGACTGGTTCTGAGCCATGCCCTTGGATCCACACCAGAAACATAGTGAGTTTTCTTCTCTGCCTTTTGTACTGCATCCTATGGGGATAGTCTCCATATCTCGGGTTTCCTAATGGTGTTGACTCCATTGTCTGACCTCCTATGTACTCTGGGTTTCTCTAAAGACTCCCACTTTTCAGTTGATGTCGTGCTTCTGGCTTATGAGGAGCCAGCTAAGTTTCCATTTCTTCTGCAGGATGTCTATGCTTACACACAAGTCGGAGTTCCAGACTGTAGAATATTCACTGTGAATCCAAAGGGTGAATTAATACAAGAACGGACCAAAGGAAACAAGTCATCGTAAGTACCTTCAGGCTGCAGCCAGCACCCTGAAACCAGGTTATAGCTGAGGACAGATAAGAACCAAGACAGGGCACAGCCTGAGAGGCAAAGCTACACATCTGTGAGTGTTTTTTTTCCTTGTGGATAGCTGCTTAAGGAGTATTTCTGTGTGTGTATCTGGACCCTGAGATAGTGCTAGCTCTAAGTGTTAAGCAGCCCTGTTTTAATCTGAAGAGCCAGTTTTACCACCCATGGTCTTGTTTTATGTTTCAATTGTAAAGTAACATCTGTGTCTCTTGCCCAATTCCTTCCAGGTATCATAGGCTGAGTGAGCTTGTGGAACACGTGTTCCCACTTCTCAATAAGGAACAGAATTCTGCCTTTCCATGCCCAGAGTTCAGTTCCTTCTGCTACTGGCGAGACCCAATCCCTGACGTGGACCTGGATGACCTAGCTTGATCAAGGCCTGTATGGCAAGGTGGGGGTCACTGTCACTGGCCCTCTTACAGATGAAGACCCAGGAGCTGACAGTCAGGAACCTGCTTTCCAGAACAGGGACATGGTTCCCGAAGCTGGCACTGCCACCTCCTTTGAGCTTCCTAAGCCACCACTCAGCACCTAGACAGGAATAAGGGGCACTCAGCCTGCATTAGAAGCCTATGCTCTGAAGCCTGTGCTCTATTACTCGTGGGCTCTCACATGCTTCTGTTGGAGTTGTGTGCTGTGCACTGCTCAGCTGCATAATTTAAAAAGGAAGAAATCAGAAACTGAAAAAGCATAGACCAGCACATGACTACACAAAGTAAAGAGTTAAAATCTCCACTGGTCAGTTGGGATCGTTTCTCTCTATAACCAGGGCTTTCTCCAGAGGTCCAGTTAGTGCTGCCAGCTGTGTGTACATGTCCTCCTCAGGACACCTTCACTCCCACTCATTGAACTAGGACAGCTGCTTCATGTGCCAGCGCTGTGAGCCCACCTGCACCGGCGTGGGCTGCAAAGTTGGGGAGAAAGCACCCTAGCAGCAGCATCTCCTCACCTGTCCCTGCTATAGTGAGAAAGGAATCGTTTAAGTTGTTGTTATGACCTAGCAGAACAGGATGCATATTTCGTGTCTGGAGTGATGGTGAGACCTTGGTTTAAATCACAGGAAAGGCAGTGGCTTCTCCTCAGAAATGTAATAGGGCAGTAGCCTTGGATCCTGGGATTCCTGTTCTCTGACACTGTCACCTGCCTTAGGTGGCCCTTGGGGCAGGTATTTCAGGACAGGATTTTTGAAAGTCTGGGCTTCAGATTTGCTAAGGAGAAAGCCTTTGGGTAGTGGCATTGACCATTTGGATTCCAACCATATAATGAAGTCCATGGAGGCATGAGAGAGAGAGGTTAGTTACTAAGTGCCTGTTGAGAGCCAGCACCTCAGCAGTGGCCCCAGCCCATCTCTCTGGCTCACCCTCATACAGTTGACAGTGCAGATGAGGCTCCATGGCAATGAGGGCTCCCCCTGCACCTCCCTGGCAGCCTCAGACACTGGCCTCAATAAGTGCTCTTGTCAAATGTTGGAACAGATGGCACCAGGTCTCCCTGTGCCTCTTATGTCCTCAGGTCTGCAGAGCCGGTGACCAGCTGGGTGTGGACAGTCACTTCAGTGCTAATATCAAGAGAAGTATTGAAGGAAGGCATTCCAGAGACCTCAGTGGTTCAGTCACAGCCCTCCACTGGGAAGATGGCAGTGGAGGCTTTTGCACAGAGAGAGGGCTGCTGTAAAGATGGTTCCAACTCTGCATGCCCCTGCAGTTGAATGGCTGTCCCGACCATGCATTAGTTTGCATTATTCAAAATAACGCTCACCTAGAGTTGGCTTAGGAAAGGGGTGGTTATTTTCCAGATTGGAGAGTTGAGTGTCCCTGCCTCATTTCAGTATTGCAGTTGAATGCAGAGACCATGGTAACAATGTCTAATTAAAGAAAAAAAAAAAGTTTGAAACATAGGTCTCTGTGGCAAAACCTGGAGGTACATGCTCCCAGAGAAGGGGCAACACAGGCTTCCACAGTGCTGATGTTTCCCATAAGCAGTTCACTTCTTCATGAGTTATTTGTGTTAGGTAGTAGGGAAACTTGGTTACGTTTATGTGAAATTCTTGCCAGTTAGTGAAATAAGATTCTACTAAAGCAGCCATGTGGGATTTGATGCCTAAGCCATCAGCACCCTGGTGATTTAGCACATCTTAGCTTTAGGGGAACAGTGAGAATTGTGCACTTAACCTGAGATTGGTAGGATCTCCGTGGAACAGAAAATTTTAGGTTTTCTCTCAGACCACTTCTGTTTGTCCTTTAGGGAGTCTTTGCCTAGCTAGTCTATTTCCTTTTCCTGACAAACTTTTTCTTTGGACACGTGGGCCTTTTCAGAAGGTCCAGCATAGGCTCTGGATCTCCTGGCCTATGCAGAGAGAGTGTGTGGTCCTTCTGTCCACATGTTTGTTGGCCTGCATTTGTCACTGCACATTGATCAGTGAGTGTTTTAGGGTAATGAATGTAACTCTTTCCCTAGTTAAAGGAGTCTCCTTGCTGAAAGTAGATGATTACTATCACTGTAGTGTTAGGAAGTATTAGGTTTGTGCTGAAAATCCATTGCCATTTGTTACAAATGACATTTGTTCTTTCTGTGAAAGAGAGATGCCCTTAAGTGTGTTTGCACACAAACCCCTAGATGGCTTGTTGCAGTGTCAACTTGTCTTCAGTGACAGGTGATGCTAAAGAGACACTACGGCAGACCGGCCACCCAGTCCCTCTGTCAGTTGTTGCATCAGTGAATATGGCCCTGTGTCTTTCCAGTTCAGTCTAATTTTAGTGTTTGGTGTCGAGTGTTGAAGCTTGCACTGCTGTGGAATCATTGGCTGCTCTCCATCAGGCTGTGTGGGGTGTACATGTGGAGCTGGAGCATGCACACGTAACCGTATGATCAGTACTGCATTTCCTGTGGTCTAACCCATCTGCATAGTCAGTTGGAAAAAGAAATGTGCTGTTGTAATAATGTAAAACAAAAGCTGCTAAAACAACTTAGAGTGGACCAGGACCAGAGCAGAGCAGAGCAGCAGGGAGCTTCTGTCCTCCACAGCCCCTTGCCCATGGGATGGGTCCAGCCTTCTGTAGTGCGCCTCAAAGCCATCATCTGAGAGAAGAAACGGTTAAGGCGACATGAGCCCTGGGAAACCTTGTTTGAAAGCATGCTGGGGTTTATTTAAAACCCACGTAAATGTTTTTTCCAGGTGAAAATTTCTTTTTCTGACTTGAAGGCAGAGGAAAGAGTTCCCTTTTAATAATCACATTCAGGGGATGAAGTACTTGATTATTAGAGAACATTGCCACTAAGCAGCTTTAAGTTGTCAGTAATTAATTGTAAACATCAGTGCAGTACCCTCAATATGGTAAAGACGTTGTCTTCAGATGAATGGCTCATATTTTGGTGCAGTGTTTGATGTTCACAAAAAAATGTTACAATAATAAACTAACATAAACTGAGTGCATTTGGGTTCCTTCCTTCAGGGACATTGGACCATATCAGTGCCAGAGATGGATAATTACAATTACCAATTATACATAAACATCACTTTATCTTTGCTGACGTGCTTGTCTAAAGGAGGGACCTCTTCCTGTTGCTCACTTGCAAACCCTGGTTCCAGAAGTGAAGCTCCAACCACAAGAACTGTGTCTGCCTTGTAGGTTCTATCAAGAAGTGATTCATCCACACATCATTCCCCTACACTCTGGTTCCCACACCAGCCCTTCAGAGTCTTCTGGGAGTGCTCCTCAGCTTTATTACCCCACCTTTATTAAGCCTGGGTAGCAGCAGGTAACAGTCCTGATGTTTCCATCAGATTAACAGAGTGGACATGTTGTTTAGCACAACCCTACATCATAAAAGTTTATGTGGCATCATCCTCCCTCAGATCACTGGGCAGCAGATACCGCACCTGCTGCATCACACATCTTGAACGAAAGTTTTGTGTTTGCTGCTTTTCCCTGACAAGAGTCACAGAAACCACAAGGCATAGGAGTAGGACTATATTTTTGTCCTAGAAAATATCTGACTATAAAGGCAATGGGGTTTTCCTCTGGGCAGTTTTAAGTGCTATGAGAGGAGCAGGCATCCATTCATGAGCCCAGAGGATCCCGTGTGGCAGCCCTCACCCCTGTACCTGCATGTGTACCTCCTTCCATTATAAGATGGCACAAGGGAAGCACAGATGTGTGTTTAGAAAGTGGATGGAGGCCAGCCAATGCCACTCTTGAGACCGTAGGCCTAGAGTTGAGTTCACTTCCTTTCATGAAGCAGATACTTGGGGGAAACAAGACTGATCGTCACTGGGAATGCTGACTATATGCTAATCTGGAAATGATTTAAAATACACCTCCAGCATTCCTCCTCCTCGCAGATTCTGGTTAACAGTAGTATTTAGTCATTTCAATGGTGCTGTTTGGTGGTGGTACATATCAGGGCAAAATGTTCCGTTCTTAAGAAGCCCTGCCTTTTTCTCGGTCACCACAGCTCCATGATGAGAGAAGTTGTACCCGGAACCTGGTGGTATGCACCATTCACTACTCCTTCTTAGGAGGACTCTTGAGACCAGCCTCAATTAAAAGTACCGCGTAAGTATTTAAACTCAGTTTACACTCACTCTGACTCACTCATGGGCACTTGACTAGAGGGGTGTGGTGACTTAGGGGATGCTGCTCCAAACTCCCCTCCCCCAGACAAGCTCTGGCTGTCCCTGTTTTTCATCTCCAAGAAAAGACTGTGGTTCCCATTTTAAACCTGTCTCCTGCCTGGGCTGGAGTCCAGTTTTCATCCCGTTTTGTCTTGCAGTGAGCGCATGACTGCCACTGTGGTTGGGCTCACTCTACCTTGCCTGTTGGATAGAGAGAGCTAAGTGCACCTCTGCCAGTAAAGGAGTCACACACGCTGGACGATCGAGGTCTATTGGATGCTCAAGAGACCTGTCTAAGAGTGGGGAATACAGGGACTGTGCATCTCCTGTCAGGCCCCTGCCTTCCAGCCACTGAGCACTTGGCCACTTTGGCACTGAATTTGGTCTTCAAAGAAGAGTGAGGGAAATGGGCAAACACGTTTCTGTGAGCCAGCTGGGCTTTCCTAATAGTACTGCTGCTCAGGGTTTTCCATGAGTCATTTCTCAGGCAAGGGCACTCTGACCTCTGTAGCCAACTCCTCAGCCGTGGAAACGGTGCAGTCCATAACCCTCCTTCCAAATATCTCATAATACTTTTTTTCAGACAGTCCTTGAAACCCAATGTATTTTTACTGCATTAGCCTCTTCTGCCAATGGGTTCTGCCAACTGGGTTAGGAGCAAGACAAGGCTATTGAAACTGGTTTCCCTGTCTGCACCTTCCTCTAGGGACCTGGGGCCTTTTCCTACAGGCACTGGCTGACAGACGGTTTTCCCCAAATGGTTAGCAAAAGCCACCCTGAGCTAGATGCCCAGTTCCTGGAGCTTCGTGCTGCTGCTGGAAAAGGATTGTTGTGCTAGGCCTCCCAGACCCAAATATGCTTGACTTCTCAAATGATCTCAGTTTCCAGTCAGCCATCCGTTTTATATTGGGCCTCTTGTTGCTTAGGAACCAGAGTTCTTAGTGCTATCTCCGCCAGTGAGCTGTGCAGTGGAGCAGTGAGAAGTCAGTCTCATTAGCTTGCAACCAGCTCACTTCCCCTAACAGAGGCCCTCACCTTCAAGCCAAAATCAAACCCCAAATGTGTAAAGCCTGGAAACTGGCAGGTATGGGATATTTTATGTAATGACCGGGGTTAATTTACACAAGATTATGTTTTACAGCCATAAAAAGTACTCGGATTTGCTGCCACCCCAGTAACTCCCAATCCATACGGCACCAGTTACAGAAAAGGACCATAGTGATCCTGACATCTTTATTGATGCTCCCTGTCTTTGCACTTATATCGTACATGTCATTTAAGGAGCCCGGCAAGTTTCATAAATAATGTCTCTCACATCCACCTTGGTAGCAGGGCCCAGGTGAACAGAGATCAGTACCAGACGGTAACAGCAACCAAGTGTCCTCGTTAAACTCTCTGGGTCCAGGCCACATCAGCACTTCAGTGTTTAAATCTTCTACGTGCAGTGTGGAGAGGCGCATCCACTACAGTGTCTTCCAGCTGCATCAGGCCCAGGCCAGTCAGGGAGCAGCACCAAGTAGGTCCAACCCAGGAACCTCATACAGAGCTGGCATATAGGTGGCACAGGAGAAGTCAGCTTCCAGTCAAGGGGACTTAACAAATCTTGTTGTCCAGTTACAATGACAGAATTAACCATGTGTCACTTCCACAGCTGTCTGGAAACGAGGGGTGGCAGTCTATAGGGAGGTAAGGCCTTTATCCTGGGGGCAGGCAGAGTGTGCAGCAAACTAGATCAGTGCTCCAGTTACATAAACTGAATATATTAAAGCTTTGGAGTTTTTACAGCCTTTCTTCCCCTCCCAGTCTCCCTAGAGGTGGGAAAGGAAAGGGTACAAGAAAACACCACTAAAGGTGGAGTACATTTCATCAAAGTCTGTGTGAGCCAGTCTGCCCCCAGTCACTACAACATTGACTCCATCTCCTGCCTTTAAGTGCACGATGAGGTGGAAGGCCCCCGGGCCCCCACAGGTATGCACAGCCCCAGGGGGACGATGGTATTCCAGGAACTCTCTCCTATACCCAGCTGTATGGAGCTGGGCAACACTGGCATTGGAAACAGACAGGACAGCTTCCACGTAGGCATCTCTCTCGGGTGTGAGGGTGGCTGTGATCAAGTAGCGCCCGTCATATGGAGCTGTGAAGATCCCTACAAAGAGCCAGACACAGGTGAGCTGATCTGGTGTCTTTGCCGTCCATGCCCTGGTCACAGACTAACTTAGACCCATCTCTTACAAGGCCACTTTAGGTTGCCTCCAATTGCCACTGGGTTTTAGCACCCTTGTCTTTGACAGATCAGGATGGTTAGTCACCAAACCTGCAGAAGGAAGGCTGACTTGGGAGAGTGTACCACCTGCCCACATCTGTTTTTCCAGAATGAAGATCAATCCCAGGGATGGGTACGTTCTAGACAGGTATTCTACCATGTACATCAACAGACCCAGTATGGCCTCTTACCTGCAAACGACAGACTCGGGCCACACTGTTCATTTCAGAGTCCACTGACCAGTGCTTGTAGCGTCTAAAGAATAAGAGCTCCCATACCCCAGGACTTGAAGTAATTCTTGCCTAAATTTACAACAGGCCAGGAAACAGCCATGGCCCTGCTGAGACAGGCAGCCAGTTCTGCCAACATTCCTGCTCTGCCATGTACATGGCCTGTGTAACCTGGAGAGTTGGGACCAAGACCCAGCCCCTGCCATGTTAAAAACCACCTTCCTAAATCCCTGAAGTCTCTTAGGCCAATTCCTGAGACAGCAGATGAAAACAAAGCTTGCCCTGCTGACCCCCCGCCTCATTCACGTCTAGCCAGAAACCCTACTGTCTTCTAACCCCAGAGTCCACATGATCTGGGAGGCAAAGGAAGTGGCTAGAGCTGGGCCACCCATAACATCCATCCCAGGACTGGGTAGGGGTATCGGGCCTTCGCACTTAACAGTAAGCCAGACGTCACCATGAGATTAGGGTCATGAAACAAAAAAGGCCCATTTAAGAGTCTAGCCTTCAAGTGTGCCTGGGTCCACCCTGCCCCTTCCATGCTTACTACTTAAATAGTATCCTGATTATAACTCCTGGAATCTTGACTCTGAAGACAGTGTACTGGGCCAAGCCTAGCTCAAGGACCTTCTGGAATTTCCTTGATAGTACCAGCCTGCGTGAGTGGACAAGGGGTCCCCTCATTCCCGATCAATATCAACCCAACTCTGGCACAAAACCTTTAAGCATAGATTAGAAAGATTGGAGCAAAGCTTGGCAGTCTGGGATACCTGGCCTCTTTCTCCAAGGTCAGCCTGTGACAATCAGAACCAGTGTGACTTACCCAGGGGGTAACTGGGCTTGGAATTGTGGAAAGAATGTCTAAAAATTACCAAGAAGATGACCAAGACCCTTTCCCTCTCTGTGAAGGCCATGTTCATGGCTACATAAATGAGAACAATAACTGCTAAAGGCAGGGAGACTGGGCACGGCTAGACCTCCCTTGAGCCTCAGAGGGTCGCCCTGTGGTCAAACAGAATTATCCTTTAAGTGGTAGAAAAGACCCATGCGTGGCTATCAAGAATGGCTCTGTGCAGGCATATTAGATGATGGTCTGGGAACAGGTGAGACAGGACAAGCTGGAGGAAGGGAAGGCTGTGCTGTCGGAGCTCATGGCAGATCCTACCAGAGTCTTCAGGGTTCCCTGGAATAGACATGGGTGCTACAGGCACCTTCCAAAGCTCACTGTTTAATTCTGTCTCAGTGTGTGAGGCCCCACACTCTAGGATCATAAAAGAACAAGATTCTGAAGGGAGTCTCTGAACATTAGTAGATAAAGCATGCTTGATGACCCCAAGAGGGCAGATGGAAGAGAGGGGGGCTGGGGTATGACGGGTCATAGCTGGAAAAAAAAATCCTTAACACCCATTAAATATTGAGCAACAGCTGGGCAGTGGTTGTGCACACCTTTAATCCCAGCACTTGGGAGGTGGAGGCAGGCAGATTTCTGAGTTCGAGGCCAGCCTGATCTACACTGTCTCAAAAAAAAAAAAAAAAAATTTTGAGCAGCAGTTCCAGAAGGTGTGGTGAGGCCATGTGCTGCCCTCCCACACCTGCAGCCCAAGAACTGGAAGTCTGGTGACAATCCACTGCCCAGCCTCCACATTTGGGTGGAGCAGTACTTACCAGTGTTGGGGTTGTAGACATCCCCGTCATTCACCAACACCTTATTAAAGAGGACGACGCCTCCATCACTGGGGAAAGGCTTCTGAGTAAGACCGGCTGAAAAAGACACCAGAGCAGGCAGCGGCACCCCTATGGCAGAGAGAGGCAAGAGCGTGTGGACCTGCCTGTCTTCTGAAAGTCCAGAGACGCCCCTTGTCAGACCAAGGGCTAGGACAGAAAACGTGTGTGAGACACAGACACTTCGTATAAAAGCCTCAAAGGGATTGTCTGTGTAGAGTGTTGGCCTGTGTAAGAATGAACTGTGAGGCTGCTGTGCGCTGGCGCTGGGTGCATAGAGAATCCTCTAGGGAGCTGCTTGCTTGTAAGCCAGTAAAGCTCATTAGGACCACACAGGGCACAGCCCACCCAGCCTCCCCTTGAAAAACATGAGCAGAGACCATGTAGGAGGGAAAATTCCTGCCTCCGAGTCTCTCTAGGGGTTCAATCCATAGAGGCTAGGACCAGAGATCTGCTGGGTGTGGAAGGGCCTTAGGCTCCAGGCTATCTACTGGAGCCAAAACCCCCAAGGGAGGAGACAGGAAGTGCGGGGCAGAGACCAAGGAGAGCAGGGTTCTGTAATAGACATACCTGGGGTGGCCACAGGAGGTGACTTGGGGTAACCTAAAAACAGAGTGGAATGTCAAATCCTGCACAGGTATTTCTCAGTCCTTGTTCTCCCTTCCAGGATGGCTGTATCAACATCACTGTTCTCACCCATCCCCAGGGAAATTATACTTTTAAATATTCCTTTTGTTGTTCTTGGGTGCTCCTGTCCCACATGTCAGATAAGTTTTTTAAAAAGGGGTTCCTCTGAACACACTCACTCTTCTTGAACTTTGTCTGCTATCCTGTGCCTTCTGCAGGGCAGACTTACCAGGTGCACCCGCATAGCCTTCCGAGCTAGGAATGGGCCCCTGCCCCATCTGTCCATCCACTCCGTGAGGCAGGCCCCTTCCAGACATGCCCATCCTGCCTGGAGGCCCAGCCTCTCCAGTCTCCATGATGACTCCACTAGAGCCAGGCAGGAAGGGCAACCCTGTGCGACCAGGCCAGGCAGGCAAAGGTGGTGGCTGCAGGGGCCTCTGGGGCAATACTGGTCGCTGGCCTGTCTTTGGTGGTCCAGCAGGGTCTTCTGGCAGTGGGGTCAGCCGGGGTGGCTCAGTGGGGGCCTCCTCTGAGGGTCTGGTGGATTCTAGTGGAGTCTTCCCAGATGGTCCCTGGGTTGCTTCTGAGGGTTCCTCTGCTAGAAGTGAGAAAGAAAACAAGGTTCAAAATGTTTCCAGGTCTACCGTGTGAGGCTTCCAATGTCCCTTGATCGACTACAAAAGGATGTGCCTGTGTAGCTGAGGCACTGTCCCCAATGGGATGTAAACAGTACTTGAGCTTGGGGCAGCTTGCCTGGCATCTTCTGAAGGAACTCCAGCCAAGCTGCCTCTGATTACCCAGGGAGAGCCGGGGCCCCCTTGATGTAAATGGCGACACTCCAAAACCGCATGATTCTGTCTCCAGCACCATGTGTCCTTTCAACACATGCTCACATCATAGATGAGTGACATTACCACGAGGCTAATGCCCCCGACTACTGCAGTCTCTAAAGCAAGCTAGCCTCAGTGTCAGGCCTCTCTGCTGGCTTGTGAAGGGCTGTTGTAAAGACACCTTAGCTGCCCCTACAGTTGTCACAGACCCCAAAGAACACCACCACCATTTCCCCATACTTTCAGATCACCAGTGGAGGAGCCTCCTGCTTCAAGTGTCTCTATCTGTCTGAGGTGGCCACCACAGTGACTCAGCCAAAAGCTGCCACCTCTTCCTTCCTCTGAATAAATTCCCGGAACAAGCATTCCAAAAACCCCTTGCTATGTGCTCACAAAACATCTGAAAATGTACCACTTGCAAATCCAAAGGCTGCCCACTTCTTTTATTAGTCTGGTGCCTCACATGCCCCAGGGCATACAGCTGGACAGTCCGAGGCACCATCAGCCAGTGCATTTTGGCCCACTGTCTAGAGTTGCTTTAAAGTCTATAAAATGTATATTGTATGTCAAATATGTACTCCCCTTCCACCCAAGAGCAGGCGACGAGAGCACCCCCCAAAAAGTTAATTCTCAGCCTTTTCTGACAAGTTTTCATGAGAATAAACTCCACAGAAAATAATTTGAGTAGTCACCATGTCAGGTCTCCTAAGGACAACACACCTGGATAGCCCCGCTGTAGGTACAGGCAGTAAACAGATGTGATGGAATGAGCAAGGCAAGAGGGTCACAAGTTCTAGGCCAGCCTAGACATGCATTCCACAGAAACAAGGGAATAAACCATGAAAAAGAGTTGAGGGTCTATCTCAGGACAAAGTTTAAAGGTTGTCCTAGAACAAAGGCAGGGAAGACACAGATGGAAAGGCTTGTGCCTGCAGGCACATCCAAAGACTGGCCCAGGGGTACCAGGATACAGGGAAGTTCCAGAAGAAAATGTACTAACATTTTAAAAGGAACTGAAAAGTGTTTGGATATATTTTATAATATAGAAAATTATGTTGAGGGGCTGTTGGAAGTTGACAGCACATTACCTCACATATGAAATCTATTTCCATTTTTCCTATATGTGATGCATGGATGCATGCTTTGCATGTGTGTGGTACCTTTGTGTAAATGAAGTAGAGGCTGGAGGTTAATGTCATTGAACCAACCACAGTGGCTCCCCATTACTCACTGGGACAGGCTCTTTCAATCAAACTTAAGAGTTCACTGATATGGCTAGTCTTGCTAGCCAGCTTGCTCTCGAGATAGATGCCCTGTCTCTGCCATCTGAGACTAGAATTACAGGCACACCTCCACACCCATCTAGCATGTATGTGAGTTCTAGGGATTCTCAACTCTTCACCCTTGCTTGGTACTTCTGAGCCTTCTCTTCAACCCTTTATGAATATGGACTTTATTTCCCCCCCTGAAAGGTCATGAGCCAATCATGGTGGTACATTCCTTTAATTCCAGCACTCAAGAGGCAGAGGCAGGAGGATCTCTGTGAGTTCGAGGCTTGCCTGGTCTACTGTTCTGGGACAGTCAGGTTTAGGCAACATAGTGAGACCCTGGCTCAAAAACAGAAACAAGATGTGAAAGCTGGAGGGGAGAGAATATTCTGGGGAAGGAAGGAATGAAGAAGATGGGGTTCTTCTTTTTTTTTTTTGTTTTTTGTTTGTTTGGGTTTTTTTAGAGACAGGGTTTCTCTGTGTAGCCCTGGCTGTCCTGGAACTCACTCTGTAGACCAGGCTGGCCTCGAACTCAGAAATCCACCTGTCTCTGCCTCCCAAGTGCTGAGATTAAAGGCGTGTGCCACCACTGCCCTGCTGAGGTGGGGTTGTTAAAGGCACAGCTTGGGAGATGGCTCCATGGGTAACATGCTTTGCCAAGCAAGCCTGAGAACCTGAGCCCTCCCTGTAGTGCCACTGTGAAAATCCAAATTACACAGGCACTGACTTGACACTTGTGTATACGCATGGGTAAACACTGATACACAAAAAAATGTTGGGGCTGGAGAGATGGTTTAGCAGTTACAAACACTGGCTGCTCTTGAAGAAGACCCAAGTTCAGTCTCCAGCATCCATATAGCAGCTTATAACTATGCATAAATCCAGGGATTTGGGACCCTCTTGGGCTTCTTTGGGCAGTGTGTGTGTGTGTGTATTGCACAGACATACATGCAGGCAAAATACCCATACACAAAAACATCTTTAAGGAAGATAGAAAGTGACAAAGACATCTGGCCTTGACCTCTACCCTTCACATATGAATGTGTGTACAAGCATACACATAACAATCTTAGAACAAGGGACCAGGGAATGGAGGGTAAGGGGAGATGAAAGATCCAAGAGCATGGTGCAGTATTTGAAAATGTCATGGAACATTCTGGATAGTTCATATATGCCAATTAAAAGTCCACTGTTTCCTACTGTCTATAAAAACTAAACCTCACCTCCTCTGCTATCCAGTTCCTGCTCCATTGCTAGTGTCAAGCTCTCACATGAGCCTCCCCGACATGGTGCCTTTGCTGTGCTTGTGCTGTGCCTGCCCCCTGAAGTCTAGTTCCAGCACCACCTCCTGTGTGAAGCCTTCTGGGATCTGCCCAAAGGGGCTTGAGCAATCCTGCTTCTGAAGCACGAAGCAATTTAGACCCCTTGTGATTTCGTCTGTCTTCCATCTACAGCTGGATGGTGTGGCCCCCAGGATTTAGCACGTGACACTGAGACAGAGACTGTGATAGTTACTACGATTCAGCCAGGACACTAGGAACCCTAATTCTACTCCCAAATCACTGCCATCCTAGGGTTCTACTTGGATTGCTTTGGTGCATAGGACCATGATAATTCTTTCTAATTCATTTCCCTCAATCCCAGGCTTATCAAAAGACCAAGAACTTAAAATCCTGTTTGAGCAAAGTAGTCAGGGCTCCAGGGGTGAGCAGAGCTGCAAGCAAGCTAGACAACAGTGAACAGGCTGGGCCAGATTCAGCTTGGGGCCCCCAGGCCCAGCCTCTCCCTGCTCAGCTTGGGCTCTACCCAGTGTCACATGGTGTTTCCACAGATATTTATTACCAAGTCTTAACAGAGCAGAGCAGCACTCTGTTCAATCTAGAGACAGAACTCCCTGAATGCACACATATCTCACCCAGAAAGTGAATCCCTCACCTGAAGAGCACCAGGCCCAGCTGCCAAGGGGATGTAGGGGATACACTGGGAAGAGAGAGGAGTGAGGAGGAGGAGGAGGAGGAGAAAACACGGAAGAGAAGAAGAATGAGGAGGAGGAAGAAGAAGAGCAGGGAGGAGGAGGAGGGAAGAAGAGAGGAAGGAGGAGGAAGAAGAACAGAGGAGGAGGAGGAGGAAGAGGTTGTTTTACTCCCTGGGTGACCCTGCCCTGTCTTCTAAAGCTCCAATTAAGTTTTATTGTAGCATCTCATGCCTATAATCCCAGCACTTGGGAAGCTGAGACAGGAAGATTGCTATGAGTTTAAGGCCAGTCTGAGTCATAGTAAGCTCCAGGCCAGCCAGGGATACAGAATAAAACTATCTCAAAATAAGGGGGTGGGGTTGGGGGGTGGGTAAGGGAGCCAATTAAAAGCCAATGTCAACTTTACTAAAACAACATTCCTGTGGAGGCTGGAGTACTACAGTGGATGTCTCCATCTGAGCTGACACCTTCTACCCATCCACAGAAGTTGGGCTTTTATCAGCCCCTGGGGTAGAGGGGCTGAGCTGCTGGCAGGAGGGTCTATATGCCTGGCAGCTAGATGGTGTCTAGTCACAGACTACAAGAAGGTGACCTTCACTGTTACTGTTAGAGTCTGCCTTCCAGGGTTCCGGGTCTGGCTGTGGGAAGCCAGCGAAACCTCCCTAGTTTTCAACCTCAGCCTCTGCAGTGCCCTCTCCTGTCAATCCAGGTGGAATTCAACCTGACAGACAGGTGCTGACTCTAGCAACTCCATGAACGCCAAGTGAGGTCCATCAGAAGACTGATGGGAATACCTGGTTTCCCTGTGTCTAGCATTTGCTCAAGAACTGAGAGACAGAGACAGACAGAGAGACAGAGACAGAGAGAGACAAAGAGAGGCAGATATAGAGACACAGAGACAGAACAGAGAGAGATACAGAGACAGATATGTAGAGACAGATACAAAGAGACAGAGACAGAGATACATAAACAGAGAGAGACAAAGAGAGACAGACACAGAGACAGGCAGGACACACAGAAAGACAGATACAGAGACACAGAAACAGGAGAGAGACAGAAAGATACAGAAGGATAGAGACAGAGACAGATACATAGACACAGAGACAGAACAGAGAGGGACAGAAGAGAAAGAGACAGACAGAGAGACAGATTCAAAGATACAGAGACAGAGAAAGACACAGAGACAGATATAACAGAGAGTGGCAGGAGAGAGATATTGAGAGACACAGAGATATATACAGAGAGACAGACAGGCAGAGAGAGACAGAATCAGAGAGAGACAGGGTGGCAGAGAAGACTAACTGTAGAAATGACCCCCTGAGTAAGGTGCCTGCCATGCAAGCATAAGCACCTGAGTTCAGACCCCAGCATCCACCCATGAAAGCAACTAGGTGCAGGGACACACCTGTGTAACCCTGGTGCTTTGAGAGGGAGGCAGACAACTGGATCCCTGGAGCTTGTTGGCAAGTGGAGAAATGGCGTTCCAGGCTCAGTGAGAGACTCAAAAGTAAGGTAGAAAGACTGGAGAGGCCTTGGTGTTGAGAGCGCAGGGTGCCTTTGCAAAGACCCAAATCCAGTTTCCAGCACCTATGTCAGGTGGCTTACAACCTCCTGCAACTCCAGCTCCAGACCCCTGATGCTTGTAGCCTCTGGGTGCGTCTGTACTCGTGTGCACACATCCATGTACACACGATCCTTAAAAAGAAAATCAAACAGTTGAGGTGGAAATGGCTGAGGAAGTTGCCAAGCTTGACCTCTGACCTCCATTCACATGCACATATAAACACCACACACACACACACACACACACAAAACGTGTTCCAATTTTATGGTTACGTGTTAGGCCACAGTTGTAGCTATTGGCCTGTGGGTCATGGGTTGGATCTGCCTGACCAGAGGATATACCTTCCAGATGGAAGAATCTACGTTGAGACTTTAAGGAAAAACAAAAACAAAAACACACATAATTTAGATATAGTAGATATACCCTATACTCTCAGCAAAAATGGAGGCAGAAAGGGAAAGCAGCCCATGGGCTTCACAGAAGGTTACTGGGCAACTAAGTTGAGGGCAGATTGAGAAAGGAGTAAAGGAAAGGGCACACTAGCTATGGAAGGCTTAGAAGAGCCCAGCCATTGAGCCAGTAAGATAGGTTAGAAATGACCTAATGTGTGTCTTTCATCTGTTCATCCTCTGACCTGAGATCCTCCTGGGCTGGTTGCACACTTGCAACTCACTGGAAATCAAAGTGGTGTAGCCAAAACGACCCACTACCAAAGAAACCCATCAAACTGACACTACAGAATGCTAAGTGACAAACATGAGATGTCCCCCAAGCAATATGGGCCTAGTAGGACAGCCTTTACCATTACAGCCTGCAGAGAGAGAAACAGCCACTTGGCTACTCAAAACATGGGCTCCAAAGCACTAGGGCCGGTTACTGACCCTCCTTGCAGGAGGGTGAAGAGGTTCCAGCAAGACTGAAGGCCTAGCCATGAAGAAGCAACTGGTGAGCACATGAAAGGCCCCTCAGATCTCACGTGATCTGAACTGTTCCCTTGACAGCATGGAAAGGGAAATGCGCCCAGCAGAAGGAAGGCCCTGCCCTGACCATACTGCTCACAGAGGACACAGCAGGGACCTTCTTCAAGAAGAGAGAGCCTGTGACCATCCCAGTCTAGAGGAGTCAGATGTGAAGACAACGAAACCCATGGAGCAGATCAGAAGGCAAAACTAGTATAAGGGTCTAATTTCTGCTTGGTCCAAACCATTGAAAACTGGAATCCCCATACATCTGTATCACATGTGTGACTATCTGTGGTGACAAGGGAATTGAAGCCCTTTGTGCCATAGCACTCGCTCCCATGGTGACTGGGAGAGGGCGAGAGGGGGTGGGGCCAGCCTCACTCGAAGTTCATAAAAGATAAGTTCACAGTTAATTCTAATATTTATATGAATAGGCTATGAAAGGAGACACATCAATGGCTGGCATTGGCTGTGAATGTGGCTCTGTGGTACTGTGCTCATTGAATACACTCATGGCAGCTAGCTGAAAGCCGTAAGACAACAGAGCCTGTCCGTAGGTTAGATCACATAGCTAACCTTGTGTTAGTACAGTGGTATTAATGTCCGTGATGTATCTGTTCCACCCCGTTCTGGGCACCGCACGCCCTGTGTATGACTCCGTCTCCTTCCATTTCGAGGACAGATCCGGAAGTGGCTTTTTATTTTAACAACCAATTCCCAGGGCTCACCTCACCCCTGCTGAGGAAATCTCCTGGGCGATCGCGTCTTCGAAGTTACGCAGGGTGCACATGTGTGACCACGTGGAAGCTCTGCACTAGAACACCTCTGTTCAAATTCAGAATTTTGTTTAACATTATCACTGTTTAAATTGTGTGTGTGTGTGTGTGTGTGTCGGTGTGTCAGTGTGTCGGTCCTGGGACCTGAACTTGACCCTGTCTAAGAGCTGTACGTGCTCTTAATTGCTGAGCCATCTCTCCAGTCACAAAATTCAAAATTTTGATGAATAAAAGCTGCTACTTACAGCAACTAGGGTATAAAAAAAAACAGATGCCCCAAGGAAGAACAGACTGCCTGAGATGCAGATTCATTCGTAGTTTTGTGAGTTCACAGAGTTCTGATAGTCCATCACTTACCTTGGACCCAAGCTGCCACCAAACTCAGTGGATTTCAAGCTTATGGGCAAAGCCATGAGGTCAGGATGCAGCCAGTAGGCACCAGCCCCAGTTAGACTTGATGGCTCAGTACTTCACCCGTCTGTGCTTTTCCATTGTTACATAGGAAACTTGATAAAGATAGGATCCTTAGATCTGTGGTATAACAAGATTCCAAGAGGAGGGATTCCTAGGAGCCACAACCATGCCTTCTCAGCACAGGGTGTCGAAAGGCTGTCTGTGGCTGTATGAAAGCAGGGCTGTCCCTTCTTGGAAGCATGACAAGACACTTCCCCGACTGACCACAGCAACATCTCTCTTCCTCAACTCCAACACCTCCCCTCTCACAAGTTAGAGGGGAAGTGCTGGTTCCTGAGAGACTCAGCTTCAGCTCCTCCTCAGGCATAAGACTAGTTGATCTTGCAAAAGTAGTCTCTGTTGACATTTGTGCTACAGACGAGGGTCCCTGGCAGGGAGGCAGACTCTACCCTTTGTGCTTATCTGAGAGGGTTAACATTGGGCACCAAACATGCTTCTGCTCCAGGGCATGTGGGTGAGTAGCCACAGCTTGAGGTGGATGGAATGAATGACAAGAAAAAGAAGGCACAAAGATGTGTAAAGTTGGCTTAAAGGACCAACAGTCACACACACACACAAACACAGACACACACACACACACACACACATACACACACACACACACACACTGGGAAAATAAAAGCCAGGAACACGGGGACCCAGGACTATACCCCAACCAGAAGGTTATAGAGGGAACCTTTTGTGCAGTGTATGGAAGCTTCACCTCTCAAGAAAAATGCCTATGGCCAATGAGCTGAGGCAGGATTAGAAGGTGGGACACTCAACACAGAGAGAGAAAAGATTCTAGAAATAGTCAAGCACAGGAGATTTGTCCTGAACTCTGAGGAGAAGACAGATACATGAAACTGAGGAGACAGTAACCAGCCATGTGGCACTCTTAGAATAGAATAAACTGGATTATTGAGATGTGAGCTAGTCAAGGAACAGAGCCAAAGCTATTGGCCTAAGTGTTTATTCATATATAAGAAGTCTCAGAGTCATTATTTCATGAACAAAGAAGCCAGGTGGAAAGACATGAGGTTACAGACTGCCCTGACTACTGAAGGTCTTGGTGCAAAAAGAACAAGGGACTTGGAAAACTCCCAATGTATTCATAAGGAACATGCGTGATGTGGAGGGCTCTGGCAGGAGACTTCTAGGCTCGATTCTCCATTTGGTCCCTAATGTAGGAAAGAAAGGAAGGGGAAGGTGTTACATCACCCTGCAGCTCTCTGCAGTTCTCCCTAGAAGGGACTGACTCATCCCAGGCCTCCATTCTCCTCCCAGTAACAGCAGGAGGCTGGAGTGGAGACAAGCTCAGCTGGGAACAGATTCCACACCCATTGGGTTAGAGTGAATTAAAATCTGCCTACTACTCACAAAGCACCATAATGATTGTCATTTCCAACACAGAGACAGAGAAAGGAGGTAGGTAGGTGCTCAGGGTGTAAACAACCTACCCAAGTCACAGAGTTTCAGTAAGGAAGAACTGGGACTTCAAGGCTGGAGAGAGCCACCATCTGCCAGTTGTTTCTCATAGTACTTCAAATCCAAATCCCTTATCATAGCCACATAATGTGGCATAACCAGATTCTGACCCTCTTATCCCACGAGGCCTCTCACCTTCTGCCTCGATGAAGCACTTGGCCAAGCTTAGCTTTGCAACAGAACAAATCCATTCCTGTCCCAGAGCCTTCCGTCACATTGTTCTCTCTGCCTGGACCATTTTCCTGCACAGATTGCTACAGATTTTATGTCCTTAACATCTTTACATCCCAAATGTCACCTCCATAAACAGCCCTCCCTAACCATGCAGCTAAATGAATCCTTGCCTCCCGTTACCTCTTTCCTCAAGGTACTGATTGATAACTAAAGTCAGACCTTCACATGGCTGGTCTTCTTTTCCTCTAGAGTGTCAGATCCATGATGGCTGAGATAGGACATAGCTTAGGACAGATCTGCTAAATAAACCACTGAACCAAGCGTGGCAATGCCTGTGGCCTAGGAACTCAAAAGGTTGAGGTAGAACAGTTACTATGAGTTCAAGGGAAGACTGGAATCCAGGCAAGAGACTGAGTGAATGAAACATGAATGAACGAATGAATGAATGCAAGGAAATGTTAGGAGTCAGGAGAGCTGCAGACAAGAGCGACGAAACACCAGAGTAGTTATCTGCAATCGCAGGACTGGGGGGGGGGGTGGAGAGGGGGAAAGGGGAGGGCAGGAGAATCTCAAGATCGAGTCTTACTAAGAATAGTAATTATTATTATTATAATTAGTTGTACATCTTTCAGAAACTGTGTACCCATCAGAGTCTCAGGAGATTCATGTATATGTATATGCATATGCATATGTATATATACACATATATTCATGTATGAGCTTATATATGAATGTTTATATGTGTATGTGTGTGTATATATATAAACATATTCTTTTGCATCCTTCTTAAGCCCCAGGCAAGAGCACATGCCTTGGTAGGATACAGGTAAGACCTACCAGAGGCTAGCTGGGTAACGGAGCCCACCTATGGACCTCACAAGAGCAGATCTGTGAGCAGACAACAGGAACCTGAGTTTATATCTTGACCTGCAAACAGGTACTTTAAGCATGGTCCTCATCCCCTCCTCTGGGCTGGTTCTAACTGTGAGAGGAGGGACTCGCCATTAGAACTCTGTGCCTCCCAATATGACAGCCCTGTTATCCTCCAAAGACTGGCTTGCTGTGACCAACAGAATGAATATGGCAGAAGCGATTCCAAGCTAACTCTAGTCCCCGCCTGTTGAGACCACAGCTTTGCTATCCCTCTGTAAGCCAGCTGCTGTCAGTCTAAGTCAGACTACTTGAGAGTAGAGAGATTCAAGGAAGTCCACAAGGACACACAGGGAGCGGGGTGACATGGAGGGTCACCAAGACTCCAGGTCTGTGGCCTACATGAACCTGAACCTTCCTCCAAACACAAAACACAGCTAAGAGGGTAAGTGACTCAGGCTGAGTACATGAAAGAGCAGCAGAGCCAAGCTACCCTGTGCAAGCCCCTGACCTGGGACTAATGGAAAATAACTACCACAGACATTGGGGAAGGAGAATTCGAAGCAAAATACCAAACACCTTCACACGGAAGTCTTCCTCTAAATGCCTTCCTTTCCTGCCTTTGATTTCCACATGCCCCTCAGTTATCTGTTCACATTCTTCTAATCAAGTTTCTCGCATTCTCTCACGTCACTGCTCACCCTGCCACCTCTCTCAATCACGTTCAGTAATCAATTTCTTCAGCTTGAAGTCTCAGTCCTGTGCCTTCTTCCTTTGAGAAGCCCTCTGGGTAGTGAGGGGAACAGACAATCCCTGTGGCCCTTTTTGTTTGGCTCTCCACCAGACTTTTATTCATATTTGCTACCTACTAAGACACCATCTACTATGTACAGGGGTGCACGGAGAGCTTGTGAGTCCACAAGCTCACTGTACTTTAATACCTGCTCCTTCGCTGAGTACAGACTGTGCACTCTCCCCACAGACCTAAGGATGCTATCTGAGGAGGGATGGCACCTGTGATCTCTGCCACACAGGCAGAGACTCACAGAGTCTCACAAGCAGTTGGTGCTCAGCAAATACTCTGCTGTCTTTTAACTGGTTGATAGGTGACTTCAACCTTAGCTTCGGGGTCACCCCCAAATTCCAGGTCTCCTGGGCCTGGGGGCTCTGGAAGTCAGAGGACACTACTCACTTATTTTTGGTTTCTCTCCATCACAAGTCATAGTCTGCATTCACAGCATGATCCTAATCTGAAGGATGGTACATGAAACCACTTTGTCTCCAGAGCTACCCAATTTTAACGCTACATAGAAGAACCTCAGAATGGAAACAGATTCCCACGCTGTCTAGCACTGCCAATTAACTGGAAATATCTGGCTGCATCTATTACTGTAAAACACAGTCCAGACAGTGCTTTGACCACAAGGGACAATTACCCTGTGAATACATGGGATGCATGACCTTAACTCTACATTCCAGAGATACAGGGGCTACGAGATCTGAGGTGGGGGGCTGTGTGCCACAGATAGCTAAGCCTGGGGACCGTGGCCAGTTCATAGCCATGCTTGGCCCTGGTGACTCTTTATCTACAAAATGAGCACCGTGCTCTAGGACAAAGTCCAGATCACGTCTTCCCTACTACCATGAACTCTCCCCACACCTCATGAAGTGTCAGGACCTGGACAAGGCTCTTCCTCCCCATAGCTGCTCCTCAGTGAGGGCCTAGTCAAGAAGACAGCTGTGTGGCACCAGCCCTGTGTCACCTTGCTAGAAAAGATGACAGGCCTGCAGAGGAGGAGAAGAGAAGAGAAAGTGAGGAGAGGCGAGATTGGGAAGTGGCTTTCTCAGCACTCAGCTGATGTGCCATACTTGCTTATAGAAGTCTGCATTCAACTCTGGGAGACACAAAATGCTGAATGCCAGCGTGGCAACACAATGACCTCTGCATGCTGCCCCCTCCCACCCCGGATCCACCTCCCACACCAGCTCTGGAACTCGGTACACATTTCCCTCTTGAAAACTCTGCCATGCATGAAGGGTGGCTGTGGGCTTATAAGCTGGTGGCTTGGACCATGATGGTACACAGAAGGTGTTTTACAATCACTACCTCTGTGCTGGCTAATTTTATGTCAACATCACACAAGCTAAAGTTATCTGGGAGGAGATAATCTCAATTAATAAAGTGCCTTGGCAGTTTACAGCAAGCCCACAGCCAACATCAACTTAAATGGAGAGACACTCAAAGCAAATCCACTAAAATCAGTATTAAGACAAAATTGTCTACTCTTTCCATGACTATTCAATATAGATCTTGAATTCTTAACTGAGCAATAAGGCTTAAGAAGAGCCATAAGCAATAAGGAGGAGATCAAGGGAATGCAAATTGATAAGAAAGAAGTCAAAATATCTTTAGTTGCAGAGGATATGATAGTATACGTAAGCTACACCAAAAATTCCACCAGAGAACTCCTACAGCTGATAAACACTTTCAGCAAAGTAGCTAGATACAAGATTAACTCACCAAAATCGCTAGTTCTATATACAAATGACAAACAGACTGAGAACCCCGAGAAACAACACCTTTCACAATAGCCTCAAATAATATGAAATATCTTGGGGTAACTCTAACCAAGCGAGTGAAAGGCCTGTATGCTAAAAACTTTTAAGATTTTGAGGAAAGAAACTGAGGAAGATGTCAGAGGATGGAAAGATCTCCCATGCTCATGGATTGGTAGGATTAACACAGTGAAAATGGCCATTTAACCAAAAGCAATCTGCATCAAAATTCCAACACAATTCTTCACAGACCTTGAAAGGACAATTCTCAACTTCACAGTAAATGCAAAAGACACCCAGGATTGCTAAAACAATCCTAAACAACAAAAGAACTACTAGAGGCACCACACCACTCATGATCTCCAGTTATTCTATCAGCCATAGTAAGAAAAACTGTGATATTGGCACAAAAACAGACACGTGGATCAGTGGAACTGAAGACCCAGACATAAACCCACATACCTATGGACACCTTATTTTTGATAAAGAGGCCAGAAATACACATTGTAAAAAGAGACAGCATCTTCAGTAAATGCTGCTGTTGAAACTGGATGCCATATCTGTTGAGGTTTTGTCTTTTACTGTTGACTGTGGGCCCCCAAGCCCTGGAGTCTGCATGTAGCCCCTGGGACCCTGTCCCCAAGTTAATCCTGATTGGTGAATAAAGATACCGACAGCCAATAGCTGGGCAGAAGAGACATAGGGTTTTGGCTTCAAGGCTTAGAGAAAGAGAACCACAGGAAGGAAGGAAAGAAGGAAGGAAGGAAGGAAGGAAGAAGGGAGGGAGGGAGGGAGGGAGGGGGAGACGCCACCATGAAATAGAAGAAGAACATGTAGGAGAGGAGAAAGAGCCACTATGGGTTAGCTGAGCCATAAAAATGTGGCCGTGTGGGCTAGCCAATTGGAGCTAAGAGCAGCCCAGATAAAACATAGTAAGTAATAACTTGGGTAATCTATAGAAAGGTAGATTCTAATAACATGGGCAGTTGCCCAGCATAGTAAAAATATAAAGACTGTGTGTGTGTGTTTCATCTGAGAAGATAAATATTCTAAGGTGGAGAAGAAGCCCTGGGCTGAGAATGTTTTAATATTTACAACTATACATACCCATTACCCTGGAGGACACCAGAAGAACAAAATCCTCTCTCTAAAACAACTGAGCAAAGCTCATATGAACTCAGAGACTAAAGCAGTAATCACAGCCTACACAAAACTCCATTGCAAACAGATCAAAGACCTCAACATAAAGCCAGGTACACTGAACCAGATAGGAGACAAAGCAGCAGTAAGTAGTCTTGAACCCATTGGTACAGGAAAAGACTTTCTAAACAGAACACCATTAGCACAGGCATGAAGATCAATGATTAATAAATGGGACCTTGTGAGACTGAAAAGCTTTTGCAAGGCAAGGGACACTGTCATTTGGACAAAGCAGCAGCCTACAGAATGGGAAAAGTTTTTTACTAACTGAACAACCAATAGAGAGCTAATATTCAAAATATATAAAGAACTCAAGAAACTGGATATCAAAAAACCAAATAACCCACCTGGGCAGTGGTGGGTCCATCAAATCCCAGGTCAGGGAACTCCAAAGAAGAGGAAGCAGGAGGAGGAGGGGAGGCAGAATGGATGGAGGACACCAGCCCCTCTAAAACAACAGAGCAGAGCTCATATGAACTCAGAGACTGAAGCAGCAACCACAGGGTCTACACAGGAATGCACCAGGTCCTCTGCTTATAAACCATCCCTTTCAGTTTAATGCTTTGACAGGACTCCTGAATGTGCGAATGATTCTTGTGCCTTCTGTTTCATTTTCCTTCGGTTTAATGCTTCAGTGGGACTCCTGAATGTACAAATGATTCTTTTCTCTTCTCTTGGCCTCTTTCATTTTCCTGTCGGCTTGCCTTGTGCAACTTCGATATGATGGGTTTTTATTTTATCTTAGTTTATTTTGTTATGAGTTTGTTGTTATCTCTTAGAAGCCTGTTCTTTCCTAACAAGAGACAGAAAGGGAGTGGATCCGGATGGGAGGGTGGGGAACTGGGAGGAGCAGGGGGAAGGGAAACTGTATTCAGATTATATTGTGTGAGGAAAGAGTCTATGTTTAATAAAAAGGGAGGGAATTCCTCCATAAGATTGGGTTGTAGGCAGGCCTGTAACCACTGTTTTAATTAGATATGGAGGAGGGCCCAGTCCATTGGATGGGGCCATCCTTGGGCTGGTGGTCCTGATTTCTTAAGAAAGCAAGCTGAGCAAGCCATGAGGAGCAAGCCAGTGAGCAGCACCCCTCCATGGCCTCGGCATCAGCACCTGCCTTGAGGTTCCTGCCCTGTTTGGCTTCCTGTCCTCATCCCCTTCAATCATGAACAATGATATGGAAGTGTAAGCCAAATAAATCCTTTCCTCCCCAAGTTGCCTTGGTCATGGTGTTTCATCATAGCAGTGGAAACCCTAACTAGGACAACATCCCCTCTTGGCCTCCAATTAGAAAGGGCTGTGGAAAGGTGAAGATCAGAGGAAAGTGTCCTTATCCTTCAAGGATTATGTGTTTGGCTTAAAGTAAAACTAATGTATGAAATCTATCACTCAGTCACTCAGCAAACACTTGCTGGGTGTCTGTGCTGCAGTAAGCACTGCTTTTAGCACTATGGCTGAGCTTCCTACATCTCAGCTCTATAGCACTTTCAACAGTTACTGCCCCTGAACTACTTTTGGCTGCTGTTCTGTCTGTATCTATGCACATATGATGGTGTTACCTATGTGCCATGGCCAAACTGGATTTTAGGAAATGGAAATGATTGTGACAAAGACCATAGCAACACAATCAAAATGTGACACTGAAAGAGAAGTGGTTTAGCAAGGAGGGGGTTCTCCCGAACAGGCAGGGGCGACTCACAGCCCCAGTCTCTGTCCCAAACTCTGACCATCACCCATCCCCCTTGTAGCATAGATCAATTCCTTGCTAGCCATCTGTGGTGAATTAGATTTTCCTTTTCTGTTTTCAATGTGTTGTGAACTGACACTTTTATAAGGCACAGGTCATATCCTTGGATGCAGCCATAAATTCATATTGTCTTAGAAGTTCCTTATGCATGTGTATGCATGCTGCATGTGTACACACATGTGTACATGCATGTGAGTGTGCGCACATATGTATGGGTGTGTGTGTGCATATACCTGCATGTGTATGTATACAGTGTGTGCATGTGAATGGTGTGCATGTAATGTATGATCAGGTGAGTGTGTGCATGAGTGTGCACATACGCAAGTGTGTACATGTGAGTGTGTGCATATGTATGTACATGTGAGTGTGTGTATATATGTGTGCATGTAAGTATGTACATCTGTGCATGTGTGTGCATGTGCATATGTATACATATGCATGTGTGTGCACATGTATTTTGAGACAGGGTCTCATGTGACCTACGTTGGCCTTGAACCTCTAATCTTCCACCTTCACCCCTGAAGTTCTAAGCATGAGCCACACCTCCCTTGAGCTGGTGCTGGGAACTGAACTCAAGCCTCCTGCATGTTAGGCAAGCACTCTACCAGCTGAGCTACATCCACAGCCTGGTCTGTGTCCTCATTGTTGGCTTGTTGCTCCTGGTTCACGAGCTGTCACTGATCTGTGAATCATACTCATGGAAGCACTGATATAGTTTAGTTAATTCCAAAACCATCTAAAACCGCAGCCCTGCTGCACGCTGCAAATGTATACAACAGAATGGGGCTGTCAATCAATCCACTTACTTGCTGATGGCTGAAACTTGACCAGATCTTGCAAGTCGGTAGAAATCTGGAAAACATGGCTGTAGAATTGCTGCACAGAATTCTTGAGGCCAGAGATGTCTCTGGAGTGTGATCTGAGTGTCCCGTTCATCTGCCGGACACAGTTCCACAGGCTGCCCACATGCTTGCCAAGCCCCTCCTTGATTCTCTGCAGACTCCCTGAGATGGCATCCAGCCTGCTGCATGTCTGCTCCAGCTGGGACACCCTGCCCTCCATCACAGACACCCCACTCTGAACCCCATGAGCACTCTCCTTACAGGTGTCTAGCTCAGCCAGCACTTGGTTCTGAAGCCTCTGCCAGCGCTCCTCCAGCTGGCCACAGCATGGAGCTATGGGGACCCCAGGAGACGGGACAGTCCCCACTGTCCTCTCTTGCTCCCCTGTCTTAGTAAATCCACTTGCTTCCATAGTGTCACCTGCTCTGACATTGCTCACTCCATTCTGCAAGCAAGTCCCCGTACATTCTGAGTGATTTAGTTGAGAATGGAGGGCACTGAAGTCCTCTTGGAGTTTCTGGATGCTGTGACTCGTTTCTTGAAACTGCCTGTGCATCGTATCATTGAGGGATTCCAAAAGGCTCAGGCTGATATGCGTGAGGTCCTCTCCACTAGGCAAAGCTCCATCTATCCCGTGGGGCAAGCTCTGCAGGCAGATGTCCTCAACCACTTGAACCTTGTCCTTCAGGCGGCTCAACTCCATGAGGACCTGCTCATTCTCTGCCCTTGGCTGCCCTGGCAAGGCTGGACCCACGGGTGTCAACTCTACTTCTGAGCTATTGGCCGCTTGCAGAATGATTCCCAGACGGTCTTCCAAGGAGTGGATTTTCTGATTGAGAAGCTTCCTCAAGTCATCCACTTCACTGTTGATGGCCCCCCGCAGGGTCTCCTCAATGTAAAAGCAATGCTCTTCTGCGTTTTTCTCCGTCACATTGATCCTTGCGTCGAGCTCAGTCCACCTCGCATCAAAGTCTGTGTCAGGCTCTGGAAAGGAGAGGCGGTCGAACTCATTGTCCAGCCGTCCATTCAGCATCCTAGTGGCCTCGGCAACTCTCTCGATTTTCTGGTCTAGTGTCTTGATCTGTGGGCCGAAATCACCATTCTTTTGACCATCGCAGCAGCTTGTTTGGGCTGCGGGATCCTGCAGTTGTGCTCGGAGGTCCGCGATGTCCTTTTTCAGGCTCGCCTCCTTCTCCCCGATCAGCTCTATCACCCCGAGGTAGCTGCTGCCGTAGTCATCACACTGCTGCTGGAGTCCCACCAGCTTGTACTCGCACGTGTTCTTCAGGTCAGCCAGCTTCCGGTCCATGCCTTCCATGAGCTCCTCTCTCAGGGCATCTATCTTGCTGTCCACATAAGCTTGGTACAGCTCATTGGTTGTCATGGTGACTGTGGGGCCTTGAGCAGCCTCCTGCAGCTGCTTGAGTTGCCCTTCATAGCCCTTCACCTTCCCATCCAGCTCTTCCAGCTTATCGCTCTTCGTCTTCAGTGTGTCTTTGACCTCAGCCAACTCAGACTTGATGTCCTTCATGCCAGATTCCTTGCTGTTGAGGATTCCAGGAAGCTGGCTTGGCTCTGCATCTCCCGCGAGGGGGCTGTCAGGGGTTGGCTGCGAGTGCAAGCGACTGAGCCAGGAGGCTGGCTCTTTGCTGCCATCATCTTGAATGGTGTGTTTGAGGTTCTCCTTCAGGCCTGCCACGGAGGACTGAAGATCCAGCACCATCCTGGTGAGCCGGACAACCTTTTCCTCCAGCACCTGGACTTTGGTTTGCTGAAGTTCCGGAGGACCTTGCTTTGGATCTGCAACCTGACTTGGTTCTGCTACATTTGTTGGTGACAAAGTTTTCTTAGGCTGTGAGACTTGGCTTGGATCAGTATCTGAAAGAAAAAGAGTTGGACATGAATAACCGTTTCTACCTTAAGCCAGTTTCCATGAAGATACTGAAGCTTTCCATGGCAGCTCCACTGCAAGAAGTTCTATGGGAGAGAATGAGTTGGGGTCAAGCAGACCGCTGTGCTGTTCTGGTTCTGCTATTTATTGTTTGTATGCAAGTTAAATAACTTCTGTGATCTACAAAGATAGGCACCCTTGCCTGGGTTATTCAGAGTGTGCACATGATGCAAGGTAATCAGTGGTGTCCTTCACGCTGACAGCATCTTATCATATCATGTCATGTCACATCATATCATGTCTTATCACATCATATGTCATACGTCACAACTTATCAATATCACATCATATTTTACATCACATATCATGCCATGTCATATAATATCATATCATATAACATGTCATGTCTTATATCACATCATATCACATAACAACATATGTCATATCACATCACATCATGTCATATTATGTTACATATCATATCACATCACATATCATATCATATCATATATCATGTCATGTTATACACATCATATCACATCACATCATGTCACATCACGTCATATCACAACATATCATATCATATCACATATATCACATGTCATATCACATATCATATATCATATATAACATCACATTATATCATGTCATATCACATCATATCATATATCACATCTTATCACATCATATCATCTACTGTATCATAGTGAACTCTAGATGCCCCTCTAACTGACTACTGGCTATAAAATGCCACAATGCACTTTAGAGAGATCAAACTTCTGAGCAATGACATCCATACTTGAGGTTGACCTTAAAAAACCTCCAGAAATGTTCTTTTGCTTTGCTTAGCATCTTCATTATGCCAAGAGTCTTGTTTGGCCTTGTTATAAAGACAGCAGATGCTAACTGCAAAGGAGATGTCTAAAATCACAGGTTCAATTCCTAGTGCAAGAAGAGGTAGGGGTGTGTGAAAAAGAGATAGAAGTATGTAAACATTCAATTTCTAATAATCTTATTTTGAGAAAAAGAACACAGGGAAACAATCCAAAAGACAGACAGAAAATAATCACAGTAATGAGTCATGAAATGGAATCACATCAACAGAGAGAAAGCACTAAACTAAACAAAAAAGAAGATACAGAAACTAAAGCAACTGAATCGAGAGTAAGAAACAACACCACCACCCCTTGAATGGCACTGAAGTGGAGGGAGGAACTCTGGCATAGGCTCCCATGGCAAGCCTGGCAACCACAGGGAGATGCAATGGAAAGGGAAAAGCCAAGCACCACGGTTGCAATCACATACAATTTGTGCATGCCTGGATGAAAGACCCTGGAATCTAGAATGCTGTGGGCATCTTCTCTTGACTCTCACACAAGATTGTAAGAGCAAGCAGCTTTTATTTGTAAAGTGCACTTACCAGGAAAACAAGACCCAGAACCAAATAGCCAAACTCCTAAGAATAACCTTGAACTTCTTGATCCTCTTATGTCTGTCTCCCAAGTGTTTACAGGTATGAGCCACCAAGCCTGGTTCATGAGGTTTTGGAACTAAAACCCAAGGTTTTGTGCTTGTAAGGCAAGCAGTCTACTATATGTCCCAGCCCCCTCTAGTATGTTCATGAAAAGATTATGTAGGAGATGAGTTTTTGCTCTGCATGGACAGAGAGAGAGAGAGAGAGAGAGAGAGAGAGAGAGAGAGGGAGAGTTAGTTTCAGGGTACATAATTTTTCCTCAGAATTTTTAAGACATTGCTCAGTTTTCCTGTGGGTTTTGATACTGCTATTACCAAATCTAAATCACTTCATTCTAATTTTTATATGCTTTAGGGCCGGTCTTTGTCCTCCCCCCCCCCCCATTTATTGCCATATTAATGGTGTCTTACAAGACAGGGAAGGGAAGAGAATGCTTATTTTCTAGCCTTTCATCAGAAGGCAAAGAACACTTACCATCCCAATGCATGGAAGGCGACAGAAGGAGGATTGGAAGTTTGAGACCAGTGTGGGTTACACAGTGAGGCCCTGTCTTGAGAACAAATGCTTGCTTTTTGCTTTCTGCAATATCATTCGTTCACGGGCTCTGGAAAGTGCAAGAGGTGCAACCCCACAGGTTTTGGTCACTTGAGTTGCAGATACATTTTTCATTATTATAGTTTTTACATTTTTGGTGGGGAAAGGGTTTGAGATAGGTCTGACTATGTATCCTTTGTCTGTCCTGGAACTCACTATGTAGACCAGATTGGCTTTGAACTCACAGAGATCCGCCTGCTTCTGCCTCTTGAGTACTGGGATGAAAAGTGTGCACCACCATACCCAGCTGCCCCTCCCCCCGCATCCCCCATCCCTGGTCTATTTTTTTCTCCTTTGCTCAAAATAATATTTTAATTATCTTTGTTTTGTTTTGTTCATTTGTTTGTTTGTTTGAGACAGGGTTTCTCTGTAGCCCTGGCTATCCTAGAACTTGCTTTGTAGATAAGCTGGCCTCAAACTCACAGATCCATGTGCCTCGGCCTCCCGGGTACTAGGATTAAAGGTGCTTGCCACCACTGCCCGGCCATTTTTCCTAGTATCCTAAGATAGAATAAAAATCCCAGCATGTTCGTTATGGTTCTCTACAGGAAGAAAACCAGAAAGTGTTCACGGTAAGTTACCCCTGAGGCAGAAAGTAAAAAGGCCATCCTACTATTCCTCGTTAAACTGATTGGTTTGTAAAGGTACATTTGTAAAATATGAAAAATGAAAACATGAAACCTGAACCTAAAAATATTCTGGGATTCAACAGGCCCCGACTTCACATTCCTACAGAGTATCCTTGTATGTCTTAAACACATTCAATGTCTGAAAATTTACTATTTTAAAGTAAAAATAAAAATATTTTCCTGTGTTTTACAAACACACACACACACACACACACACACACACAGTGCTTTGGTAAATTTTATTTAACAATCTGCTTTACAAAAATATTTCGACCCATTACTTGTTACAAAACTTAAAGCACCTCATCGGAAAATAAAAACCAAACCAATTTAACATTTAATTTCGCAGAATAAGTTGGTCTGCACTTCACTGAAATTAAGAAGAGGGGAAATAAAGTTGATTCAGGGTAAAATACTAAGGAACGAAGTTTTACCCATAGAAGTTTAGCCTGTCCAGCTTATGCTTGAGAGCGAAGGTGAGCAACACGTGAGAATTCTGACTTGGGCTCAGATTTGCAAACAGCTCATCCAAACAGAGAGGGAACAAGTATATTTACTTTTATTTTATCCATTCATTGATTTATTCATTTATCGAGACAAGATCTCACTATGTAGCCCAGGCTGACGTCAGATTCTCAGTGATCCTCCTGCCTCTGCCTCCCAGATGTGCACCACCACTCCTGGCTAATCTACAAGTGGCCCTAATGAGGCAATTTACTTGCAAGGAAATATGTGTCACCCAACCATTCCTGCCCCTTCAAGTAACATTCCCTCCACATGAGCATTTGCTCAGTCGTCCATTATAGACCCTGCCATTTGTATCAATGCTAGGAACATCAAATGTGACCATGCACAACAGGGTACCAATGAGACATTACCTGTGGCTTTCTTTAGGTTGTTTCTTGGTCGAGCTGGTGGGGGCCGGGGGGTCTTCATGGGGTCTTTGGGACCTTCTTGGCAGTCTGCTCCCCTAAAGCCAGGGCAGCATCTCCATTCCAACTGTGTCACTATCTTGTACCTAGTGACAAATCTGGGTCTGAAGTTTACCCGATACCTGAAGACAGAGAAAACAGGGTCTCACTTTAGTGACCGTTAGTTATTAAGAGAGTCTCCAGTCCTCTCATGCTGGCCCTTGTTACAATGTGAAATGTCCTGCATAGGCTCTGCTATAACTACTTTATCCCTAAAGCCTAGCTGGAGGAGGCAGGCTCTTGGAAGTATATTATCCTGCCTACTTCTCTCCACACACACCCTGCTTCCTGCCCAACTGTTGTGGATTTGATCTAACGCTTATATTATGTCAACTGAGTCCCCAAAATTGCTTGAGAATCCACATGTAACATGCTGAGGGTTGGGCTGGAGAGATGGCTCAGTGGTTAAGAGCACTGACTGCTCTTCCAGAGGTTCTGAGTTCAATTCCCAGCAACCACATGGTGGCTCACAACCATCTGTAATGGGATTAGATGCCCTCTTCTGGTGTGTCTGAAGAGAGCTATAATGTACTCATATACATTAAATAAATAAACCTTTAAAAAAAAAATGATGCTGAGGGTCCCTGCTCCCAGTTGGTTCTGATTGGTAAATAAAGTCGCCAGAGGCTAATGGTTGGACAGGGAGACATAGGCGGGACTTTAGGGTTTACAGGAAAGGAGATGAAGAGAGGAAGAGGATTCAGAACCCCTATGCCAGGAAAAGTACAGGACAGAGAGACAACCAAAATGTAAGAGCCAGGGAAGAGCGGCCCCAGCCTCCTCCCCCTCATTGACTCTAGGGTAGCAAAAATGAAATATAGATTTTAGTAAGTAATAACTCAGGAACATGGGGGGTGAGGGGTTAGCCACATGGAGGTTTTGGGGTGGTCCAGTCATCGAGCTGTTTTAGGCATATTAAAATCTAAGGCTGTGTGTGTGTGTGTGTGTGTGTGTGTGTTTCTTTTGGGAGCCCAGAACATTGGGATGGGTATTGAGGAACACATCATAGCCACCAGGGCTACTAGAGTAGCATTAATCACCTACTACTACACCCAACCATCCTGTATCCTATGTTCTCCTTGCTACTATTTCTGTTCAAGAGTGTGGATGCAGCCGTAGACTGAACTTCCAAAAGTGTCAGTCAAAATAAATCCTTCCACCTCTAAGTTGTTCCCATCAAGTACTGAGTCCTGTAGGTTGCATCCCTCCCTGTCATTTATGTTTTATTTTGGTTTGGTGGGTAGTTGTTTGGTTGGTTGATTGGTTGGTTGGTTAGTTTGGACAGGGTTTTGCTATGTAGCCCAAAGTGGCCCCCAACTTGCAATCCTCCTGCCTCAGCCTCCTGAATGCCATCAGATCTGGATTTTCCATATCTTACATCCAGGGAAACAATCCATCCCCACAGGCACTAACCAAACTTTGAAATTAGTTTTTACTTCACCAGCAATTACCTGCTACTCACAGCTCTTTAGGGATAGTATTCCCGTGCAACTCGGGGCTGTTTTGCTTTGGGTTTTTGGGAAACATCCCTGAAGCCCTGCTTGCCATGAGACCCCATTGTCACCTCTGTACCCTTTTCCCTGTGGGGCATCGGGAAGGGCACACATACCTCTTTATAAACCTATACTTCCAAGGGCAGAAATTTGGAAGCTACTACAGCTTAGATGAATATCCTAAGGCCCATGTGACAAAGGTTGGATTGCCAGCTTGTGGTAGAACGTTGAGGAGACAGGACCCAGTGGGAGGAAGTTAGGTCATTGGGGGTGTGCCCTTGAATCAGACATTAAAACCTTAGCCCTTCACATGCTCCATCATGATCTGCTGCCTCAACTCAGGCCCCAAAGCAACAGAGCCAACCAAGTACTAACACCAACCTTTAAAACTTTGAGTCAAAGCAAACCTTCCCTCCTTGAAAGCTGACTGACTAGCAGAGAGGCACTGAAGCCCTGTTTACAGCTCATGTGCACGGAGTAGCAGTGTAGCTCAGTAGTAGAGCACCCTTCAACTAGCATGGACCTGTGATTTGCTTTGATAAATATAAATAAATAAAGTATGTGTTTTCTTGACACCAGAGACCTTCCCAGGGAGCTGTGAAATTCTGTGGCTGGGCCTGGGACAGTAACAATCCAGGCACACATGAGGGCCAGAGACAAGGGGTTCAGCCAGACCTCTGTTCACAGCATAGACAAAAGCCCAACCACGCAGGACAGCCTTCCTACACTCAACCCAACTTCCAGCTTCTGGCCTGGCGCCATCTCCTCTTGATCCTCTCACTTTCTCTCTTTCCACACTAGGCCGGCAGCTGGACTTCTCTGTGAGCCAATTTCCAGAGAGAAATGGGCTTAGTATCACTTCCTTGGGGTTGCTGTATGCTGCTCAAGTGGGACTCAGAATAAACATGGTTGTGTCTTGTGGTTGTGGGGCTCAGTCAACCAGGCAACTCCAGGCCAAGCTCCAGCTTTGGAGCTGTACACTCAGGGTTATGTTCCTGGGAAAATCTGGAATTCCTACAGAGAACAATCTTTCTCAATTGTCAAAAGTACAACCCTGAGCCCTCCATGAAGGCTTTCCCTATTGCAAAATTCCTGGAAAGCTCTTGCTTAGCTGTCCCTAGGGCAGCAGTTCTCAACTCCAGTGTCAGAATCTGCACCCCAGAGGAGCTTCTGAAATGGACCTGGGGTGAGTCTAGAGTAGATGAATTTAGAGATTCTTCTGAGATGAACCAAAGAGGAGCCTAGTAAGTAAAGGGAAAGCAAGGGCGATCATGAGGGGTGAAGAGCTCAGAGTGGGAAGACTCTTCAGAGTGTCATTGATCAGGCCAGTGAGACGGCTTAGTGAGTAAAGGTGTTGGCCACTGAATCTGACACGAACTTTACCTCACACAAGCTGTATGATCCACGTGGTGGAAGAGCAGAGGAAATTTTTCCTTTGATATCAACATGTACACACGTGCACAGACACAGATACATGCACACACACGTGCACATATATACATTCATGCTTACACACTAACATATACACACGTGAACACATATGCACACACATACACATTCAGACATACACTCAAACATACTCACACATGCTAACATGCACATACATACACTGACATCTATGCTAAAACACACCACACTCACACACACTTGTACTCACACATCTAGACACGCTTATACAAACCATAAACATCACACACACACGCATGCACCATACACACTCAGATACACTCACACATCACATACAGTCACACATGCACACACTCTCACACACATACATTCACACATGCACACACTTTCACACACACATTCACACATGCACTCTCACACACACACATTCACACATGCACACTCACACACACATACACTCACACATGCACACTCTCACACACATTCACACATGCACACTCTCACGCACATACATTCACACATGCACACTCACACACACATACACTCACACATGCACACTCACACATACACTCACACATGCACACTCACACACATTCACACATGCACTCTCACACACATACATTCACACATGCACACTCACACATACACACATTCACACATGCACACTCTTACACACATGCACACTCTCACACACATTCACACATGCACACTCTTACGCACATACATTCACACATGCACACTCACACATACATTCACACATGCACACTCTCACACACATTCACACATGCACACTCTCACACACATACATTCACACATGCACACTCTCACACACATACATTCACACATGCATACTCACAAACATCCACACATGCACACTCTCACACACATACATTCACACATGTACACTCACACATACACACATTCACACATGCACATTCACACACATACATGCATTCACAGACATTTATATTCATACTCTCATACATAGTCACATACATTCTCACACATTCACACCGACACACACAGACACACTTTCAAACACATACATTCTCTCACACATACATACAGACACATCACACACGCTCCATCACACACAGAGTCATACACCCTCACACACGCTCACTCACACACACTTGTACATATGCACGCATACACATTCACACGTTCACACACATAACCATAATTTTAAACATTAAAAGGCAATCACATTGGCTCTACTATGTATCTTTGCCTGCTTGTCACAAGCAAGAAAACAGAGACTTGTGGGTAAGATAAGTTGCCCAAGTTCATTCTCAAGCAGTTGGAATGGAAACTTCTGGGTTCTTCTGTAACACACACACACACTCACTCCCAGAATGCAATAACAGCCAGCCACTCTCTGGCAGTTTCCCTCAGTTCAAAGCAGCATCCAACCTGGAGATATTCCAGAAAGCCCCAAATCCTGAGGGAGGAAGTATAGCCCTTCCTCACAGCCGACTCATGCTTGAGCAGCTGCTTCAGTCCAGGTGGACACCAGCCTTGGGCTCCCTCCCACCCCGACCCACAGAATCCCTGCACACAGAGGGACAATTGCACTGCACATCCCGCGGACTGAAGGAGAGCATCACGCTAGAGGAATGTGTAACCTCAGAGAAACTCTGCTCCTCGGGGCATTTAAGTGGAATGTGAAACTCTGTTTTCGTACGGGCCTGCCAGGAGATGACAGCCTGAAGGAAACCTTTCAGATAAGGCTGCACCCAGCAGAATAGACTGTGTCCGTCCATCCCTTGGGGAAAAACATCGTGGTAGGCTACATCCCACCCACCCCACAGGAGCCTTCCCTTAACCCTGAACCAGGAGCTGGAGGGTGAGGAAGGACCTGCTTTCCCAATGCTGTCACTATAAGAAAGGGAGTAGCTGCCACCAGCCCATCCCGCAGCCAAGTCTCCTGAGTTCCCACCCTGCTCTGACTGCATGATCTGCTGCCCATCTGGCTTGAATCAGCCATTTGCAGGGGTTTTGTGTTGCCCTCCAGGTCGTCTTCCTGACAACACCTCAAGGTAAATGAGAGGAAGAGATCATTCTGCCAGCAGCAACAGCTGGGAAAGATTGGGCAGCTATCTTTGGACACAGAAAAGCTCACAGGAATTTCTCCCTACATTAAGTGACAGACCTCTGAGGTAACCTTAGGCCTTGCTAGAGGTCTGCGTGAGGAACCTCTGAGGGCACAGGATTTGCCAAGCCTCATAAAACACTAACAAAACACCAGTCTAAGGGACTCCAGAGGTTGGGGGAAGCCACTACAATTTCCAGGAGCCCTAATCACACAGGGCACTGCAGAAAAATAAAATCCTACCACTAACTTTTACAAACTTTCAGGGGTGTGGCTTAGTGACAGAGCTCTTGCTATCTTGAAGGCCCAGTTCTTCCCAAGCACCATACCAAAAGTAGTCAAGGCCTTTATCTCATGTACACTTCAGAGCTCTCCAAGCAGATATGACGGGTTCCATTTCCCCCTTCAGGGGAACCCACCTGCCTCCTTAGAATACGGAGCCTCTGTGCACTGGGGGAGCAAAGCTGTGTCCCCAAGCACCTGATTTATGCTCAGTGGGAGGAGCTCACTAGCTGCTGACTGAGACAGTTAGCTAATGTCCCCAGTGTAGGGCAGACACGCCAAGGAAACAGACAAGGGTCAGTCAAGGCAGAGTACAGGCTGACTCAGGTCACAGCCTGGCTCCCTTCCCAGTCTCTCCCAGTTGGGACCATGTCAGCACCCTGTATGTGTGGAGGAGCCCTGTCCACAGCTGAGACTGACATTTGTTTCAGTTAAAGAATCTGCATATACACACCACCATCACCCCAGCCCACAGACCACACTGTGGTTCTGGCCTTGTGCGTTTGAGGGTTGGGGACAAACAAATAGTGGCCAATAGCCACCACTGCGGGTCCTATAGAGTGCTCGAAAAGTCCCTGACTACTTAGCCTTCCTTCTCCTTCTCCTCAAGGGCCTCTGGTCTTTATTTTCTCCCTAATTTCCCCAGAATGTCTCATAGCTGTAACCACAGGATTCTTCTCAGTCTCGCTTCTTTTGCTATGAGGAACATTTCTAGTTCTCCCTGTCTTTTTGTAACTTGACAGATTCAATAAGCAGGCAGTCTACCACTGAGCTACACCTTAGCCTAAAACCTTTTTTTGATTGTTTGTTTTTTGTTTTTTCAAGACAGGGTTTCTCTTTGTAGCCCTGGCCATCTCGGAACTTACTCTGTAGACCAGGCTGACCTTGAACTCAGAGCTTCAAGTTGCCTCTGCCTCCCAAGTGCTGGGATCAAAGGTATGCACCACCATAGCCCAGCAAGAGCATTTCTTTTTAAGGCTGAATTATACTGCGTATACTGCATTGTCTAAAATATCATTATGAAATACAGCATGTCCTATTGCAGGAATTTAATGAAAAGTCATTAATCATTAATTGGATTAATAGATGGTTAATCAAATTAAAAGTACTATATTTGTCAAAGTTTGTATGATCTAATATCCTATTTTAAGAAGAAAACATTTTCATCCGGTCTAAGCAGCTGCAAATTCTTCAGTCTTCTCAGAACTTAACTGGACTGTGTGGTCCTGGGTTCAAGATGAACTACATGGGAGCCATACACCCAAGGATGACCCAGAGCTATTCTGTCCAGGGTGCCCACTAGTCACACAAACTATTTAAAACTTACATTAAATAAAATTAAACATTTAAAATTCTAACGGCCACATTTCAAATACATAACAGCATAAATGTGACCACAGACAATCCCACCGGACAGAGTTTGCTGCAGAGGATAAACCAGACTGTGCAGGGGCTCATCTGGTCAACCTTGATTTCTGACCTCTATTAAACCATCCTTTCTGAGCCCAGCAGAGGGGGAACAGACAGCTTGGACAACACACCATATGGAGCTCACACAGAAAGCTTCCCGAAAGAACCACTGGCTGCTGTTAAGGGACCATCCGCACAGTGGACCAACAAATGAGGCTCCTAACCCTGCATTTGACATTTACCTATATTCTATTTACTAAAGCATGACACAGATCCAAAGCCCAGCACCCCTGTGGGGACACACTTCAGCCTGGGACTTTTCCAGAGAACACACTTTCTAGTAAGTTCTTTCCCTTCCACTCACTGGCCTGCCACAACCTGAAGCCAACTTTTCTGGCTTACTTTGGCATGTGCAAGTTCCAATGACTAGTAGACCTAGGAAGATGGAGAAAGGAACCATACAGAATGACTCATTCCAAAGCATACCAGGAGAGAAATCCACGTGCTGCCAAGTCTTTTTCCCCTTTGACCTCAACTCAACTCGGACTTACTATGTAGCTGAGTGTGACTGTTCATCCTCTATTCATCTCCCCAGTGTCTGGATCACAAGCATACACCACTACGCCTAATCATATATGGTGCTGGGAAGTGAATTCGGGTGTTTGTGCATGCTAAGCCAGCACTGCCAGCAGAGCCAGGTCCCAGCCAGAGATTTTTTTTTTCCAAAATAAAATTGCACTAAAATACATACAACATAAAACTTAGCACCTTAACATTTACTTATATGTGTATGTATTTATTGGTATGAATTCAAACCCAGAGCACTGTATATCTTAGCAAATGTTCCACCTCTGGCCTCACCCAGCCCATCATGACCATTATTATAGGATCGGGTCTGTGGGTCTCTGGAGGGTGTCCGTCTCAACTTCCCAAATGGAAACCCTGTAGCCACCGAACACGAACTCCCTGACATGCCCAACCCCCCTGATTCTATGGCCCTGGTCATCACTTCCTCTGTGAACCCAACCTCGGTGTCTCTCGAACACACCCTTAAAGCACTTGTCTTTTTATCTAGCTTTTTTTCACACCCTTGTGGTTCTTCCATGTTACAGGGTGTGCCTGAATTTCCTTCCTGTTTTTCAAGCAATTCACTTCTTTTTTTTTTTTTAATTAATTAATTATTTTATTTATATGAGCACACTGTAGCTGTCTTCAGACACATCAGAAGAGGGCATTGGATCCCATTACAAATAGTTGTGAGCCACCATGTGGTTGCTGGGAATTGAACTCAGGACCTCTGGAAGAGCAGTCAATACTCTTAACCTCTGAGCCATCTCTTCAGCTCCCAGCAATTTGCTTCTAGAAACTTGCTCTCCCTGAGAAACTGACAAGACGGTAGACTGATTTTCTAGAAACCACAGACATGCTTTTCTTATTTTTATGGGTTGTTTTTTTTTTTTTTTTTTTTGGCCAGTGAATAAGTAAATAATGAGCTTTTTCTGTTGATTGACCCTCTGCCAAAAGCAAATGCAGTCAGGCAGCGAGGGCCATAGAGTTGGAAGTGATTTCAACACTGAAATTTTGGAATGTCAAAACAGTTCCCATTTGAATCTTGTGTCTGACTGAAAGTCAAAATGGTCATTTTATACCATGGTCATCTTTAAACGTGGTCTATGCAACAACCGGAGATGGTCTCTGATCCCCAGGTCCCTCTCATGGCTCCGTTCCAAGCCAAGGTCCCCCTTACAGCTTGAAAACAAACTCAAAATCAAACTTTTCATCTTTTTCTGCTACATTGCACATTTTTAATTGGATTGCTGCATGGAGAACCTAACATGGAAGCAAAGAAATGTGAAACACGTAGCTTGACTGTTTAGGAAAATTCACCTAAACTTTAAAAAGCTAGAATGCTTAGGACATAATAATTTTTTTTAAAATAGAAAATGTCTACATGAATCTAAAGGTTGGGTTAATGAGTCTTGATTAAAGTCAGATTACAAGAAAGTTTTGTGTGTGGTGCAAAATAACAGATCCTAGATCAAAGTGATGTGTTCAGAATGAAAATTTCCTTCTAGAAAGGGCATTCTGGTTCCTGGAATGAGGGTACAGTTGCTGGAGGAAATAGTGATTATAAAGGTGATGGCTTTTCTATTTCCTCTTGAATTAATTTCCTTATGCATTTCGGGGCAAGACAGGTTTCAAAACCCGTTCCACATTTTGCCATGATCATACCGAGTAATGAGAAGTTCTCCCTACAATTTATAATTATCCTGGAAACACAACAACAACAACAAAAGAGCAATCTTCATTCCTAAAGAAAGCATTAAAGAAAACGACCGACCGTGGCTGGCTCCATGTCAAGCCTGCCCCAACTCAGTCGCAGCAGATAAAAGAGCTGTTATCGTTGGATTTGCCCAAGCACGAGACCTGCCTTCTGAGCAACTCAGAGGAGGTTATCTGGTGCTGTCCACATCCATTGCATGAACTATAGCTTGAGGCTGTGTTCCAACGGGGCTACATTCTTAGCTCTGAAAAATACATCCCCAAGTCAAGTCACTTGGCGTTGGGAAAGAAAAGGGAGTCTGCGCCTGAGCCAACTCACATGTTTTTAAATAAGTGCTCTCTATGGGAGGCCCATCTCTGTTGTAGGCTGTCCCTCCCATATATACTGCTTCAGTTCTCATACCTCTACCCTGCTTCTACATTCCTAGCTGCAGAAATCACAGAGAAGCCAGCTCCCAGTCACTCCCTAATGAACTCAACCCTGTGTTCCCACAGTGTGGACCATGAAAACATCTGCTGGCCTGGGTCTGTGAGCCAGCCTTTCTACTCAGAGCTACTGAAGATGAATCTAATTTTTAGTTGTGTGTGTGCCTGTGTGTGTGTCTGTGTGTATCTGTGTGTCTGTGTGCCTGTGGTGTGTCTGTCCGTGTGTATGTGTGCCTGTGGGTGCCTGTATGCCTGTGTCTGTGTGTCTGTCTGTGTGTGTGTATGCCTGTGTGTGCCTGTATGCCTGTGTCTGTGTGTCTGTCTGTGTGTGTATGTGTGTGTATGTGTGTGCCTGT